>VXAA01001991.1:0-20924 GCA_013399115.1 Anseranas semipalmata
GGGCGCTGCCGGGCCCTGTCCCGCTGAGGGGCGCCGGGCGGCGGCGTCTCCTCAGGGACGAGCCCGCGTCCCGCTCCCGCCTCCCCGGCAGCGAGGCAGGGCTCGGCAGAAGCGTGGCTCCCAAACGCGCTTTTCGGCTGTTCGTGCCTTTAAGGCACGTCCCGAAACCTGTGGGAGGGTTCCGGTGGCTGGCGTGCCGCAGGTGTTAATTGCGCCTTAATAAACGCGTTTCGGTCAGTGAAAGCGGTTGGCTCATTTGTCCTTCGTACTGGGATTCATCTTCAACGTTCCTGCGTTCTCCAAACACAATCCCTGAATACTATATACGTATTTAACTTCATAAATTTCTTTGACCCAACGCTGCAGTCTGTCCAGCTAACTTTTTTTTATCGAACTTTAACATCTACACCAACAACTGATAATTCCTTCAGTATTTGAAGAAACCATAGTGAAATGTTTTTGTTTGTTTGTTTGTTTTGTGAAGTGAGGTGAAGGAAAACTTTGAATGTTAGCTAAGCCTTAGTGAGGCAATTTGGAAATGAAATGCTACTGTCTGCAGCAGGCTGGGGAGCTAAATAATATTGGAAAGATTTTAGTATATGTTCTCTTGTCATTTTGGAATTAATGGATGCAAGTCTTTAGGAATGTAAAGCCCTAAAATTCAATTCCCCAAAACAGCAAATTTGGAATAAGATTTTCAGTTGTAATTCCAGTCTAGGATCTTATTTCTGCTTTAAGCTGAATTTGTGATCTGTTTAATCATGGATCCACAGTCTCGTACATCAACACAAACATGAGCTGTTTCTTGAAAAACTGGGCCAACTTAATGGTTCTCCACCACCAGAAGGGAGATGTCTCGTCCTTCCTGTCTTCACCTGATCCCTGTGCACAATCACACAGTCCTTGCCCCAGTTCCATTCTGATTCTTGCTTAATTCAAGCTGGTAATCCAGCAGGAAATCGCTTTCTTTGACCTCATGCTTTAGTAGTTAATGTTTGAATGGTCAGATTTTTCTTTGTGGCATCTGTAAATATTGCTTCGTACACTTTTCGTGTATTCCTGCATAACAGCTCAATGCTTTGTCATTTCATATTATATTATTTGCTTTGCAATTCACTTCTTTTTTTATAACATGTTATAGGACAAGTATAACAAGTCAGCCAACCCCGTGTATTTCAGTTGAATAAAATATAAAATAAATGTCTTCAGATATTGAAAGTCAATTTATTTTCACTGTTCACCAGGACATTTTAGTTCGTAGCATTATAAGATTTAATTTTTATGTAGTAATTTATTTCTGCAAGCCCCTTACACAGGGGTTGAAATCACCTTTTTCCTGAGTCAGATGCAGTTTCTTCATGGACATTTTAAGCACACTGAGGCTTTTTGAACATGAAATATAATACCTGAAAATATGGAATTGTTTCATCCATTGGTATTAATTTCTCCTTTCTATTACATTGCCATTGCAATTCTGTATGAGCTCTGGGAACTCAACAGCTTAGGAAAAATTTTCAGCCAAGTCACAGAAGCCTAATGTGGTTTGTACCCTAAGCCTGTATTTCTGAAGAACACAAAAATCTGCAAGAAAAAAATCGCAGCTGATGGAAGAATTGGTGACAATAAATTAAAAATGCATACTAGACCAGAAGAAAAGCCCTCATCTTGTCCACCAATATGAGATATTTATTGTTAGTGGAAGGGCGTAACAAAATAGCAAGTATTCATAGTCTCAAAAAAAGGCTAAAAATACCACTCCTGAGAGCAGTTATTACATGAGATTACACAAGCAATAATTACATGACAATTACTGCATCAAAGTTCTTCAAAATTACACTGGATGCCTTTTTGTTAGCCAAAGATGGAATTGAGACTACTGCTAAGCTTACATACTAAAGCAAAGATATAAATAAAGCATTAAGTATGCATCTTACACAGGAACTGCAAAAGGAGAACTTTCATATTATACTAAAAAAAAAAAAATTATACTTGTGAATTCATAATGGGACAAGCCTTACTAAGTTCATTTAACAAATTCTTACCACAACATGACTTTGTACTAAAGACATCTGTCATTGCTATATTATAGCATGATTCACTGTCAGTACTATGCTATAATTGCTCTGTGCAGACTCAATACCAGATCTCCAGAACCTTCAGCAGTTTCTTGGAGCAGCCTGGGAACACCTGAAGTGTGCATGGTTCCCTAGTCCGTGTCAAATTTAGAGTCAATTTTGGAAGTGTGGAAGTCTTACTTTTAGAGTAACTTTCACACAAACTGTACTGCATAGTCAATCCCAGCTCTTAAAATCTCTAATAGTTCATCTGCTTATTATTTTAGACAGGTCATGCTATCATATATTCATCTACCTCTTTCATACCATTCCTCTAAACAGTGACCACAAATACATCCACACTTCTGTGCCAACAATATTGATAAGCAACACCTGATAGAAAAGCCTATGTAAGAATTCCTCACCTTGAAATACAAGTTCCTTTTTACTTCAAGGAAGTGTTGAACCACTTCTGTAGAGGCAATTCTGTGAATAAGCTTTATCCTGCTAACTTCTAGCATGACAAATTTGTCATTAGAACATAGGTCTCAACCTTTAAATTTCTCAGAGATAAGTATCCCGTTGCTTACCATGTGGTATGATCTCCCTCTAGAATAGCATTCTGGTCTCTCGCCTTTGAATTGTTGTTAGCTAGCTGGTTGAAATCATTCTTCTGCATAATTATGGTATAGATCAAATTTATTTGAAGGGCACTGGCTTTGCATTCCGAGTTTCTGAACTGTGTAAGTGAAGGTAAGATCTGGAGTTGCTGATTTCGGAGTCACATTTGTTTAGTCGCTACAGAAACTAAAAGGAAAGAAAGTCCCTTTAACAAATGAAAGCACATGCAGCACTTGTACAAACATGAACCCTTAGACCACAACATTGCTCAAGATGAAGGGAGGCCTTGAGTGTGGAGATCCAGCTTGAGGAGACATTTAGCTTTGCTCTTCACATTCCAGGGAGGCTTCTCCCATGCTAGATCTCTCTAGGTTTTCATTCATCAATGTTTTATGTCAGCTGTTATTAGGGAGTTTGAATACAGCTTCTCTGTTTCTCAGTTTCCAGCCCTCAGAAAGGCAAATGGGCACAAACAGATACAGATGTATTTAAAAAACTTAACCAACCTGTTACACACACATACACACACACACACACACACACACACACACACAAAAAAGATGGAGGAGAAAGAAAGTCTGTAAGCTTGCTGGTGTGCCTGTAATCAAGGTTCAAGTGTTGTGTAAATATCCTGTGGGAATATAAAGCCTCCTCACTGAAGTGATGTCTCAGGCAGAGTTTTTCTGATCCACCTGTACATCACTTCTGTTACTCCTGACACACCTTCTCAGCCCTTCCCATTTCAGGTTCCCCTCATCTGGCCAGTCGCTTGGTGACTTTCCAGCAAGACAAACCTTGCCCCTCCCTCTGGGAAAAACCTGCAGGCAGGTACTACCAGTCACTTATCCTGCTGTTCTTTCTCCAGGTAAAAAATAAAAAAATAAAAAAGAAAAGATAGCTCTTCCCCAGCATCATAGGGGCTACATCCAGAAAGGAGTCAGGTCTCATATCAGTTCCTTGCAAACTCCAGGCATGAGCTGTATCTCCCTGCAGCTCTGTCTCATTCTGACCACAGGCAACCAAAGCACCCAAGTGGAGACATGCTGCTGTCTCCCCAAACCTGGTACCCCAGCCCTGTGTCTTTCCATCTTCTTGTTACCCACCTCTCCAAGAAAGCAACCAATCTTTTGTCTCCCCAGCTTTCCCACTCTGTTTATAAGTACTCTGCAGACTAGGAGCCCTGACCCAGTGCATTGTGTTCTCTGCTTCTTAATTTGCAGGTCTGCTCCCTAGTCACAGTCAGAATTATTCTGATTAATGGAATAAGACAATGAAAAACTTCTATTTATTCTGCTATTTCCCCCCAGTAGGATGCATAAGGCTAAAATGAAATTCTTCTTGTTGCACATTATCACAGATCCATTTATCAATTCATTCCTGAATGAACCCATTGAATGTTATATCCCTTCAGGAATGCCACTGAGAACATGACCATAAGAACAGAGGTAGAGGTAACCATAGCTTAATTTGAAAAGCAGATCCTATTCCACTACTGGTGCACAGAAAATAAGAAATACCAATCTTTGTTTCCAGTTCCTAGATACAGTATACTGTGGTTAGCCAAAGAAACAAAACATTTTAACTTGTGAACTGACAACATTTAAGCTAGAGTAATGAACAAGGAGTCAACAATGTTTAGTTGCCTTTGAGGTTACAGACTTACTTTTGAGGGTAGAACTGCAACTACAGCAATACCAACCCAAAGCATAAATCTTACTTAGAAGTGGAATCATATGAGAATCTGAATCACTCAGTTTTGCTGTCTTAAGATGGGCCCAATCTGCATATTTCAAAAGCTGTAGTTCCTACTACTCATCAAGCAGTTTTAGAAAGTTATCACTTTGTTTTTATTTAGGCTTCTTTTTCCCAAATAAATTTGCTCAAGGAAGAGAAATTCCCATTCTAACCTCACAGTCTGACTAACTTTCTTAATAAAATTTAATTCAGACAAAATAAACCTCTCTTTGAATAAGGATTAAAAGCTCAGTATATGTTTTTATATGAATAAGAATGACATCCATTATACAAAGTTTGTAATTTAAACGTTGATGTTAGCCAGATCAATGAAAAATTCAGAAGATATCTGGGTTCAGAGGAGACTAAATTACGTTTAATGGGACATTTAGTCAAAACTAGTGTAATTCCAATCCAATACTGTAAAAATTGATTAAATGCAGCTAGATGATAGATTTCCCTATGAAGTCATTGATGGGAAATCATTATAAAACATGTTTCTGTTTCTACTGATGTCACGCAGTTCTTCAGCCCTTTTGTTTGTAGAACAATTTTTTCTTAAACCTTCAATTTTCAGAAGTAAATAGCCAGGATGGGACAGTACTTTGCTACATAAACTACATGCAAAATAATTCGAGTATTTACTTTAACATACAGAGGCCCAACATAGGAAGGGAGTAGGTTGGTCATACATACCAAAGAAAAAGTCTCTACACTGAAGAGCAACTCAGGATTGCTTAGGGCTTTATATTTGCCTGAATTAACTTATTTGAACAGGCCAAGTTTACCACATGATCTAGATTATTTTGTGCTTGTCTTCCCTCTAATTTACTTTTTTTCAAACATATTTTTGTCTTTATAAATTATTCCAACCAAAACACTTTCCTAAATAGCAATTTTCTATTCACATTTTTTTTTAATGCACCTGCCAGCTGCTTATAGGGCCAATTTAAGTGAGAGTATAATACAGCTAAAGTCAAACTCAGGTTTATTATTATCTAAGTATTTTAGTCCTCTACTTCTAAACAACACCTAGAGTCTTTATCATCCAAAACTTGGATAGCAGCATAGAGTCCAGGACATTAGAGAAACCCTTTACAAGAAAGGACATTCCAAGTCAACCAAGACACAGGCCCATACCACAAGGGCTTGTGAGTAGGCACAAGTCTAGGCCCAGGCCTGAGCTTAAAAGGGGTTCTTGGGCCCATGGGCCCGTGGAGGCCCCAAGAACGGCTGCTCAGGCCAGTTAAGGTTTATTAGTGTACTCAGGGCCTTGACAGCTATGCAGGTTGTAATTGAGAGAGAAACACATTTTAACAGTAAGAAAGATTAACAGCTGGAGCAAATAATCATGTGAAGTGATATGTCCTCCTTCTTTTGATGCCCCCAGCTTAGGACTGAATACCTTTCTAAACCTCACATTTTAGCAAGCAGAAATGATTGCAGTGTAGATAGAATGGGCAATGTGGGGCTTGGGATGTGTCTAAGAACTTCTTTTTGTCTTAATTTCTATGTATTTATGAATGGAGAAGTCCAAATAGTTCTTCACACTCAAAGGACCAGATCCAGCTATTGCCTTCCCACTTAGCCCCCAGTAAATTTGTGCCTAAGCTCTTCATCTGATTTGGTCATGTGTAGTCATCAGAAAAGCAATGCATTTTTCTAATGATTTTCTTACTTTATTCACGGTCATGACACATTATTTCCAAGTGAACTGGAAGATGTGTAATCAAACCCCATGCTCTCCAATTGGCACATCAAAATCTTCCTGCATATCACACACAAGTTTGAAAGTAAGTCAAAGGTGAGAGATGACTGGTTCTTTTAAGAAATTTATAATGATGATATAGGACAGGCTGGACTCAGGATGCAGTTTAGTTCCAGGATGGACTGCTGATGTCAATCTCTCAGGCAAACTATTCTAATGCTTCATGATCCTTACTGATAGAAAGTTGTCATTGCACGTAATCTGAATCTCTGTTACTCCAGTGAAGATGATGATGCTTCTCATCCTATCTTGAGCACAAATATTACTTTTTTCTCTTTCTCTTCAAAGCCATCTTTCTACAATATGATAGCACATTTCTTCACAGTGTTCTCTGCAAAGTCAAGCAACCCCATTTCTTTCAACTTTTTCATACAGGTGATGTTTATTATACCTCTGACTATTCTTGACATTTTCCTCAATGCTATCTCCAATTGGTCTGTACGCACCTTCAAATGTAGTGCTTAAAACTGGACACATTACTTCAGCTGAGTCATTATTAATGATGAACACATGGTGCAGTTATATTATGTGTCTCACAGGATACATTATTGTTCATACACCTATATTTGATGTTTGCTTTTTCTGCAAAAAATCACACTGTACACTGAGGTTGTGCTTGTAATTCTTTATCACCCCCAGATCTGCAGAAATACTGGCTAGCCTGTTAACCCCCAGCATGAGTTTATGAAATTGCTTACTGCTGCCTAAGTGGATTTATCCATGTTGAGTTAAATCTTTTTTTGGCTACTTCACATTTTGTTTCCAAAGTATTTGACATTTCTTTCCAACTTTCATACCCTAATTTAGTTCATAATGAAAATATTTAATAGAATGGAAACATGAACATATTCCAGTGATACCTTGCTTGATTCCCCCTTTCATTTTGACAGGGAATCACTGACAATTATTCTTTAAGTAAACCAGCTTTGCATCCACTTTACGGTAGCTTCATTTAGGTCATATTTTCTTAGCTTGTTTGCGAGTTGTGTAATAAAGTATTAGAAGCCTTATTGAAGTCAAACTATGTCATCTTCTTCTCCTCCTTCCACATGATATTCTTCATGGAACGAAATTAAATAGCTTGACACAGTTTGGTTTTGACAAATTTATGTTGGCTGTTACTCATCTGCTTTATTCCCAATCACTTTAAATGTTTCATGAATAAAGGTAGAGCATCTCTAACTTAATTTAGAAAGATCAAGTATACAGCTCAGTTTGCAAGTGGCTAGATCAACTTGTTGCTTTTATTTTGACGCTCAGCTGAAAAAAAAACCCTCATTACAGCCTTTCAAATGGCAAAATTCTGCCATTGGCAAAATAGAAAATAATTAGTGCTGACATGTAAATCCCTGTGTACTGAGACAAGAACATACCCCTCTGAAGTCTTGTGTACTTGTTTATATTAACCTGCTTATCTAAGACTTTATCAGTTAGTTATTATCCTAATGTCTGTTTTGAAGTACAAGATAGTCAGAAAGGAACAGGAAATACCTAAAACCTCTTATACAAAATATTCTTATGTGGAAAATTCAAGTATGCTTAGTAAGCATGACTGAAAGACCTAGAAGCTGCTGCAAACCATATTTGAAGCCTCTACAGTTAACAAAGGACAGATACAGGTTATACATTATAATTCCACTGTACAATCTTTAAATCATAGCAATGTAACTACAAAGTAAAAGAAAGCCACAAGATGTTTTATGACACTTCTTATATCATATTTAAGCACAAATGTCCTAACTCTCAAAGACTGTGAGGAACTGCAATTCTAATGAAGGTCAGGTATATTTTAAAGTGCCCAGAATATTGGCCATATTTAAATATTTTCTATCTATCTATGGATCTATCTGCTGTTCTAGGGTCTACCCGTCTATTTGTTTAGAAGATAAAGTGATAATACAGATAACATTTCCTCACAGTGGATAGAATTGGATCTCACAACAAGTATTTGCAAGAAAAGAATACAGAAAGCCTTTCTCCATATAGGTATAAAATGTTTCAAGTCCGGAGGAGAAAAAAAATGTGGTGATAATTCACACACTATTGTCAGTCCCTGAGGCTCAGTTGGGCTATTTTGGGGAAGACTAATCACAGACCTTATGCTAAAGTACAGGTACTCTGAAGATAAACTAATGGTTGCATTAAACAAGTATTTCCAAGTATGCCAGTGTTACAACTACCTTTCAAAGGCATGCTGTCTTTAGCAGTACCCACTGGGATTGTAGGCTCTTTTCTTCCTGACTACTCTATACTCTAGGAGTCATACACAAATATGTTCCTCAAAGCTGTATACATCCCAGGTAAGCTGAATAGTTCCTCCACGAAAGAATTCCAAATGCTTCTGCTCAAAACAAACAAACAAACAAACAAACAAACAAAAAACAACCAAACCAACCAACCAACCAACCAACCAANAGCCATAAAAATCATGCTAAAGCAGGTGAAGAGATCACCTACATAAATTCAGATTTATTGCTAATTTTTGCCTGTCCTTCAACAGTTGTTTATTTTCAGGGCATTGAGCCTGAATGGTATTGAAGAAGGCCTGTGCTCAGCCCTGTCCCCTCCTGACCATGACAAACCTGCTTGGATAGACCCTGGCTTTGTCACCTCACCTCCTCTGATGGCCTCTCAATGGAACCTGTCACTGTCGCCAGCCTGGCCCCATGAAGGTACTGTGGGATTTCACTCTGGTCAGTGGGGTCACTGTCCCTGTGTTGTGCCTGCCCTTGGCTCCTGGCTCTCCTTCCTTCATGGAGCAGTCCTGGGCAGCCTGTACACCACTACAGTCAGTCACTTCTGGAGTGATGTCCTTTGCAATCATGAAGTAAAGTCCAAACTCTTCAACTCCAAACCTTTCAAGTCCACTGGGCCATTCTATTGAACCCATTGAGGAAGGGGTTATACATGGCTTTGAAGAGTAGTGGAGCTATTCATCAGACAGCTATTTGAGTGCATCATAAACACACAGGGTAGTGCGTTTTCCTCAGCTAGTGAAGCTGAGGAAATAAGGAATTTAGGAACAGCTTTCCTAAGCAGGCCATAGCACACTCCTAGATTGTCTGAGAACCAACACAAGATTTAAGGTTTAATAAAAAAAAATGATTCATTGACCTTAGTAACTAGCATATTGCAATAATAACATGTTACACTGTAAGAATTGCAATGACAGAACAATTATCTAGTTAGAAAATTAATTACATCATGTTTTAATTAGCTAATAACAGAGAAATTGTCATCAAGATGAAGACTGAGAAATGTCATGCAAAAGTATCAGGGAGTACAATTTGGCCGATAAGCAGAAAATTTTCCTTACCAACATGAAATTTGGAGGCATGCTTACAACAGCTCCTCAGAGACCCACCAAGTTTCATTGCACGTCACCGCTTCTGTAACAGACACCATGTGGGAATGGGAGGCCTTGCTATACCTGAAGAGTTTGTGACAAGAGCCAAGACCTGCATTTGGCAGCAGTAAAGAAGACAGCTGCTAGAGAGGGATAAAGCCCGAGTCCAACAGCAAGCTAGAGGAGGCATTTCAATGATGAAACAATTCAATTTGCCTTCTCTGTCTGTGAATGTGCTGAATGTTAGAAATCTTAGGAAGACACAGCACTGCAGCTCAGAGGAGCCAGATCTGACCTTGTCTCCTGCTATGGGGCAGGGTGGCTGCCAGGGGAATACCCCTTTTGCAGAAGGATTTGCTACCAGGGAAGCACAAGGTCTTTGAAGAGGATGGAAGATGAGACTGGAGAAAGGGGAGCAATGAATAATTTAAGGACAACAACTTGCTGTCAGGAAGTCAGAAAAGGCTGTTGTAATTTGAAGAAATGCTGGAAATGGTTAGTACCATGTCAGAAGCTCAGCAGGGCCAGAACTCAGAGCATACAGAAATGCCGTTATTTGGCAGATTATGACTTATAGTTCTTAAATTAAGGAACAGATATATTGCATCAATTGCAATGAATGAATACTTCATCAAAATATAAATCTGCAAAATGTGTGGTTTGGAATAAGCACTGGGGATACAATACTTACACGGGGCTTTATATGACCCAGTGTTTTTGTGTAGGATTGTTATTGGTGCAACATTCCAAGTTCCTTCAGACTACTTGAAAAGCAGTCTGATGGTTAAAGTGATGAAGACGATGATGTTTAAGGTAGTAACTGACAAGAAAGCCAGACAAACAAGAAGACAGAATTTTAAAATAAACAGTGTAGGCAAAAAAATGAAAACATTCAAATTACATGTCTGTGAACCAGTGTGTTTGTTTTTGCAAGGCAGGTTGCAATTAACATTTGAAAAGGTTTGTAAATAATGTTTCATGCAAATATTCACTTGGACACAGGCTTGTGATCTATTAATTATTCAAAAACCACACAAGCATTTTGTCATTACTGTCTGCTGCATGTTCCTTGCTTTAATCTGTCCTTTGGTCTTGGAGCTGCCAGATTTCCATAACTGGGTCACCCAGTTCTTTCTCAACTTTGCTTTCTGCTGTGAAATGAAAATTAGCATTTTCTGTGACATACATTCAGGGCTTCTCTGAGAAGCTTGAATGGCTATTATAGTAAGTGTTTTAGTAAGGAAACCTGAAATATGAGGTAAAATATGCAGCAAGGAATCAATTCATATCTGTAGATAATGTGAATTTTCAGCGACCGCAGATCTTTGCAAACACAGTCTGGGATGAAAATGGCAGTTTGTTAGTTGGCCAAAGAAAAAGAAAAACATTACTTGATACACAGTCATGAGATTGGATTCATGGAATCATAGAATCAAAGGATGGTTTGGGTTGGAAGAGACCTTTAAAGATCATCTAGTCCGACCTCAATTCACTCTTTGGGCTTTGTGTAGCGAAAAACACTGTTCTAGTGCCTATTAGTAAATTATAATAACTATTATAATTATAACAATAATTATAACCATAATTTAAAAAAATCCTTTTAACTCGGAGATACATGACTCATTATGAGAGATTTATTAATTAAAATAAGGTTGAAAAGGTGATAGGTGACATTCAAGTATTTGGTATTTTAACCACTAGAGAGCGCTAAAGAGCTGCTTTAAAAATCCATTTTTTTTTCAAACTCCGAGGCAGGACCGCTCTGCTCTGCATGGGCTCCTCACCCGAAGGGCGAACAGGGAGAGAGAGATCTCAGAGGGGGACGGAGCTCGGAAGAGTCACCCATTCTATACGGAGAGCATGAAACGACTCTTTTCTGACCTACACAGGCAGTACAGGATATAAAGAGGGAATGGAGGCAATTGTCGACTTTTCAACGTTCTTTCACAACATTCCCAGCAGGTGATATGCCATAAAACTTGCACACCATTAGTGTGTGTGGGGAACAAACAGGGTTGTGGCACAAGCCAGCAAATGAGCTCCTTGCAGAAAAGGAGAAAGCTAAGAGAAGCCAGATGGAAGGGAATAGGACAAACATCTTGGAAAACAGCTCTGCCACTCCAATTCTCACTGGTGCCATAGATTACATTTACACCAAATCTGTATTCCGTAAGTGTTGCCATAGACTCTCTTTTCAAGGTTCTGTCCTTTTAAAATGCTGGTTATATATTTGACCTCTCTCAGTTTTTATGGACTACTAGAGTGATTTGTAAATGATTTTTTTTGCAGAAGGAAAGAAGGGAGAAAATTAGCTTGGACTGTCACTGGAGTTTTAATGGACTTAAAAAGGGATGAGAGGTGAGGTCTGGACACAGACCTGGAATGGCCGACCCCAGGACAAAGCTGGCTTCCACCACAGTCTCCTATAGGCAAACTGAAGTGACAGAGTGAGGGTTTGAGCCTAAGGGCCAAACTTTAGCCCCGTTTAAAGTAATGTCAAAATATCATTGATTGCAAATGAGACATGCTTCCTCCTGAGGCCTTTGAAAACTCATCTCCTTGACTGCCTGACATGGTTAAGGAGTTGATAGATAAGGATCAGAAGTGGCTCTCTTCTAGCAGAACATCTCAAAATCCTTTGACTGTATAAAATTATTATGCTCTGGGAAACCTGAAACCAGAGAATCAGAGAATAGTTCAGGTTGGAAGAGACCTCAGAAGGTCTCTAGTCCAATTTCCCAAATCTCCAAGGCTGGACACTGCATAGCCTCTCTGGACAGCAAGTGCTCCTGTTAGTAGAGCCCAGGATGTTGTTATTGGTCTTCTTTGCTGCCAGGCACACTGAGAGCCCACATTCAGCTTGCTGTCCACCAAGTCACTTGGGTCCTTTTCAGCAGAGCTACTCCCCAGCCAGTTGGTCCTAGCCTGTATGGTTGTCAGGGGCTCTTCCTTCCCAGAAACAAAGAAACATCTACTTGGATGATGCTTCTACTGATTTTTCATTCCCCTACATGAGAAAGCCAGCATGTGTATCAGAAAAACAAGCAAGCAAACAACAAAACAAAACAAAACAAACAAACAACAACAAAAAAGCCTTCTGTTTGAAAACAAATCCACCAAGTTTTAACTTGCTTTTCCCTTGCTCCTCTCACCCAGAAACCATTGGGTTCATTTGTAATTTCTAGTATGCAGAAATATATAGATTTGGGGACATGTTCATCAAGCTTAGAGGAGTCTTTACATTTGCACTCACTGATTTTGAGGCTAATATGTCATTAGTCTAATTTGCAGATTTACAGAACATCAGTGTAAGCTGCAGATACTGAACTTGTTTGGAAGCGAAAGTGAGCATTGATTGCTTACATAAAGAAAAATTGTGTGGCAATCTGCATTTTCTATGCACTACTTCTTATGCTAGTTTGAAAACCACCTTCTTTCAAGGCCTCCTGTCAGGAAAGAAAATTTTTCTGTCCTCTATATTAGTGGCGAAGTTATTTGTAATATGACCAGGAGTGGATGTAGTAAGACCTGTCTGTAGTAATCAAAATCAGTTCTGTACTGAACACTTCAGTATCCCAGGCCTTTCACATAGGGTTGGGTCCATTTTAAAAGAGAGGAATTTGTCAATCAATTGAAATATCCTAATGAACTTGAGTGCCAAAGGGAATAAGGGTGAGAATGTAATGCAAGAGTTATTACTATGAGTAAAAAATACTAGATTTTTGCTTGAGTCTGATTTTTAGGGCTTGTTAATAGTTATGTTGTGGAATCCAAAACTACTTTTCAGTTGTTTCCCTTTTCCTTTCTTGTTGCAATTCTCTCCCCTAGTTTATCCACTAGGAGGCAGAAGTGAGGTTTTATGAGCACCTTCACCAAAACATTGCACAGTAGGAAGATTTATAGCAAAGTGACTACTGCTATTTTTCTATGGCTTCATCATCTTCGCTCTGACAAACGCTTCCCATTTTCAAGGGTCCCAAGGCCTCCACAAACTTGACCTAACATAAGAATTGCACACAGATATCATGCTGTGTGTGAACAGTAGCTCAGTGGTGGGCTGCAATACTTCTCAGCCTCATAAGACATGCAGGGAATAACATACTATCCAGCTGAAAATTCAGGGGGAATTTTAAAATGCACATTGTAATTAATTGAGTTGGATTTTGGCCAAGGCAGAAACTCCAATATGTCTTCTTTCCTAGCTTATTTGTGCACTCAGGGCTAGTATAACATCCTTGTCTAGAGCTTATGCCTCTGTCAAATCCAGTTCAGTCACATTTCTGTAAGAAATGTCCAGCCATGTAGTTGGAGGCCAATTTCTGCACAACACAGCCCTTGGTGGTGTGTGTGTGTGAATGTCTTCGGTGTTCTCTCATCCGGGTCCCTTCTCCAGGATCCTTCCCTGTTGCTACGTTTTTACACTGTAGCTGATCCCACTCCTTGACTTGACATCCTTGCCTACTCCTAGTTTCTCTGTCATTCTTTGTATTATGCCTGTTCTTTCTTTGGAAGAAATCCTACATCAGCGATATTCAGATATCTGTTATTTAATGCCACCATGTCTGGCCTATAGACTATTAAAGCTCTCTTTCATACGTACACGTTTTCATACTTTAAGTTTTTCTCTAAGCATATCCTTTTACTTTTTCCTACTTTTCCTTAGCACCAATTAACCCCCCTAGGCATATATAAAAAAGTCTATTAGTTTTGTCCTTCTTTCCAAGAGGGAAATACTTTTTCTTATTGATATATTTTAAAACCCAATTTGACTGCAGCAATTTTGTCAATTAACAAAGAGAATCAACTTTACCTCATTTAACTGACAATTATGCAATATCATTTGCATAATGTGAAATTTAGATCTTCCATTGTCACATGCTTCAACTCATTTACTATCCTAATGTCCATTTGAAGTACATGATGAGTTCATAGTCCTTTGTTTCATACCAGGCTTGGTTTGACCAGTTGCTTAATTTTCTGCCAATTCCTACAGCACTGCTGGAGTTCCCAGCATTTATACTACCAACATGCTTATCTCAATATCATATCATTTCATTTCTGCTGTGTACTATAATGGCTTCTTCCAAACCAAATCAAATGCCTTTGTAGCATCAAGGAAAATAACAAACACTCCAAAACTCCATTATTTCTTTTGTTTTTTTTTTTTCATCAACTGTAAAAATCTGAATAGCTGATTAATGCAACTTTATCCTGGTCTGAAGCCACACCTTTTCTCTCACTACTCCTTCTGAAACTAGCTTTGATCTGTTGACTATTGATTTCATCAGAATTTTTCTCAGTACTGACAATAAATAAGCTTACACATCCATAAATATTTTGATCAGCAGGAACTGCTTTTGCCAGGATCTCCTTGTACAGCTATTGCCTTCAGCTAGTCACCTGGTAGTCTCTCTCACTCCCACAGCTGTTTGTATTTTTCTACATGCTCACAACCTTTCTCATTTTTAACTGATTCACTGCACTGTTTGTTCTGATCCTGGCTAAGTACTGATTCAGCACTGCCTTACAAGTTAACATGTCTGTTCTTGCAAAGTGTCATTAAATCATTCATATACAAAGATGTTCATGATGCCAACACTGTTTTATCAATAAAGCTTAATATATAACTGATTTCTACTAACTCACAGTAACAAATGCCATTAACATGTCAGTTGGAGGTACTCAGAGGTACATAGGAGGCTTTGGAGGTGCTGATCTTCTTTAACATGAGATACAACAAGATCACTGTACAAGAAAGTATGGTTTAATTCTTAAAGTTATGGCTATTATGGCCACTTTTTAAAATGGATCAGTCATGCATGTTATGTTAGCCTTTCAGATTTCATGCCCATGTCCCCGTTCCCTGAAGTCAATAAATGATGAGAGTCTGGGTGGAAAGAGTCCTTAGCAAGCCATCCTGCTGCAGACCAGGGAGGAATTCTTAGGTTGGATCAGCAAAACATTTTCTTCCATTACAGGTCTTTGGCAGCAGTCAGAATTGAAATTTAGTGGGTGACTATGAATTGAAAAAAAAAAACACCACTAGGACACAATTTCCTTTTAGTGTCTGTTGGTTAGAATCATAGAATCATAGAATATCCCAAGTTGGAAGGGACCCATAAGGATCAGTAAGGTTAGTAGTGAAACAGTTAAAAAACAGCAGTTTGCTTTTTTTTTTTTTTTCCTTGCCTGATGTATTTGGGAATGCTTTCATTATCTGTACAAGTATTGTAAGATCCAGCCTGGAGTCTTGGTATATACTAGGTTTTAAACATCATGGCGATGAGTTGCATAGATAAACTGCTCATTAGGTAAAAGATAAAATCTTTGGCCCTCAAAAAAAATTATTGCCTTTCAATGTCATGAAATGTCTCCTTATTTTCACACTACAGAGACAGCAAACTTGGCTGTGACTTTGACTTTACTGTGACTTTTTCTGTTATTCATTGTTATTCATATCTCTGTTATGGCCAAAAAAAAAAAATAGCATTAAGTATTTATGATTTGAGCTTTAAAGTCCTTCTGTGTGTTGTTCCTATAAACACGGGTCGTTATATAAACGGATGCACTTGAGTGCTTCCATGACAGTAAACCATGTGGTTTCTTGTCGCTGTGTTCCAGCTATATTTTTGTCCTTAATCAGGTACAGCATCTCATTCCTTGACTTTTGTCTCTATCTTCTTTGCTAACTGCCTTCACCTTTTTTCATTTTTGTTTCTCCTTCTTCTCTCCGTCTTTTCCCTGCCCAGAACATTTTTTTCTCCAAGAATCAGTTCTCTCCTGTGAACCCCTCTCATTTGGGCCTAATTTATTATGTTCATTTGTGCCTTCAGTGAACTTTCTGAGCCCCTCCAGCTCCCAGCGCAGTAGAGGTGAAGAAGTTCAGCAACTTGCAGAACAAGTATTTGGATTATTTTGGATCATTGACTCCACTGCAGTCAGTGGTGTTGGACCAACGATGAATTTGACCCACTGTGTCTTTCAGGACGTGTAAAAAGTATGCTTACGTACAACTCTCCACAATTAAGAAATGGCTTGAAGATTAAAAACCAACAAGCACATGATTAAGTGCCCTTTCACTCCTGAGTTACTCACCCTGCAACCCACTCACCCGGCCTCCTACACAAGTTTCCCAGTACTTAGTACATTTTGTACATTTCCTTTTTTCGCTGTACCCTGGCACACACTGTGACATTTGACAAAGGGTCTGCTGGGGGTATTTCCCAAAAGTAAGAGAAAAGGATCCTTGGAGAAGACTTGCTTAACACGGTTGTTTATGCATAGCTATGGGCTGCAGATTCTGTGTTCAGGATGGGTTTGGGAAAAAAAAAAAAAAAAGAGCAGAAAAAAACCCAAGTTTTTGGTTTTTATTCTTTTTACAGGACATTTCTCAGTTGGTTCCGTTGCTATCACTTTGAAGACTATTTTACACACCCTTGTGAAAGGAGTGTTTGCGTCTCTGTGACAGCCGATAAGGATGCATGCGAGGTGGTGGTCTCACCCCGCCCGCTGACCACACAGCCTTTCCCTTTCCTCCGTCTTTGCTTGCTCTTTCTGAGACGCCAGGACATATGGGGGGAGGGATAGCTGTCTCCTCATTATCATCACGTTGCAGAGAAAGCACTCAGCAACATGTGCCTGAGCTTCACTGGCCGTGTGTATACCTTGTGTTTCTTGCTTTATTGTTAAGCAACATTATCAGCTCCTTCAGCTGCATTTCAGCAAGGCACAGCCTGTCCACTCAGAGGACAATTTTGCAATGTGTGTGGGAAGCTCAGACCTACGGCCTTATGCATGCAAAATTTCAGGAAAAGATTACCTCAGGTGAGGATGGATGGTAGGTTTGGGCCAGCAGTACGGCACATTTCTAGTGATGGCTGTCACTACGTTTTTAGGAGACCAGGTTGCCTTCTAGCAGTTTCCTTCAGCAGTCAGGGATGCACCAGAAATACCTTGTCTTTTAATCCTCCCACCTTCCCTCTTCAAAAGCTTTTATCCTCTAAGGAAGTACCTCAAGGGAATTCCATCCTTAGAGCTGACTCCTCAGCTCCCCACAGCCAGGGGCTGGTGGGAACAGCAACCAGCTCTCTCCTGGGAGCTCATCCTCATGGGTACCCGCAGCCTTTTAGCAGAGCCCTCTGAAGGGACGATAGACGGGCAGGCGAGTTGTGGCTACTCTGATATTCCCAGTGACCTGGCTCCTGGTCCCTCTGTGCTAGGTCTTGCCAGAAGCTCCTTCTCTTCCCATAGCACATTTCTTCCACTAGCAGGGTGACACATTTGGAACCCTCCATTCTGCGTATTTCTCACTCCATGCACTTGTCATAGCACTTTTATTGTGTAGGTGATTTTATTTCGATTGTGAATATTCTACCTTTCTTACAGGTTTCTGTATACATTCCACTCTTTTAAGTAGTAGTTTGGGTTAAAGCATATGAGGGAGACAACCAATGTTCTGCATATTGGTATCGATACCATGTCTGCTCCTGATCTGGAACCACTTAGGCACATAATTAACCATGAGATTTTGTGCAGCCCTTTTGAGTTCTGCCAGAATATTTGCGTGTTATGAGAATCTCTGTAAGACTAGGCTTTCATCTGCAAATATTCCAGGCTTTTCATGGCATGCCTAGTATAATAAGGGTACATGACAATATATAAGAAACTCAGGGAACAAGGGAGGAGCTGAAACATGGCCGAGGCAACATGAACGTTTCCTCACGCAGAGAAAGCTCTTCCCTTTTGCTTACAATAAACATTGCTGTACTCTCAAGGGAGCTCTCTTAAATTAACATTGACTGCATAATTTAGACGTAGTGTTAAGCGTGTTTCCTGCTGTCTTCTATGACCATCACAAGGGGATCTATTTTACTATATGCCTATACAGATATCAGACTGCACTAGAAAACCTTTTATTTTATTCTGAGTTTTAGCACTGAGTAGTCTTTCAAGTATTTCTACAATTGGGCAGATGTTTAATAGCCAGGGGCAAGTCTAGCATTGAAGAAAAGATATTTACAAAGTAATTTTGGAGAACCTGACAACAATCTGTTGCTACTGGGTACTAACTGTGTTTTCTTCCTCTTTTGATAGATCTGGTTGTGTCAAGAAAAGTCTCTGTGGACTTTGTTTAACAAAGGCATGATGGATCTGACCCTTTGTATTCTTTGCCATTAAAGTTAGAAAAATGTTGCCTTTTTACTCTGTTGTTGTCTTGCCCAGCTTAATGTTACTCCAGGAAAGACTGACTTTGTATCATGTTAGGTTGAATGGTTACACACCTGGGCTTGTATCTTTTATCCAGGTATGCCAATTTTTTTTCCCTTTGTGTTGCCAAAGACTTTGATTTATTGTGCCTCTGTTCTTTCTGAGTTAATGTTATTATCTTGAAAGAAGATTTTCCTGATCAGTTGCCATAATAAACAAAGGTTTCACTTGCAAATCTGCCTTGGGTTATTATAGATATTAAACACATTAAAGTCCTTATTGCTCACAATTTATTATGAACGAGAATGTATCTATGGGATGCATAGCTAGCAAATTTAGAGGAAAACAGAGCTTCTGTCCAAATTAGATTGGTGAAGATAAGTAGAGTGGTGACGCAGAAATAGTGACGCAGAAATGCGGATGTTATTTCTGATATTCTAATGAAGAAGGAGAATCTCTTCAAATAGCTCCCCAAAAGTTTCACTGTTCATTTAAAAAGTGCCTGCTTGTTAGAAACAGCCTCCCAGTCGTGCTGGTACAGCTATTGTTAAGGACTGACTCATCTCACAGAAAGCTGTTTGAAGAAGGCTAAGGATTTTGATTGTTTGGATAATATGTGGCAGCAGTAGCAAATGGGAAACATTACTGGATCCTGCTATTGAATCAAGCCCTGCAAATGCCAAATATAATGCTGGTGACGAGATGGAGAGTGACCTTGTTCCAATCAAATGTGCAGGATGGAGGGAGGTACCAGTCAGTCATCCTTTGGATACCTCGGTGGAAAGGAGAAGTCACAGCCACTGCCTTTTTATTCTAAACAAGGAGGACTTGTTTTGTGCTGTGGTCTGGGCTGCTTACCACCACTGCAGTGGTGGCATGAAGTAGCTCAGTGGAGCTTTACTGTGTTTTTTCCAACTTTGAGGCGGCTCAGACAGGGACAATATGTGGGATATTTGAGTCTAGCTAGGCTCAAAATCACCCCCTTTTCACCTTCCCCAAACCCTGAGCTAGTTCCACGAGATGCTGACTACAGTCTAGGTCAGAGAGAGCTTGAGTTGGGTAGCTGGTGGATTTATCATTTTATATCTGTCCACTTTTTTGAATGGCTTTAAGTTACATGACTGGAGTATAGCAAAAGAATGGGACATAGCTAGGATTTTCTGTGCTGTTTTGTTTCCACAATTTCCATATAAATACCAAAACTAATTCTGGAAAGCACTGATGATATTCTTGATACTCTTGTTTCTTTGTTGTTTCACTGAGCATCTAATGAATTTTCACTTTGATTAAACATAAGCTCTGTTTTTTTCTTTGAGCTGCAGCCATTATTTACTTATTTATTTATTTTTAGTTTTGGAAGTGTTGTTCTATATTTACAGCAGTGGGTTCAGGAGAATAATCTAGTCTTGTATCTTCAGAAACTGAAAGAAGTGCTGTATATTTTAGATTCACACTAAAATATGTAATCACAGCCTTCTTCTTCACCTCCAAGATTGTAACGTAAGACACGAATAATTGTTTTAATAAAGAATTATAAAAAAAATATTTGTGTGATAGCTGCTAAGCCAGAAGTTCAAAATCGCTAACACTTTGGTGGACATTTCTAACAATTAAATTTTATGAAAGAATCCGTTAAATAAATTTTCTTGTGTATATGCCTCTTCTTTTTTAACTCCAGCACAAAAGGTGAGAATAAGCTGTCTCAAGGATTTAAAATGAAGAGCAGCAATGCAATATAAAATATTCTAATGTTTTGCTAGTTGAATTGCTTATTTTTTAAATAATGTTTAGTAATTCACGTTATTCCACCAAACCAGGTTTTTCCATTCACTTCTATGTCCTTCTTCATGATTTTACTTCAGCTGGGATTCCAATGTGATAGATGCTGTACAAACTTCAGTATGAGATGGATCCTGCCCAAACAGTTTACAAGGACAAGTCAGACAAAGGTGGTAGAAAGGAACCAGCATCATTTGACTACACAAATGGAAAAATTCCACAGGCAGATGAGGCAGTCTTCCCAAGGTCACCCTGGGAACCTCTGGCACAGCTAAGAACTGAATTACCATCTCCTGAGTCCTTTAAAGACTATCCTTCCTCACCCCATCAGTTTATTTTCTAATCCAAAGGTGGTGGAAGGAACTCTTTGGTTTTAGGGGTTTTTGAACAGAATCCCAATTGCCAAAAAAAAAAA
>VXAA01001991.1:20949-45215 GCA_013399115.1 Anseranas semipalmata
AAAGTTCTATTGTTGTTTACTCAAGCAAAGTAAAGATAAGACTTTATCCAATGCAGAGAAGAATTTTAACCACTATTTTTGTCAATTTACACCTAGAAGTTCAGTTAAAGCAGGTCAGCAGGAGCTCTGTACTCTTGCTGACAGTCAATGCACTAAGGAAAGGATTTGTTTTTGTCACTTCTCATTATTAGCCACATCTCACATTTATTTCATTGGTGCTGTCATTGTCTCTTTTTGAGCTTTGCAGTTTGAATTCAGACATGGTTTTGTTGCTCAGGTGACATCTTGTTTGTATACAGAGTACTTAAAGGAAAGTCTTTTCTGACAAATTACTTGAGGCTATTCTTGCAAATCCAATATAAAGACTTAAACATCAGATGTATAACTTCACTGTTACTACACTTATCCCCTCTGGATTATTGTACAGTGGAAAGTTTTCAGGCAGTTTTTTGGAGCTGAAGCAAGACATCACAGCTGTCATAGTACCAACAATACCATTCAGCTTCATCATATATATAAAAAAGCCTAAGCATATGGTGAGAATCTGCAATGTAACTCTATTGACTTCAGTGAAATTACATCAGCCATAAATTTAGGCCATTAGTTTCATCTCTTGCGATGAGAAAATCCTAACGTACCCATTTTGCATTTTTATCATTCTCATTGAGGCAGTAACCAGAAACCAGCTGAGGTAGAAACTAAAGTTTGCAACATGTATTTCCAAGAAAAATAAAGGCACATATTCTTTTTCATTGTTCTATTCCTTGTGCATTGGAAACATCTAATTCCTACATTTGGGGGGAAAAAAACTAGAGCCAAACCCCAAGGTCGCTTCAACGATTTTGTTCTGAAACCTTCTAGTCAAAGATCTGCCCTGGCAGTCAGACTTCTGTAAGCCTGTGCAGCCTGCACAGAAGGACTTCAAAGTAAATGTTTACAAAGCATATTGAAATGCCCATACTAAGTCTGTTTGGTTATCAGCTAATTTATTCTCAGGAGCAACCCCCACGCGGTGAAGTCATCCTGAGTAGCTGGGGATCCTGAATGTCTTTTTGGACACGTAATTATCTGACTGATATATTTAAAGTTCTTCTTTGATATATCCAAAATTTATTTTTGGTATGTGAAAAAAAAAAAAAGCTTGCAAATTTTACTAGATAAGTTTTTCACGTGTTGTTTGAGATTCCTTTGCATATTTGAAAACTTCCACATCAAAATTAACATATGCAATAATGATTTTCATCCAGTGTGTGCTTCATATGCTTGTTACTCTAATCTAGCTATCCACTGTTATTTAGCATTTACCTAGTCTTTCTTTCTGTATTCACCTGTTTCATCCTATCTGATACTGTTATGAAAACTCTCCAAATCCAAGTCTGTCTGCTCGCTGTGTGGTTAAACAGGGCCAGCTGCACTGGAGTCTGGGTTCCTACCTGAGACCTCAGATGCTTCCATAATTACAAATGCAGCAACAATAGTCTTGACCATAGGAACAGAAATTCCTGTGCCATCCACGGTATGATTTTTACTGCACATACAGAAGTCATCCTGCAACCCCTCATGCTCAGCCTCAGAGATGGCTCATTGACAGCCATAAAAGGGAAATGGTGAGGGGATAGCAAGTTACAAATGGCATTTTCTTGTCACATCATGAGCTCCTCTTCTATCAAATCAAAGAAGAACAAATGGTCCATTTGTTGCTGAGATGCTGCACATCTGTGGCTGTGTCTAATCAGAGTTAATTATGAAGAGCCGAGTCTCTGTAATACTCCTGGTCCCCAAGCTCTGAAGGACCCATTGCTTTATGCTGTAGCTTCCACTGCCAATTTCTGTAGCTGCCTATTATCAAGCACCAAAAGGTAGAGATTGTACAGGATCCCTGGCAAGCAACACAAAGTATCCCAGCTTAATTCTAAAGCAATGACTAATCAGGGTATCCCAGGAGGAAGCTTTGCAATAGCTCTTGCAAGGGTAATGAGGACAATTTTCATAGCTATGACATTTTAAGCCAAGCAAAGTGCAAGCAATCTTGTTTATTCTTTCCTGGTAAAAAAGACTATGGAAGAGCAGGTAAGGCAGCTCCAGGCTGAAAAGGACTCTTGCTGGGAGAAGGATTGCACCAAGGTGGGCGGCAGGATTAACAGCCATGTTTGTTGCTTTATCATAGCAGGACTAATAGCTAAATTCTATTAATTGCTGAATGCTGTTTTGTTTGGCAAATACAGGAAGCAGTTTACATGGCTACGCGGTGCTCTGGTTCACAGTTCTTCTGAAATAGTATTATTGTAGCGGGATAATACTGATTAAGGATAGTTCCCTGAGGAAGGAGGGCCTTTTGATGATTGAGTCATTTCCTTTCTCTGCTCTACTTCAGTGAGATAGGGCTTCTCTCACCACAGACACACACCCTTTGTATCGAGAGAGTTCTCCAACAAGGAGATCGGAAGCACACGCCTCAGCCTCAGATGGAAATGCCTGGGTGCATGAGTCCTGCAGAAAGCATTGAATCACCAGAAATATGCCAGGAGTCCAAGCAAACTATGTCACGCTTCTGGCTTCACTTAAACACCAAAACATGTCAAAGAGGCGTTTAAATAACATTATTTCTTGAGTTACTCTGTGGATCAGTAGCAGAGCTAGGAACAGAACTAGGGAGGAAATCTTGACTACAGTGAAGTCATCTAACTTCAGTGCATCCTGTATAAATTTAGATACACAGTGAGACTATTTTTTCCCTGGATGTTCTGGTTGCCAGTCCACTTTCAAAACTACAGACTAGTACTGTCTTTGGTTATATCACTCTGCTGGAATAACCTTTCAAGAGGGTAAGATGCAAAGAATGTGCCTCTTAAAAACTGACACCGTAAAATTATTGAGTAAATTAGTTCTGTCATTGAGAAAATGTTGGGCCAGATGGCATGACACTCAGTATAGTAAGACCAGTACAAAAAAATAAGCTCAAAGTGCAAAAAACCCTCCAGGTTCTGTTTTTCAAGTTTCACAATGAGCCAGCCACCAGTATGTTAACTTCAAACACTGGTACTTTGTCCCACCCAGTGTTTCAAGGCCACTGTTGTGTATGCCAAAATATGAGTCTTCATAACCTAGAGAGTTCAGAAAAGCTTTTGCACAGACTTAGAGCATTCATATTCAATTGTTTCTGAGACTTTTGAAAGAGCTGGTGAGATGTGCTGGACTCAGAAGTGAAATTATTACCTCACAAGAAGGTGCATATCACAGGCTAAAGCAGCGCAATCTCATTCCCCTTTATTAGCAGGCTACCACAGCCTCATCCTAGTAAGGCTGCCTGGTGTGAAAAGGCCATGCATTCCTAGCCCTTTAAGTTTTGATTTTGTTCGGACACTGGTTTGGCTAATTCATTTGAAAATAGGGAAGGGTTTACCAGCTAGGGAAAGGCAGCTCTACTAACATCTCCACAAGCCACTGAAGTATAGGCTGCTCCTTTTGGACACGGTCACCTTCCATCAGTGAAGAACTGGCCAAGGTCACTAGGTCAGTTAACATGGATCACTGAAAAGAAATCAATAATAGCAAGTGCTGTTCACCCCTAAACTAGAGCAAATTCAGATTAGGGAAGTGGAAGGAAAAGATTCCACATTCCCTTACAACTGATGGGCATGAACAAAAACCCAGGTCCCAAACCATGCAAGCAGCAGTGGATCCTGATCGTACAGGAACATGGTAGATAAGAACAACCCTCGGCCTCTCCTCTCTTTTTGATTCTTGTGACATGTTGCCATGGGAGGTGCTTGAATGAGCTCAAGTCTAACTATGGATTTGCAAGAAAATGTTCCTGTTATCACTTCTGAGCTAAAACTGGGTTCTTCTAAATGTTTTCCCTTTTGAGGTACAGTAATTGCTCTACGATTAGACAGGAAACTGTACCAGCATTATTGCTCTAAAGGAGCCAGTGTTATCAAAAAACAACACATCAGGGCCTGTCCTCACAGGAAGGGAATCATAAGTAATCAGCAGCGCTATAATCCAATTGGCTGCTGGTCCCTTTGCACGGACAGGACAGAGTGCAGAAAAATGCTTTAGAACTTTTGTTTGTGGCAAAAGGATTTTAAAAGAGCCCCGGCTCCTCTTTGCCTCCCTCTTTGTTTTTTCCAAATATTTTGATACTTCCTCAACAGAACGTAAAAAAAAAAGAAAACAAACAACTCAACATTTGTGCAGGGCCCTTCCACACAACGGGTATTTTGCAAACTGGTGCCTTTACTTCCCTGAGTACTCCACCAGTTTACATTGGAAAGCCACCTTCAAAGTGCAACATTAGTCAAAGGGGTGAACTGCCCTAGTGTAGTGAGATCATGAAGATCCTTGGGGGACACAGTTCCTATACTTTCCTCCTTTTCAGGTTGCCTCCCTTGGAAGCTCTTTGTAAAAGCTACATACACCATGGCTTGTGTCAATGTGGCACAGGAGCAGTGGTGGGTGTAGAGTCGGTTCTCATGTAAAACTGGAACCTACTTGTCATAATGGCCTCTTAACGCTGTCCAAGTGCAAAGATAGCTTAATTTCATCTACTCTCTATCTTGAGGTACATCAGTATTATTTGACTGTTAGATTGACCAGGACCTCCATACCCACTCATCCATACATAAATACACCCACCCACCCCCACGTGTATACAGACACCCAACGAGAACCATGTAAAGCACTTACATCTGGAATACGTAGTGAGAGCCAGCCTGCTCTCAACATGTTCTACAAAAGGAAACAGAAACACTGATTTGATAAATAATACAGAATCTGACTGGAAAACTCATCTTTTAAATTAAATTCTACCAAAGGACTGATTTGTTCTGCTTTTGCTGGCTGTGTATTTTGGGATTTGTAGTGATTTGCAGAGATAAGGTCTCCTGTTTATCTGTCCAAGCTGCTCTGTGTCTTCAGATAATTTGATTTTTTTTTTTTTTTAAATAATATGCACTAATCTAGCAGTGAGAATCAAGGATATCAGGAATGATGAAAAGCTGTTGACTTGGTAGATGTTTGTTTTGATGGTGGTTGCAGCACGTGTTCCCACCACGACTCAGGTGAACATGGATAGTCACTTGTCACTCATTATGCTATCACAGTGACACCGAGGCCACCTACAAAGGGAGGTCTTCATGACGCTGCTCTGAAGCCTCAGCCTCACAACTGCCTGGAATATACAGCTTTACAGAATTGTGTGAAAAAATGTCAGGATTTTAATTGAAGTAGATAAAAAAAATGAATAGAACCCATTGAAATATAATGCAGCACCAGCACCCTAAAAGCATCTGTTTGATAAAAGACACCAAGTAACACTTTGAAACCTACTGAGGACTTTGATATCTGCTGAAAGTGAAATTCAAGATCTTTCCAAAGAAGAGATTCCTAGATGCTTCAACAATTTTTGTCTAGCATGATTAACATCAGTGAGTGGGCTTCAGGTTGTTTTTTGTCCTGGCAGTGTAGGTTCTCGAGACTGGAGTACTACCTGAGCCTCTTGGACCTGCAAAATGCTACTGTCAGGATTCCCCAAATTCTCAGCACTGCATGCAGAATTCTGCAGCTGCCCATCACAAGTACGCTGGTCCACAGACACCAGTTATGTCTGAAGACAAGGCCAAGGAGCGTAGGACAAGGTCAGGGGCAGGCAGTTCAGAAAGGGTTTCCACTTTTCCCAGAACAGAGCTGGGGACTTCTAGCTCCCAGCTTGATGAGGTGGGTCCGGGGGCATTGGGGTGGTGGTGAAGGAGAAGCTGCCTGTGAAAACGAACGCAGGAGAGTCTCCTGGAGGAGTGGTTTAGTAGCTGTTTCTACTCAACTGAGTCTATCCTCAGCACGGACCTTCTGAAAAGGATGGATCAGAAAAGGAAGTAATAAAACAGAAAGCAAAATAATAATAATAAAAAAAAGGTGGGCCATTTTGGAAATTTCCAATATTTTGCTGTTTGATGAGTTCAACTAATGAAAGGAAAATATGAGAGCCTTGAACTGTGAGAGAAGAGGCTGGAAAATCAGATAGCATCCGGGAGAAATCTCACAGCTTTTTGTGCTTATCATCAGGCCACAGAAATAGGAATATTTGTCTTTCTATCTCTACTTTTCCTGTCTATTTTTTCACCGTATTATACATGGAAGTGCCCAGTGCTTAACGGAGACCCATACTAGCACGGTAGCAGTATGAAAAGGGATGCAATCACATCCCACCATCCTGCATCCCTCCACATCCTCTTAGCTTCCATCTCAGGAGCCTGGATTGCTAACAGTTCACACATATAAACTCTGAAGAGCTGAAGTAAGGACATCCTCTTCACCAGGGAGTCACAATTTCCCCATTTGGTCTGATCTGGGGGGGCATTGTCCTTCAAACCTCAGTGGAAGACTTTTACCTCAAGGGGCATTGTGAATATTGAGTTGCTTTTACATCTCAATCGCTCTCCCTGAGATGACTTTTGTCAGTTTGGTTGTTTGGTTTAGTGGTGGTGTTTTTAAATTGAAGCATCTGTGCCCAGAAGGCACATAAAACAAGAGGCTTTTAAAAGCCAGAGGATAAATAAAACACAACCTTGAATAAACAACAGGCTTTTGTCCTTATTTCCTTCCATTCCTTAATGGATGCTGATAAACTGTCTGAATTTCTTAGTGTATTAATGCCACAATGACAGTAATAGGAAACCCACAACCTCACAATAGCAATGATTTGACCAAATCATTAGATTTTAGACAAGCAATTGTTTCATTCAAGATGTTTTGTAGGCTATCGTGGTCTTTCCAGGCTGCCCATTTCTCTGCCCCATCACAGACTGTTTCAGTGGCATACATTTATCAAAGAAAACTGCTAGACCCACTCTGGGCTAACACATTCTGTAGAAAAAAAAATATCTTGTTTGATCAGGTAAGCACTTGTACATCATGTTTCATTACTGATTTTATACCCATAATGTTGTTAGTAAGTAATACTGCTTATTGTCTGGATCAAAACATTTCTTGGTATATAAGACTGGCTAGCAGAAGTACTAATAGTTTATGTCACTTTTTTTTTTTGCTATACAGTGTACCAACAAAGTAAAGACATATTGTTTTCAGGACCTAGGAGTGTACTTCTGTGAAAAGAGCTGGAGGAGCATGCCCAGGAGACTTCATCCTTAGAGACTTCAGCTTAGCACGGAACACCATGTCAAGCACAGGCTGTGCCACTGCTTCTGTCAGCAAGCACTTCAGGTCTGATTAATCCAGACGAACTGACTGAGGTGGGACCAGGAGCTCTCAGTACGGGCTGAACTGAGACCCTCACCCAGCAGCAGAGACGATAACCATATGAACCACAGCCTGCTTATAGCAACGCCATTAAGATCCATACTTCCCTAAATCCACTCTGTGATTGTCCCAACACATCCCAAATGCTGGCAAATATCCCTATTGCAGTATGACTGCCAGCTACGTCCGTTTCATTCTACCTGTCCCACACTTGTGTATCTGCAAAGCATCATGACAGTTCCACTTCTGTCTGTTCTCCTCTACAGTTTCTTTCACTATGATGACCTTTTCTTGTTTCTGGTCATTCAATGCTCACTTTGGCCCAACCTGTAAGATTATGTTTAATTCCTCCCTTCATCCAGGTTTGTATATTTATATATTTATATTTGTTATTCATGGCAGAAGCCTGGGAATTACAACATGAAGGAGACGGGAATCTCTTATCTGCATCTCTGTCCCTCTCTTTTTGATTATAACTAAATCTGGGTGAGGATAGAAACTTCCCCTTGTCTGAGAACAGGTACAGGCCTTTGTGTAATCAACCATGGTGCTTTCAGCTTCTGTGTCCCAGGTGCAAGGCCTGTTGTGCCAGAAGAGCGTGGCTCCAGCACTAATACGTCAGCTGTTAATGCTAAATAAATGCCAAAACCTGCACTTTAACTGCAGAAGAAAACAAGAACCATTCTAACAGAAGTTTCTTCCAGTATCTCATTGGCACTCTAACCAGCAAGGTGTCATTTTCCATACCTGTCTTTTGTGCCTTCCATGCTGCAGCTGCCACTGTCATACCCAGCCCTTCCTTTGGCAGTGCAGGTATTTTGATGTCAGTGAAAATCATGCATATACATTAGGGCCCTAAACTCAAACTCATCAGGGACATTCCCTGGAAGATGTTCAGACAACTCCCTTTTCTTTCTGATCATTTTTTCCCAACACTTCAGTTCTGTGGGGACTGGAGCCCGTGTCCAGGATTTCTGCTTCCCTCAGCTACGATCTATGAGTCCATTTTACCCATTTGTGCTCTAGACTATGCATTAAGGGCAAGTCAAAACAGACTGAACACCCACCCAAACTTTTGTTTTGAGAACATTCCCAGGGCAAGTCACACCCAATTCATTTTTCTTTCTGAAAGTCTCTAAACAAAACAGGCTATGCTTGATAACATAAACACACACACACGGACACACCAATGAACGTGGCCAGAAACAGGCAGCAAGCAAAACACATTTACAGAAAAATACAGCTTTGGGCAAGTCTAGACACAGACTGTATTCATTTTGCATGTCTATGCACTTAATGTTTGTTGCTTGGCAATGGGCTACATGATAGAAAAATTCTTTATCGTCTGTATTGATCCATTCAATTTTGCTTATTTCGGGACATGTATAACTTTCACTAAAGGGTGGTGATAATTTTCACAACCAGATTTAACTTTGTTTCAGAAACAACCAAACCATTAAAACAGGCCAAGCCACAAAACAAAAACAAAACAAAACAAAACAAACAAACAACAACAAAAAAAACCATAAAAATATTGCACACAAAATGACTACACATCCAGCAATAGAACTTGAGAATTCAGAGACAAGTGAAAAGCATAACAATAACTTGTTACAAGAGTAGCAGATGAGAACTAAATAGCACTGGTTTAGTACTAAATAACAGCAATATTTGTCCACCTATTGGTATTTTCTGAAGAATTCTTTTCTTATATGGCAAGAAAAGACAGCAGACCTTACATCATCAGAAACTCAATCTCTGAGCATCCATGTGAGAATCAGGCAGGATACGGATTCAAGTATCGAAAGGAAGATAGTGCAGGCTTATTGAAGAGTTTCCAAAATAAAAAAGAAAGGATCTCAGCTTCTGTATATGTAAGAGAGGCTGAAAAAAAAGATATCTGTATTCTAAAATTAATATATATTTCATTCATGAAAGCAAATTAAAGTTGGATAAATATTAAACAATTGAAAAGTTGAGAATGACACCTCAAACATCAGGAATCTTCCACTATCCACTGCTTTCTGAATTTCCCCCAGCTCTCCCTAGAAAAGCAGCAGCAGGCTCAGAAAAGGGGCCATTCTCGTGTGCTGGGGACCCACTCAGAACCAAAAGTCCGGAGTCTGGCCCTCCCCTCCCAGTCCCAATCTTTTTCTCTTTGCTCCCAGAAGTGTCCTGGACGTTGCAGTGTGAACTCAGTTCATCTCTGGGAGCTGACAGCCCACAGCATGACATGGGATCAGGTTGTTGACAAGCAAGCCTGGCTGCGATTTGATGAATTCTCTCAGTTATAATGATTTGGAGAAAAATATTGTTCATGGGCTACATAAACAATTTTAATTGGATCAGGAGCCAAAAATGTGTTTTTTTTGTTTGGCTGCCAAGGTTGCTTTCTCGCTTGCTAATTATGTTTCGCTTTAGCTTTCAGCAAAAACAGGAAATAAAGCATCCATTACTCGAATGACAACTTTTCAACAAGCCGACATTTCAACATCCATTGTGTAATTTCCGATCTAGAGCCAGCTAGGAGCTAAGTGCCTTTAGAAATCTATATCCCCTCTTACAAGGGCCTTATTGGCCTCATGTGCTACTAAATAATAGGGCACGACGTTTATGCTTCTGAAACATCGTCCAGAGACCTTCCCCAATAGATACCCTCCACTGTGTGGGCCACCACAGTGTACATCTGATGTTTTCTTCTGCTTTGAAGACCTTGCCTGGCTCCTTCTGCAGCCCCAGCCTCCATAGGACCCTCGGTCAGTCTGGATTATCCAAGTCCTGCACCTTGTCACAGGCTTCTGTAGACAAGCTGCTGCCCGCTGCCTGAAGAACCCCTTTTCTAGCTGAATGCACTCACAGCAGCGTCCAGATCTCCCCAGCTTTGTCCTCCTCTTAAGAAACCCATCAGCCATCCAAGTCAGCTACGACACCCAGTTGGCCTTATTGAGGCAAAATGGTGGTGGAGGCAGAGAAATGAGCTCAAGTTTTTCCCCATGTTTGACAGGGAAGCAATCTAATTTTTTTTTTTTCTGGAATATTCAAGTGCAGTTGCTTCTCTGGAGCAGGCCTTTGGCGAGGGAGAACTAGGCCTCAGCAATGGAGATGCAGGCCCTCGGCAATTAAACAGCTGATGCAAACCTTGCTCGCATTGTGTGGCAACTGTCTAGATTTACATACCAAGCCCACCATTTTCTGTAGATCCTTTTCTATACTTTCACTCAAGCTACTGACACTACCAACCTCTGTAACACGAGATTTCATGAACTCTGCAGGACATCTTGGGAGCCTTTTGCTTTCCCTCACAGGCTGTCTGGCAGCTGCCTCTGACTGACTGTCATATTCATGGCATCTCTTTTCCTCTCTCCCATACACAGTAGCAGGTTTCTTCTTCCAACAAAGACAGCTGGTAGCTCAAATTAGTAAAAGCAGTGGGTGTACACCCCAGTTAAATGTTCATCTACTGCTAGTGTACAAGCTAAAGATGGAGGGAAACCGGAACATTGAGCCATACGTCAGACAGCCATTGGCTTTCTTCAGTCATCAAACTAGTTCATTGTCTTCACGGTTGTATTCAGACCAGCTCTTCATGTTCTTGAGGGAAGTTTAATAAAAATGTGTTTGCAGCTTGAAAGAGAAGATGATCATCCAGGTCAGTGGACATGTACACTCAGTACAAACAAAGCATCTTCAAAATTGTGGTTACAGATGCAGTTTTTTTCCTGCAAACTCTCTGACATAAACACTGTGAATTTACCTAAGATGTCTGAAAATCAGACTGGCAAGGTTCCAGAAACATATGAAAATACAGTCTCTCTTCTATTATATGAAAAAACAGTGGTCCCAAACTACAGCACCAGCAGAACAGGGTGGGGCTGAGGACTGTATGCCTTTTCCTTTTACATCTCTGTTTTTTTAGTCCTGATACTGATTTTAAGCTCTGATGCATTTTTTTTTAGCAAGTCTTTGTTAGATTTATTCTTTTTTTTTTTTTTCCTGAGATGCCCTGCCTTCTGTGGTTTCAAAACACACTATCGTAATCACCGAGAGTAGCTGCTATGTACCATTTCCCAGTTTCGGTGTGGAGAAAAAGCTCTTATTCCTCTCATTCAGCCAGCTGAGCTGTAATTGGCAAAGCAAGCAATAGGTATATGCCACATTGGAGGGGTGAATGAGGATGCCCTTTAAATTACCTATAAAACCCTTTGATTCAAACTGCTGATGTTGCCATAGCCAATTTGCTAAGCTTATTGATCATCTTCTGTTTAAATTAAAGTTTGATGTCCTGGAACAGGCTATTCAGCACAGAGAGCTAATAGGATGGGATGAGATACAGGGGGCGAGAGAAACACTTGCACACAGGGGAAATGGATTGTGGTCGAAGGGGAAAAAAAAAAAAGGTTATATACTGAATAGATACCATGGGTCAGCTAACAATAAATATTGTGGTGATAAAAGAGTCCAGCATGGATACTGAAGGAAGCGATTTTTTGCTGTGTAATTAAAGGAAAACGGGGAACTTGTTAGAAAACTAAAAATTGAGAGAAAGAAGATGAAAAAGAAATTGTTAAGAAATATTATGTGTGTGCATACAAACTTAATGATTTCTGCCAGAAATTCAAGTTCCTCCATGCATTGGGTGAGCTAAGCCAACACAAGTAAAAGCTGATAGGCTTCAGGTAAATGTTGGCCAAGAGAAGAAAAATCTCTGAAGAGGTTGTCCCTCTGGCTGTGTGTATGTCTACCCATCTGTCAATCAATCCTGCAGTCATTCAAGCTCAAACAAAATCAAAGCTTTAGAAGGAAGAAAATGAGGTTCTCATAAAGAATGAAATCTACATTGCTGGAGCCGTACCCAGCAGGACTGAGGTGTTTTTCATTTTTTTCTTTGAAGTATACAAAAGGGAAAAAGACCTAGAAGAAGAAGATGATGAATTTTTAAACATGATTATATTTGTCAATGAAATATATTTATTGCATAAAGACAAGAAATACAGGCAAGTAAAGTAAAATATGCATTTGAACTTGTCAGATAGCTATAAAAGTATGGGTTTTGCCCAACTCAGCATCAAGTTAATTAGTTGTGGAAGCAAACAGAAACTGGTTAGACAGCAGTCTAATATAGCATATTGAACTAGAAAAGATCTTTAGAAAATGATGTGGAAACCTCTCCTTAGTGATTAATTAGTTCAGGTTTTCTGGGGTTTGCTCTTAGAGTATGAATGTAAATCACTTTGCAGAGGAGTAGCAAGAAGCTCTTACAAAACTCTTGGATTCAGTTGTCTCTGAGCTTTGGATGAGAACTTCGAGATTTAAGAGGACTCTGAATCATGGGGCTATGGTGTGGACCATCTCCAAGCAACAGAAAGTTAAGGCCAAAAAGGTTAACAGTATCGACTGAAACTGGCATCTCCTTTGGGGGCAACTAGTAACAGCTACTCCAGTGGGATTTTGTAGTCTCAGACTCATGATCTTCTTTGAGTTAATGGCAGGTGTCTGAGGCTCTATAAACAACATTCAAGGCTCAAAAGCGGGGAATCCAAAACATCGTTAAAGAGACTGGAAACCACCACTGCAATATTTGCTACATGATCTAGTTTTGACCAATGATTTTTGGGAAGCAGAAACTAGAAAGCAAAATAGCAAAACTAGACAGCGTCTACACTGTCTACACCAACAAATCCAGAGGCCTCTATCATTAACTGACAGCAGTGCTGAGATGACCAGAAGTAGAAAGCTTTCCTTTTTCAAATCACCTCTTATATCCAGGCATATAGAGACAAAACCGCGTATGTTCCCAATCAGATCTCTGGGAAATACAGTTTTTAAGCTGTGTGCAGGCTTAGCGGAACACTGCCTGTTGTGTTAACTAAGTTCCTAAAATACCCAGGACTGAGATGGAAAGATGAAAACAAAGTCAACAGGTGAAAAACAGAGATTTCTAGTTTACGTTGGCAGCTTTTCTAACTTATAGTCAGGCCTTCATAGATACTCAAGTGCCTAAGAATATGGAAGGCATAATGGGTGCTCAAATTCTCTGTCTATTCATATATGAATATAGAAATTAGGTAATTCAAAACTGGGGCAATTATGCCTGGTATATGCAAACAAATATGGCCATGATTCTGTGCATTCACTCCTAGGCAGGTCACAGATCTTCTGCAAGAATAAATGGTGAGCCAGTAGCTTTAATACACCTCTTATTTCATTGTAGTGATACAAGAATAACTGTGCTGCAATGAATATGTTTCCATTTACAGAGAGGAAAAAGTGCTTAACTGAAAAATCTTTCCAAATATATGTCAAGTTGTCAAAATTAAAACTTAGAGCCATAGAGGGCCAGTTTATAGGAATTTCCTATTCAAAACCAACACTAAAATTACCCAAGTACCTCATTTCAGTATTTTCTCCACAGAAATTATTTTATAGCAAAAAAGTTTAAAAGCTATGATTAAAATCAGATATCTCAAAATTATTTAAATTGTTTCAATATGTCCAAAGAATATTCTTTAAAAGCTTTTTGAGATCTAGACTTTCTGTTTCAATTCAAGCTGAGAAAAAATTTCGAACTTTCAAATACCTTTGTTGTACAAGACAACAGGTATCATTATATTAATGAAACATATGCACTTGCATAAGGAATGTCAGGATGAATTACATATTTGAGTTACCCAAGGTGTAACTGAGAGCACAACTGAGCTCACTTTAAACTCAGAAAGTGTGAATTCAGCCTTTGCATAGATGGCAAAGCCCTGTCACTCATGTCCACAGACCTGTTAAGCATGGGACCACTGGCAGAAGAGCTGTTTGGGAAGTCTTTCTAAACCAGGATTTCTCTCTAAGCCATAGCAGAAGCACAGCGGTAGGGCAGGGAATGTACAATGTCTTTCTGTGGATTGAGGGGTTTTATTACTTACCCAAGAGGCATGGCAGCAGCTACTCCTAAGCTTATGAGTACAAGCCAGGACTGTATGAAGATAGAGTGAATTTTGCCCAAGCCAACTAGGAAGTAATTTGATAACCCCCAAAGCTTATTAAAGCTGAAATAGTCTTGGTAAATGGCGGTTCTGTGACATGTGTACTAGCACAATCTCCTCAAGATAAACTGACTGCCAGTGTTGATTTTGGTAGGAAATTGTCAGACGCTCTCCCTTTTCTCCAATTTTGCGGTAATAAGTAAATATGTGAGCCAATGGTTCCTTTAAAAAGGAAAGACTTGCAAGATACAGACCTAGTTCAGAGCCATTGAGGAATCCAGACAGTTTTTGTTAGTGGATGAGCCCATCCACTTGGCATCAATTACAGCACATCTTTGCAGCTTTAGCTTGCAGCTGGGGTGGGGATCTTGTTCCTCTGTGCTAAAAGCCACTGAGGGGACCTGTAAACTTGGGCTTGCCTTCTGTGTGCACTGGAAATGAAGCCCTCAAGCTACACATCTACACTCAGCTCCAAAGCTTCCCCCAGGAAAATAGAAAATAAAGGTAATTACTGCTTCTGCAGAGAGCTGTGTAATAAGGCTGGCTTTGGAACCCGGCTGCATATTCATGACTCAAAAGAATATTTAAGAATTTCTGGATAACTTTCAACTGGAGAGGAATTAGTCCTGACAAGGCAGTCAAGACACTGTATTCTGTGGTATTTATTTGCAGAGATAATCCTGTTTCACTCTGACTATTGGCAGGGCCTGATGTTTTGAATACAAGTGGAAAGAACTGCAATTGAGTTTCATAAGTGCAGGGCTTTTGCTGGGCTTATCTACTTCTGTTTTCATCTGGGGTAGGTCATCTTTACTGAAGTCATTTCTCTTCAGGATCACACTGTGGGCTAAACACTCTACCTCCTTCTGGGCTGGGGTGACAAGTAGCCTGCAAATCTTAAACCTGGTCAGGCCACTGTGGAACAAACATTAAAGATCTCACCCAGATTTCTGCTATCAAAGCAGAAACAGAACTGCCTCTTCTATATTCACATTTTATTTAAGCAAATAAAATATTTGTGGAAGACTAATAATGTAAAATTCAATTTGAGCACAAGACTTGTAGCCCTAAATGTCTATGGTTAAATATTAAGCAAGTTTCCACACTCTACCGATGTCTTTCCACTGGATGACCCTCCTTTGGCCACAACAGGAAGCGCATACCTCTCCTAAATCTGCAGGAACAAAAGCACAGGTACTGCTCTGCTCCTACCTCAGCAGCAGCATAAATGTACCTGTACTAGACCTGATTTCTACACCCTGGAGAGCTGTTGGTGAATCCAGAGTCCTGGGAAGAGTACCTGGAAGAAATGGCCAAAGCACAGACAAGGAAACCCAGATATCTACATCTTCAGAGAAACACAGCAGGGACTGCACAGCAAGGAAAGCTGTTTTTACAATCTGTGCTGCGTTTATGTTGCTATGGGGTCCAGACTTGCGCTTGTTATAACTTTAATCATGTTCGTATTTGGTGACAGAGAGACATCTCTCCCACTTCCAGCCAGTCCCAGGCTGGTGTAAAGGGAATAGTGTAGTACAGCTCACGTTGTTGCAAACAGGGTGTTTTCACTGTTAAATGAAGGAATTGCATTTTATCTGACAATGAGGCTTATGTTACAGCAGCAAACAAGAAGCGGTCCCATGCTACATTTCATTTGGCTTCTAAAGCAACAAGAACACGAGGAGGGAAGAAACTCTCAGGAGAAAAGATGTGAAGACTTGTAACAACAGCAACATGTCCTGCTCTCCTTCACCTACAATGGCGAAGCTAAGAGGCAGGGGCTTACCAGAGCATAAAGGAAAGCGCAGTGGAAACAAGCAACCCCAGCTGCTGGCTACCACACCACACGAAGCAGTCTAGTTCTGGTACCCAGCAAGCCGTGGTGCCCAGGAAGAGCTATCGCAGGAAGCCATCTGTACCGGGCAGCCGACTGAGGCACCCCAGGCCGCAGGGGGCTGCAGGAAGGCAGCTCCGCAGGAAGTCAGGCCAGGCCAGCTGCCTCTGCAAACATTTGTTTCTCTCCCTGACAGTTTTCTCCTTGACGCTCTCCATAAATGACACCAGGGAGGAAGTAAGTTGTCAATTGAAAATCGTCACCTATTATTAGCTGTGGAATGCAAAGTCCCTTAGTTAAGAAACTGATGCGTAACAGATTTACATTTATTTCCTGTAGGCGTAGTTAACAGGAAATCTATTTGAAATAGAAATAATTAGAAAAACACAGTGTGCCCCTTTCCTGAGAAGAGTAATTTTTGCCTGCCCAGAAATTTGTGCTCAGTGTTTTGGTGTGTTCTCAAAAACACAAGAGGGTTAAGAGGAAGGATGAAGAGAATAGGCAAAAAAAAAATCACTTAGTGGACAAAGTCTGATAAAAACTTTAAACGAGTCATGAAAAATCAGTGGTGCAGAGTGCACCTGTAGAATCTCAGTAGACAGCCTCCTGAGCAAGCAAAGCCAACTCCTCCTTCCAAATTAAGATGATGTGCTTTCCATGGCTAAATAATGATTGATGCCTGCTAATTCTACAAGAACCACAGGGCAGTGGGAAGAAAATACAGAGAATTATGTTGAGATTGCAAACTATCATACTCTTCATAATTGTCATTGAAATATTAGGGGTTTTATCCCATTTTGGAAATATTCTTCCTCTGCTCAGGCCGCTGGGTATGCAATTATTATATTTCCTATTAAATAAAATAACCGTAAGATCTTCAGAATATTCCCTGTGCCTTCATTACACACTTCAGCTGGCTCAGCCATGTCAGGCAAAGGTGTAAGGAGACATGCTGCCTGATCAACACAGCAGTGTTGGCAAAAGCTCCTAGCACAGGATAATTTATACCAGCAAAATTGCACTTTTGCCAACATACAGTGTTTCATCCGAGTAAGGCTAGAATAAACTCTTCCAGCAGAAGCTTAAGGTTTAAACTACAGCTACAAAATCACGTATTTTGCTGCTATGGTATAATAGCATAGGCAAACTATTCCCCATTTAGGTCTGTCCCTAGTTTCCTACTCAGCAGGTAGTAAAGAAAACAGGAAACCAGACATCAGGAAGGCAGTGAAGAAACCTCTGAGGCTAAAGGGGAATCTTCAAAAGCAGCGATCCCTCCAGCAAACAGGAACAGTCGGTGTCTTCCTGCCAAGCTGCTGCCCTGCAACAGCACCGACAGCCCATGCAGGCTGCAGAATAACCCAGCTGCAGAAGGGGGAGAAATTGTGAAATAAGCTCAATCGGCACCAAAATGAGGAAGGAAATGCTAAATGCTAAATGATTTAATTTTCTAAGTTCACTTTGTTCCTTACAGATAGACCTAGAATCCAAGCTGATTACAGTGCCTTGTTTTGATTAACAGAGAGAGAGGGAGAGAGATCTAAGGCAGAGACATTTCTATCAGTTTCAAAGATTTTCCACAATGTATTTCATTTTCATAGTGGGGTCAGGAATTCAAAGGACATTTATCTTCCATGCTTTATAGCTCAAAAAATGATTCTCAATGATGCTAGTTTAAATCTAGCCAACTCTACTGACCTTACATTTCATATATTTCAGTGGAATTTTTCCAGATTTACACCAGTGTAAGTAGGTACGCTTTATTTGATGCTAAATGAATATACAAGCTTTAAGTAGTCTGTACATGTTAGTTCGACCTTTTTGGGAGTAAGACAGAATTTATAGGTGATAAATGATTTCCGTTGTGTTTTAGCTCTACATACTCCATCAGCCAGGTTTACTACGTAATGCAGCCAGAATTTGGAAGTTAATGGGCCAAATGCAGTCCCAGATGCACCCTGGGATGCTGTTGAGATCTGGGTCCCCCAGACCATCACTCCTTCTGCAGTGCCTGACAAATCCGAGCACCTCTGTACTGCTGCAGGAGATTAAAGCAACATTTCTTTTGTACTACCCAGTAATCTTTATGCTTGGTGGTAAAGTTAATGTACGGGATTGTCATTCAACTCATTTCACACAGGCTGCTAAAGACCCTTCAGAGCACAATGACGTCCTGTTGCTACCAGCCTAGAGCAGATCTGAGCCGGTGATCTGGAGGTACAAGAATTACACACCCATTTGTTTCTTGGTTTCAGAGAAGCTGCAGCGTAGAAAGCAATCACTGAAGAGCAAACACAATCACCGTCACTTCCAAATGAATCATTAAAAAGCATCTAAGATTCCCGATGCCCAGTTCTGTCATAACTACTAGAAAGAACCTCCACCCCCTGAAGTCTCTAATTCTCAGGAACTGCAACTCTCTTGAGGCTTGGTAAAAAGGGAAACAAGGGAGAAATGTGTATTAGACAGCTCTGTCCTTTACTGAGTGTGTTCCTTTTAATAAGGAATGAAGACAGGCTTACAGAGCCTATTAGTTGTTCCACATACACATTCATTGGGAAGGGGAATTAGTTTCTGGCTAGCACACAGCCACTGGGTGATACAAAGGAAAGACTCCTTTAATCTTCTGCGGCAGTATAGCAGTGTCCAGGCTTGTCAGAAGCTGCAGGAGGAGTGATGGCCCTGTTGCTGACAGCCTTCTAATTGGGTAGTAGAAGGGGCCAGGAGAAAGCAGCTATAAAGGATGTGTTTGTGCCAACAAGTGTGGCTGACATAAAGAGAGGTCTGTGGAGGAATGGAGAGGGAGAGTGCGGCGGTACTGCAGTGCTGGATGCTGTGCTAGCCTAGCAGGGCTCGTGCTTCACAGCCAGCAATTTGTAGTGCTGAGGTTACCAGCAGATGATGGAGCAGAGAAGAAGAAGTTTGGCTGGAGTCAGAAGCAATCAGAGCTGGATGGCCTGGCTGCTCTGCAATAAAGGGCTCTCTGTGTCCTGGCAGCCGGACTCCTGCTCACAAATTGGCTAGAAAATGGGAGGCACAGGAGCTGCAAAGACTGGAAAGCATATACACACCATGGCTTTGTGCACTGGTGGTCCAGTTCTGTTGCTCCGTACCGTGTAACCACCAACACTCCAGTACTGCCCGATGCCCTGCTGGGGTCCAGCAACCTGTGGCCACCAGGACCACCTGCATTGTCTGCTGCTTCTCCAAAGACACTGTGAAACAGTGGCAGAACTGTCAGAAACTTCACACTGGAAAACACAGGCAGCTTTCTAACACTGCTTTCACTTAAATATTAACAGGCGATGCCAAATAATTCCACTTTGAGACCTTGAGGAAACTCATCTGAGCTAACAAGTCAGTTGAGGCTAGCTGACACGTAAGTGATACACACTCAGTAACCACATGTGTGTGTAACTCTGCTTGGTTAACTCTAGAACTGAGTAAATGGGAATGGGGAATTGAAACCACAGTTTAATCTGAAAATGCTCAGACCCTGCGTTTGTGGAATTAAATGCCTGATCTAAATATAAATAAAGGCTCAAGAACTCACTGCCCAAAATACCTAGAGGCAGAACTGTATCACAGGCCGGATGAGATGGGCACCCTGTCCCAAATGGAGTTTCTGGATGGAGGATAAAATGCAGACAAGCATGCCCAGGCTTTGCTGTTGTTCCTGCAGACCAGAAAGAGAAGCTTTGTGGTGATAAATTGAGTAGATGACATCAGTGAGGGAGTCTAAAGGTCCCAGACGGGGCTGAGAAGCTAGAAGGGAAAGCTCTGGGGAAGAGTGCACTCAAGAGCAAAATGTTTATTGTTCTTCTTCTGGGCTTATTTCCAAACTGAGAGTGGCCTTCACCGTGCTTCCTGCATCTCCCAGCCAGCCAGCATGAGGTCCACACAGCTTCTGTCAGCGACAGCAAAGCGGCAAACATCAGCCTCTGATGGTGCTGACCAAGAGGGGTGGGAAAAAACGGATTAGTCTGCCAGCAAGCCTCTCAGCATCCCAGCTCTCCTCCTTCGGCATGTACGTGACTTCTCCACAGCCTGCCAGAGCAGGGAGGAGGTGGCACTGCTGATAGCCATGGAGGTGCCCTAGAGATGAGCCAGGGGCTCTGGGGCCAGGGTCAGGGCAGACAGCGGGGAGGCAGAGCAACAGGGGACTCCTGCAGCAGGTTCCCCCTTGGCCGTGTGCTGCAAGGCTGAAGGATTGCACAAGGATGATTTCAACCCCGTGGACAAGGTCACCAGGGCTGTCAGGGCTATAGTTTTTAAAAATGTGTCAGGATTGATGAATACTCTGGCAAACAAAGGAGTTTGATGGGACTGCTGTAAACAGGAGACTCAGTGACCAGTTGTGCTGCAACTAACACTGTTTTCTCATGAAAATGCTACTTACCCGCAGACTTGTGTGCACAGAGAGGAAGCCAGACAATTCGTACCCATAGCACTTAGAGGCAGCGAATAATTTGGTCAATGGTGGAGTGCAGCATGTCTGACTAACATCTGTGGTAACTGGAAATTTACCCATCCAATTTTCTCCTCTACCCCAACCACAAAGGGAGATCACTCCAATTATTTTTCAGACAGAATTAAGGCTGATGTTTACCATTATCTCCCTGGTAACCCTCTTCTCATGACTACATTATGCAACATAATTGCAAAGCTGCCTCAGCTCACTGGGGCTATTATTAAAGGCACTCTGCTTCTTTTTCCCAAGGTCAAGGTTAATAATTAGGTGGCTGGTATGCCTGCAACAGAGCCTTGTTATGTAGGGAAAAAGAAACAACTTAAAGGATGCATCAGACATTCCCAAGTGAGGAATGTCTGCTGAATGTTAGAAGATCTGATGAAGATGGCCCAGTGAAGTAGGGTGAATTAGTGAATGTAAAGTGTTCTGGCACGCTGGTCCATGGGTAAAGCTTGGACAGGCTCACAGTATGAAGCATGCAAGACGAATTTCTATACAGAACATGAAAAAGTGCTTGATGAGATTTGAAGCTGAGCTCCAGCTTCTGGAATGAAGAGATGAACTCAGCTCCTCTATGGTGCAATTTTTATTTGAGATGATGTAAAAAGAATGAATTGAGCTGTTTTCATATGGACTTCTTTTTTCCAAAGGTCCATGGTACTTGCACACTAAGTATAGGAACATTTTGCAGTTCCTGGGCCACGTATTTTGGGGGTATCCATGTGCTATGCATGTTCATTGTGATGGCTGAGCAATTCAGCGGTAGGTCTCCCTGTCAATGGTACATCCGGAAATGCCAGACAAATACAGCAACTTGCCTGGCTGAAGTTCTGAGGCTGGAAAAGGACATGTCCAGGAAAAAAAAAAAAGAGGTGAATGCTGCAAACCTGGAACTGCAGAAGCCAGGCATCCACCTGCTCCTGAGCTACTCTCTTCCTGTATTACAGACAGAAAAGCTGAGGCATGAAGCCTCTATTCCATGGCAGAGCAGCAAGCAAAATTCATTTCTCATCTCTGCTGCCTGCTGCCCATTATACCACACTGCCTCCTCAGTGACACCAGGATGGCCATGTGAACTAAGGGGCGCCAGACTTGCTCATTACAACTACCTCCTATTACATTTAATTTGGGAAGATTGTTCTATTGCACCTTGAAGCCCCAGAAATAATTAAAAGCAGAAATAACAACATTACATAGGGGAACAGCAAGACTGGTGTATTCCTGGAACGATGTTAGACTTCCTGGTGTATTGCCAGCTGATTCTGTGTTCCTACATCCACCTGGTGACTCTCGGATAATAAGAAATGGTCAGTTAGACCAGTGTTAATCTTGAAAAGCTACCTTTGTTTGGGAAACAGCTGGGAAAGCTGCAAAATGCAAAACTATGTAACTTACAAGTCTGTATGTGTCTCTGTGTGTTTACAAATACATGCACAATACACAAATGTATAATTATATACACATTATACATACACATAAATATATACAAATATGTTTAAACATATAAATGTGTGTATACATATAAATATGTGTATACATATATGTGCATATATATAAACAGGGGAGCCTGAGTTACAGTTGCTGGTTGGCCTGTGACTCCCTCTGAAATTTTCTCTGAGGGTGTTTCTGTCCCAGTCACTGGTTATTTTCTGAAAGAAAAGTATTTGCAGGTCAGACTCAAAGCCCGTGCAGGTTAATATGTGTCTTTCCTCTGACATGTGTGGGCTTTGGATGAGATGTTTAATACCGAAATAAAAGCTATCCATAGTGCCCTACTGGGATGACTCACATGCATAAGCACAGGGGAGAGTACTTGCCACAGAAAAGACAGAAAAGGTGCAAATTACTTGAAAGAACTATACTGTAGAGCAGTAGCCTTATGGAAAAAAAATGACACAGTAATTGGATCTGGCTGGTGTGCAAGGCAGCAAGGGCTTGATGGGAGTGAGAGAAATCAATAAAAGAAGAGCGAGGAAATGGGGAGGGGGAACCTTTCACATTTCTGCAGTGAAACATTCCTTCATCTGACTGCCTCTAACTTACTTTTCATCACCTGTGGTGTGACCTGCAGTCGAAGATTTCTCTCATCCATAAACACGGGTTGTTTTTTTCACCTTTGTTGCCTGTAGAAGAAAATAAGGCACAGCAAAACAAACGCTTGCTACTGCTCAGACTTCTTTATGCACCAGAATTCTTATCTGAAAGTCTGGACCTCACAATCCCAGGGCAAACCTCACCCTCAGTGTGGTTTTTATCGTTCTGGTTTGTTTTCTTATAGTTCAAAGGAAAGGTTAAGCCCCGAAAAGAGCAGTGTGTCCTTAGCCAGGAGTCTTTAAGTCCTCTGAATCACACTTTACCAAGAGCTTCCAAAGACTTTAACATTCATGACTGTGGTCATCGCTCAAGGAGAACTCATCCCTGCTCTCACCACTTTCATCCCCAGGAAAGTGAGAAAATATGGTAGCTAGGAGAGTGATGTGCAATCTTCAATAGGAAAAAAAACCCTAGCACTTGTAGTGACAACATGTATAACAAAAACTGTTGGCTAAAAAAGAGATTTCCAGGTCCACGAAAAGGCAAAAAAATACATATTTTTTCCTTGAATTATGTGGTGTCTTTCATGCCTGTAATGTTACACAGTGGCGATATGATGCACTACTGATTTTTTGCATTGACTATTGCATTGACTCTCCAGTGACGTAGTCAAATGTTGTCAGCAGTAGCTGATTTCTACTGAAGCATTCTGTATTCTTCAGAGACATCAGAGACTGGCAAATGGAATTGCTCCCAAGCCTCCTAACTTGTTCTGCAGTGTCAAAGTCATGTACAAACAAAACAAAACAAAACAAACAAACAAAAAAACAAAAGCAACAACAGTCCATTTCTTTAGCGTGTCACCCATATCTGGCACGTCAAAGCTTCAGTTCAGCATGTGGTGGGAAAGGGGATTCTTCCATTTTACAAATAGGTGACCTCTCAAGTGCAGCAGTGATTTTTCTAAGGTGAGTGAGTGGCAGACCCTATCCCAAACTACAGAAATCCATATTCCTTTTCTCTGTCACTTTTCATATTAGTACTTCAATTTCAGCCATGGTCTTGACTTTTCCATTCCATAGAAAGTGCAAGCAGAAAATCTAGGCCACAGTCACTGAGATCTAATTTTTGTATCTATGCAGAGACTTAAATCTTCATAAACTTCATTTTAGGCAACCAATGTTGCAGATTATTAAGGGCAGCAAAGTTAATCTTTCTATGCACAAGCTTCTCTAAATGAGGGAGACCTGAAATTGTTCAATATTATCCATAAGCTCTAGGGGGAATATAGCTAGGATATACCAGAGAAATAAAAGTAAGAGCAACTTGAGACCGAGTGATCCTGACACTCTCTCAAATGAGCAGAGTTCCAAAACAAAGCTGAAAATATCCAATCCAAGAGGGGCTGTTTCTTCAGAAACAGGCACACTTAGCTATTTAGATGACACCACTCATAGAAACTATGCAGTTTTACACGAAATGTTCTTATAGAGAAATATAAAGAAAAGGCCAGCCAATTTATTCCAAGCACTGAATGCTAAACACAATTAATAACACTGGTTTTGATCTCAGCTGTACTCCAAGAATTAGTGTATAGTATGATCTATATGAATAAAAGTTAATTGAAACCAACAGTCATCCCTCATGATTTTTAATCCATCAGTGAATACAAAAAGCTGCACTAAAAAAAAAAAAA
>VXAA01001991.1:48868-68695 GCA_013399115.1 Anseranas semipalmata
GGGCGCCGTGCCTGGCGAAGCCGAAGCCGAAGCCGCTGGCCGTTCTGAGGGACTCCCCGTGCCCCATGTTCGATCTGCCCGGCGCTCTGTCGCCGATTACAGCGAAAGGTCAGAGCTGTTATCTGCGGGCGCCCGACTTCCACATTTTCATAACGCGAGGCACTTTGCAACTTTCAAGGGCTCGTATGAACTGCCGCGGTGGGGGAGGGCGTTCTGCAAAGGGCACGCCGAAAGGCTTGGGGTCGGGGTGCAGAAGACGAGGGTTCCCCTCCCCGCTCTCCACCCGGCTGGAAGGGACCGGCTCCCCGCCGCGGTCCGGCCCTGCAGCCGCGGCCCCGGCCCCGCGGGAGGCGTTAGCCCGGCGTGACAGCCCCGCGCTGTGCGTTCCAGTAGCTGCAGCCGCACCCGTCTGCGATCGTGATAAGAGAGAAAAAAAGTAAAATCTCCGTTTTCAGATAACGCTTAAAACATTGCTCTTAGTAAAGTTCAGTCCTTCGCGGTTTGTTTCCTGTGAGATATTAAAAATGCCGTCTTTTGAAGCCCCAAGTGGACACATGGAAACTGTTTCTTCTGTGGATTAAATGAATTCATGCCATGTCGCTTTTGGCGTTTTATGTGCTACATCTTTTCACAAACGATAATCTAAGCTCCTAGGTATAAGATGTCCAGGTTTGAACTATACAGTTTTAGTAATATTTATTTGTTTGCCTACTTTGTGCTCTAGTGACTTAAGTGCTGGCTTAGAAGTCTAAGGACATCAAAAAGCTAATGCAGAAAACAGAAATTCTGTTCTGCATAAACATCCGCCAGGCTGTTCCGGAGTTTAGGGCTTTCAGAGAACTGGCTTGTGATTCCCAAGCACCCGTAAGATGAAATATTTTGTGGGCACATCTGAAGTTTCAAATGATGGACAATAAAGGAAAGTAACGTGCATTACCTTACGGTTGCATGCTGTATTGAGAGGCTCACGGAACTTGTGGGAGCGGAGCCCAGGCCTTAGGAAAGGAACTATGGGGCTCAGAAGGAAAAGCTTTGAAAAAGTAGGGCCTGATCACAGACAGTGTTCTCCAGGATTTTAATGGAAACTCACCGAGCGAAGAGCTGGAAGGAGCAGGGTGTTATGACAGCGCTTTCAGGGCACCGCTGTATAAAAGTAGAAGAGTGAAAAGCAGACCAGTGTATAATCAGATCATATCTTAGGGCTCAGCTTGTCTAAATAAAAGCTGCAGGATCAGTTTCTCAGCACTGAAGTTCTTGGCCACCGGTCATTTCTCTGTGCTGAAGACAGTAATTTTTCCCTAGAAAACTGCTGACCCAGTAAATATGCTTTACAAGAAGCTATGTGAGGCAGTAGCAATACAATTCCTCCTGTTGGAAACTTGGAGCAGATCGGTTCCCCTCTCTCAGCGTGGATCTCCTCTGCCTGAGCCAGCCTGGCGGAGGACAGAGCAGCGGCCAGAAGGAAAGTGCTGACGGACTGTGCTAGGGCGAGAACCGGGCGGTGCACGGAGCAACCTGGGGCTCTGCTCTCCCTCGTATTGAGCACCTCGGTCACCATCCAGCAAAGCAGATAACCATAAATGTGCAAACATATGGCTTCCTCGCCACTAGCCACACGTTTAAAATTAAGCAAGTGCTTAAAGGATTGATCCCACAGTCTTTTTGTTAACTTCCCTGGGGTCTGGATGAGGCCCTCAGCAGCAGTGCCAGGTCACTGCAAGACTGGCAGAACTGAGCTCCCGCACCTTCCTTTTAATTTTTGCTGATTTTGGTTTTTTTTGGCAGAACTTCTGAAATTACACAAAAAGGCAAATAGGAGAATTCCTTGAGAAAGTAGTTTTGAAGAAAATTATTTCTTTATCCCCAGGTGTTACCAGAACCAAACCAGACTTCAGAGCTTTTTAAAAATGACTGAAGATCTGTGCCTCTTCTCACTCAGGGATGTGAAAATCCCCAATAATTTTTTGACATCATTTGAGCTATGCTGGTGTAGATCCATCTCAGGGGATTCATGTCCTTAGCTGAAGGAAAAAAAAGCAGTAACATCAGGTAAAAGTCTGGCTGTATTAAAAACAGCAGCAAAACATAAACCAGCTGGGCAACAGTCACATCTGTTGTATTTATTTGTTTAATGTTGTTCAGTGAAATAACATCCCTTAGTCCTCAAATTTACACTTCCCAAAGGAAAGTTGACAGCATGTAAAATCCCTCAGGTATCTTTTCTAGTCCTGTAGCCCTTGGTGAGACAGAATTTCCTTCCCAGCAGCACTACAGTCAAAGCTTGAAGGATCAGGTCTACAGGATGGACTCATATATTTGGGGGTTAGTGCACAGATGCTTTTTGGTAATGCTGGGGTTCTTCCATAAGTTATAGGTAAATCCTGAGGTTATCCAGGTTGATTAGGTCGCTTATGGATGTCTATAGGCAAATTTTAAAAATCTTGTTAAAGAAAAACATTTTCTTTTATGGCAAAGAAAGCCTTTCTAAGTGTTGTGGGCAAAACAGATTTACTTGAAAATAGAAAGAATATGGTAAGAAATCCTAGGACTTTGTGGTTGTTGGCATTTTTCAGTCTGCATAGACATAGCCAGTGTTTCTATGAAATAGTGAATCCAGGCATCTTTTTTCAAAAAGTGCAATCTTTAATCATGTGGAAATCATATTTTTTGAAAATTATTTATTTTATAAGAACTGCATGGATTAAACCCCATGACTGAGCATTCCGTGTTCTGTGCAGCAGAAAAAAAAAGGATGTATCTACACTGCTACCAATGTCCTCTTAACATAGTAAATGTATTTACAGTAATGAACACACATGGGTGATAAAGAGATTTTTGTGTTTATGCATTATCCTTTGAAGAAAAATGTAAAACTAGTTAGCAGATGTTTGGATACTTTTGTTAACTCCTTATATTTTAAGCTGTCCTTTTCTTTTAAAGCACAAGAAGAGTGAAGTCCTTCTCCCTCTTACCTCAGAAGGGGATAAATCATTGACTCCACTGGGAGAAAAAATGAGGATGTATTCTGTGTTCTAACTTGACCAATCTTTCATTTTGTTTAGTTTTATTTTTCCTCCTCCGTCTTCTCACGTGGATGGTTGCAGAGTATGTTTTTCTTCTCCAATGATGCTTTCATTCACTCAGGGAGCCAGTGGATGAAGTGCTCCAGATCCCCCCCTCACTGCTGACATGCGGAGGTTGCCAGCAGAACATCGGGGACCGGTATTTCCTGAAAGCCATCGACCAGTACTGGCACGAAGACTGCCTCAGCTGCGACCTGTGTGGGTGCCGGCTCGGAGAAGTGGGGAGACGGTTGTATTACAAACTGGGCAGGAAGCTCTGCAGAAGGGACTATCTCAGGTATACAGCCTCCCCAGCCCACTTATTCTACCCTAGCTCCCTTTCTTTCTACCATATCATCTTTGCTTATTAATTTAAGGTATAGCTGGTGAACAAAGATCCACAATTAATTAATTTTGGTTAATCTTAAACGTAGAGTTTAAGAGTAACATGGTTTGCTAAGTGCTGCTGCTCCCCCCAGTAACTCCAGGCTGACTGAGCTGTGTCAGCATGGGATGCTCTCAAGTAGAAACTGGGAAGCGGTGATGAATTTCAGCAAGAAGGGCTCCCTGCACCCGAGCTGACCATGAGCCAGTTCCCCGGAATGGTTTTAAGTAGTTCTGTGCTTCTCCAAGCATTGCTTTTGAGCTGAAAGTTATATCAAAACAGGTGCCAAGATTGGCTACTGATGGAAGATCATTTAGTTCTCTCATTTAAGAACATGGTATCCAAGGTAACTGAATTTAATTCATTTTCCTGATGCAGTAATATTGGCTGTATAGGAGATGCTTGACTCCACTAACCAGCGGGACTGCTGTACTCGTTTGGTTTCTGCAGTGACTGCCTTTTATACATGGATTGATTCATGTCTTTTTCTGCATCATGGGTAAATTTATCAGGAACACTTCAAGCAGAAAGACACAACGTGCTGTATGCTTATTGCAAAGCTGCAGCCAGTACAGGAAAGTTTGATCCTGCTAATTTGCACCCAGTGGATTTTAGACATTCTTAAGCCTGGTCCTGAACAGACGTGAACTTAACACATTTGGCTGAATCAGATCCCACAAATACACTTGTTATGGGTGTTTTCATTAACATCTCTCTGCCTATCTGATTTGCCATAATTTGCAAGTAGAAGGATTAAACTGAGTTTGATATATTTCACAAAAATTGATAATAAAGGATCTCTATATTCTCAATTACAAGAGAAGTGTTTTGATCTTTGCTGTGCTGGTTGTATACCATTTCTTCTAATGGATCCTTAATGTTGCAGGAAGTCTGTGGAACAGAATAAAGACATTTTATATTTTTTCAGCTACCTTACTGAAGTCTACAAAAAATAAAACAAAATCTCAGAGGAGTTCCTAATTATTGTATCCCAGAGCTTGCTGATGGGAATTTTGCTTAGCAGAAATTCAGAACTGAGTTCTGCAAATGGGACCACTTGTAAACACTCGGCATATGCCACGTTCCAGCAATCATCCACTGTTAGCTACACTTTCCAAATACTTTTAATCTTAAAATAGAAGCAATAGAAAATATGGCAATGAAATTAATGTATTTTCTTGCAATGAATTCAAATGTTTTTATTTATTTAATAACGTAACATATAATATCTTCCATTATTAATGAGAAATCTTGCAACCTTTGTGTAACCTTATTATTACTTTTGTTGGGCAGAAGTAGACACTGACATCTCCTGGTAGATGAAAGAAATGATGTCTTTTCCCCTTAAAGAGCCCTCTTTAGTAGGTATTCCATTTCCAGTTCAGGTTATATGAAACAGGCACAATATATGAAAGTGAAAGGTAGTGGGTGGACAAAGTCTTTCCAGAATTAGTATGGAAATGTAGAAATCAAACTCAATACGTGTATACTTTAAACAAGTAATAGAAATTCTCCCCCTTTCTAAGAATATATATATATATATTTTTTTTTTCCTGCTTATTTATTAATGATTTGACTTGCAAACTCTGTACCCAGCAGACTGTGTGAAATGCTGGCATTCATTTTGTCATCACACATGGCTGAGTATGTCACACTGCTCCAGCTGACAGTGGTGGTGGATGCTGTGAGGGTGATACATACATGGTGCATTCATTAGAGTCTCCTTTTAATAGACAATACCATAATGATCTCAGCAGGGTTTCTCAATGTCGATGTAAGAGCAGTCCAGATCATAAAATTGTTTGGGCTAGCACAGTACCTGGAAGGTCTTAGCATATATCCTTCTGAAACCCAGAAGGAGTGATTTAATGGATACAGAAATGTTTGAGTTCGAAAGAATCTTGAATGTGGAGGCAACAAAAAGAGACAGTAGTACATTAAATCATTGCTTGTGTCAAGCTTCCTTCCTATAAGCTACAATAGCCACAGCTGAAGATATGCAAAATTTATCAGCTGAAACCAATTTCTACTGATTGTATGTGTGCAAGTATTTGCATCACACAACTTTATGCTATGATCTGAGGACCCTTTACTCCTCCTGAAGCTGCTCAACATTTCAGAATAAGGTCATTGATCACAGAAATCAATTACATTGAAAATAGGTGGGGACCTTGGACTTTCTACTTCAATTTTTGGTATTGCAAAGTTTAGAGTTCTGCTCTGCAGCTTTCCATGTGACCTCTATGTATGTTGGCAACAGTATGACTAATGGGGCAAAGCACTGATGTTGTGTTTCTGTTTTGATTTGTATTCTTCCCCATCTCTCCAACAAAGGAACTCCACTTACTTCTCTGCTGTTGTTGTTTTAGGCTTTTTGGCCAAGATGGCCTCTGTGCCTCCTGTGACAAGCGAATCCGGGCTTATGAGATGACCATGCGGGTGAAGGACAAAGTGTATCACCTTGAATGCTTCAAATGTGCTGCCTGCCAGAAACACTTCTGTGTTGGGGACAGATACCTCCTCATCAACTCGGACATAGTATGTGAACAGGACATCTATGAGTGGACTAAGATAAACGGAATGATATAGCAAAGACATGGCCTATGGTCTATAAACGACATCTCACGGGTGACACAGATGCATAGCTGCAGTGAGGAGATAACCACTTGAGCTATGTGCTTTGTCTAAAATGGGGGGAAATACCACAGAGTAGGCCCTTTTCAGGCAGTGCTACGTAGAATCTAAACTACATATAAGTGAAGAAGGGAGACTGAAGCAATAGTAGATAGACTGACTTCTGTTAACAAAGGCGTATTGACAATAACTGACATCAGCCAGATAGGCAAGAGTTGGGGAACAAAAATAATGTGATAATGAATGCTCATAACTGGAAAAACAGTAGTGACTTATGTAAAGAGATGTTATGACTTTGTCACCTGCAGACTAGGATTGTGCAATTGATTTTTCTTTTCATCTTGTTTTAGTTACTCAGTTTAGACAACAGCTCCTAATGTAGACTTGAAGAAGAATACTGGAAGAAAAGGGCCAGTCACTTACGTGGTCATTTGATAAGGCCTTACATTTCGGGTAGGACAGAAAGTGGGAAGAGGGTGGGGGTTATTTTTGCATGGAATTTTTTTTTTCTGTGAGAAAGAAGGGTGCATCCTCTAGTCCCAAACTGTTCTTCAAAAAAAATCCTGCTGAATTGTTGCTTTTGGGCACTGCTGTTTCAAGATGAGACGTTCCACAGATCATTTCTATACAAATATAAATCTAAAGAGTTGTTCAACTATTTTAATAACTTAGATTATATCGATAAAATATTTGTTGTGTGTAGTAAGACTCTGCAGCTTTAATAAAAATAACAGAAGATTTGAGTGTTGTTATTTATTTCTTGGCAGGACTGGATATTTTGTTTGCATTATATATTTTATTTTTTTGTAGGGGGGTTTCTACATTTGGTCTACAACTGATTCCTTCTGGATCCACTTAAGGTTGTGTTTCAAAGCAGTCATGTGAGAACACCAGCTTTGTAGAGTTCTTCACACGAAGGAGAAATCAGATAGTATTGTGTGGCACTGAGGCCCTTCGGTGCTTATGAGAATGTTTTGAGGCTGGGTGCCCACAGTGAAATACATTTGGGTGTTACTTTGCGACAAAAACAGAGGCTATCTGATTTGAGAGGAAGCCGTGTAGCTGCTCCTGATTTTGCTCTGGATTATTGAATCCAGTATAATATAACTAAAGCCAATCAATACTTGCTAATGTTTAGCAAGAACTAAGTTCAAAGCCTTTCCTGCAAAGACTGTTGTCACTTGCTTCTTAAGCAGAAAGAAGTTTATTAGCATTTTAGTAATAATAAGAACATGAGACATATGCCTGGTCAGACAAAAGTGGACATTTGGTATCTTACTCCAACAGTGACAGGTTGTGGGTGTTCAGGGAAGCCTAGAGCAAGGCAAGCATGGAGTGACCTCCTCATTAAGCCTTTTCAGCTTGCAGGAATTTCCACAATGATCTTTGAGCTTGCCTTCAGCCCCCTCTGCTACACACTGACTCAGACCCATTCTCCATGAGTTTGCCTAGTCCCTTTTTTGACTCTTACACTTTTGGCCTCCATAAAGTCCCAAAGCAATGATTTTCACAGTTTAATTCTATGCTGTGTTTATTTTGAAATTTGTTCCCTGGTAACTTCATTGGGTGCCCACTATATTGGGAGAGAAAATGAACGGTCATTCCTGTCACTTTTTTTTGCACTATTCCTGACTTTAAAGACCTATATCAAGTTCCCTCCTGCTTGTCTCTTTCTGAGATAAATAGTCTAAGTTCCTTCTTGCATGAAAGCTGTTTCACACCTCTGATCCTCTTCACATCTCTGTTCCTCATCTCTGTGTGTTTTCTGGTTCTACTCTATCCTTTTGAGAGTGACACAAGAAGTGTGTATTCTGTTCTAACATATTGAAAATAGAGCTTATAGCACAGTGGAACAAATCTGCTCAGAGGACAGTTGGTATGTTCATCCATCAAATCAGTACTAATATATAAGTAGTAGCACCTAACCATATGGATATCTATTTATCCAATTCTTTTCAATAAATTTGTCACCTAAGGGATCTCTCATTGAGCTAGTAGTACAAATCAGTGACAATATTTTGCATTTTACATTTTAAAATGTATATTCTGAGAGCTCTTTTTTTTTTTTTTCTTGCTTTTGTTGTCACAGCCAGCATTGGGGACAAAAAGCTTTAAATCTTATTACCACTGAAGCTGGAAACTATACAGGGGACATCATGAGATCATGCTTGAAAAGAGAAAGCACAGTTTGAGTGCTCTGTGATTTAGCTCTTCTCAAGTGATATGCTGACCTCTGGAGGCCATAGGCAGCCCTTATAATTACAACTCAGCCTAAAATACATCCCTGCCAGCACAGACAAGAAAGCTATGTACCCAGAACAAGGAAAATCCAGCTACCATCTTCTTCACCCTCAGTGGCTCCTTGCAAATTCTTTGTCTCGATATCCCTGTTAGCTTACACCACTTGCTGGACGTATCTGTGATGCTAATGCAGGGTGCAGGTGCACAATCATTTTTCATGTCTGTGTGTGGGAGCACATACACACAGTGAGCACCACATCGCCAGACAAGGTACTAAAAACAGCTTCATGGCAGATGCCTTTAAAGCTTTCCAGGTCATCATGCCCTGTCATGACACTGTGATGTCTCTCTCAGAGCTCTCTTCTTTCACCCCTCTTATTTCCCTGAAAAAATACACCTTGACAGCACTACAGTACGAGCAGGGGAGAGGAGTGCTTACAACTTCATGAACAAGTTTGTGGCAAGAAAATTTTATGGATGACAGCAATCAATAATAAAGCTGCTCCCTCTGTAGTCCTGTGCCAATGGCATATTGAGACAGGCAGGTATCAGAGGGAACGAGGTGCACCAGGGAGCGTAAAATCCACTCCAACACGCAGAGCTGCTGCTGCAGGGTGTCCCGAGGAGCAGCATGTATTTCAGTGGGCAGCATTCTGCTGGTGGTCACAACACTGCTAGAGCAACTGGGGGACAAAATGAGCTTGTCTTTGACAAAGTAAGCAGTGATTTTGACTTTTTGGAATTGCTGTGAAGAGGTTTTGAGCCACATTCTGATCTCACACAGCATGACGGTACAAGTGATTCTGGAATAACTGAAATCACAGAATTACACCTTTATAAAGAAAACATTGATGTGATCAGAAGCAACTGAGATCATTACAGATAAGACTTTTGGCATTTATTCGCTAAACCTCTTACAATGTAATTTTTAACCTTTCTCGGGGATACTGCAGAGATGGTTTCCATGATTCCACCTCACAGAGAGGTCTGACTGAAAATGGAATGTGAGGGGCCTTGTAAACACCTGGGTTGAGATTAGGTGATAACGTAAATAGTTCCAATCAGGGAGGCTTTGCACTAATGAAAGCAAGATCTGGGTTGTGTTCCCATCTCAGAAAGCATTTCCTGTGTGACTTTTGGCAATTTAGTTAAATATTCTGCTTCTCTACCCACCTGTGAAATGGAGATATTATCATTTATTCTTTAAAATTTTCAAAACATCCTAACAGAAATACGCTCATTATTTTGTGTAAGGTATAACTTACACAGGAAAATATATTTAAAATCTAAATTAATATATTTGTAATGGAAATATTTGTAATGTATAATGTAAGTATATTTGTAATGGAAAGATGCTGCAGGGTCGATATTCTTATTTTAGCTTAAGCTAAATCAGAAAACAACAGCCTGTGCCAGGAGAAGAGTTTCTGCTTAAGCAGTAGTATAATGCTACCTGTATAATTACATCAGTCTGTCGGTGGACTTCTCCCAGCCAGATAAACCTTTAGACATCACAGAACAAGATGTATGCATGCCAGCAAAGAGAAGAGGTTAAAAAAAAAAAAAACCAAACATAAAAAACTACCAAGAGTAAAAATGTAAGGCAAAATGCTGTAGTCATTCCTAACATTTCTTTTGCTGCTAGATTCCCATGTGATGATACATTTATCACACTGCTGTGAGTTACAACTTTTTCAAGCCAGCTGCATAACTCATAATGCTCATAAGTCATGCTTGTTCTATGGATCCAGGAGGAGAGAGAAGAGATTTCTCTTGGAATTAGTGTAACCAATACTTCACATCCATTGTCACCCCAGGTATGTTCCTTACAGTAAGGAGTCTCTCCTGGAATAACAAGAAAACAAAATGTTCCAAAAACAATGACAAAAATGACGAAAAAGTATTTAACGTCATAGACAAAGCATGATGATCTGCATATGACTTCATTATCTGATATTTGAATGCATTGTCCTTTATATGTTTTCAATATCAGCAGTATTTTAAAAGGCATATCATCCTTCAAGATTTCCCTTCTTTGACCCCATTATTCAATGTCATGGTAAGAAGATGAGAACATTACCATCGATATCACTTTTTTAATTCCATGTCCTTGAATAAGGGCAATAAGAACCCTGCATAATAGAGTTTTCAGCAGAGAGAGTAAATGGGAATCGGTTGTTAATTCAATACAGGATTCAGAAGCTGTCTCTCCTCTCTCTGTTCTCAAGGTAATACTGTGCCTCCAATTGTCATTATACCCAAGAATCAAATTATTTGAATTCTGGACACACCAGCACAAAACTGAAGACTCCCTGCCAATTTTGTAGCCTGCTTGGAAGAGAACATCACAGAGCATCACTCATTTATACAACTGCCAGCCTGAGACTGTAAATTCAGAAAACAAGAAGGCCTCAGGTGCTGCACTTTAACGTGCCTTTCTGCTCCTGAATCGCCCCCCTCCCCACTACCCTCAGAGAAGGTAACATTTTATCTCTGAAAGGCAAAGCTTTCAACCATCTGCCAGGATGAGCACAGACTCCGTATGACCTGAATGTGAATTGAAAATGAGACTATTAAGTCTATTAATTGATAACAGTGACTTGTGACTTTGAAGGCGATTCATGACACTTGAAAAAATAATCTATAAAGATTTCTGTTGCTCTAAAAAGACAGTGCGGCATCAGCTTATTTTACTTGCAGCAGGTTCATCTCTTTTATAGAGCATACTGCACTGCAGGCAATGGAAATTTTAATGGACACTGGAGAAAAATGATCTATTTCTCTGTCCCAAAACAAAAATAAAAATAAATAAATAAATAAATAAACATAAAAAGACATAGAACAGAGAGATTGAGATATGATATCAGAAAACATTTAAGGAACTGTAATTAAATCAAGATTCAGAAGTTTATCCATGAGATGAAGATTAAACTGGCAGAAAGTTGAACCTTGTTTGAAGTAACTTGTTCCCTCCTGCTGTGGGTTGTTTTGTACCGGTCTAATGAGACGGCACATCTCTGAAAGGTTCCTAATACACCAGCAGATCTCTGCCAGTTAGTTAACAAAAATATTTTGCGGGAATATACCATGCTCTGTTCAATGCTTTTCAAGTGTCTTGCAAACTTTAATGCATTAATGCATTGCTCCTTCCCTTTGTAAGCTACAAACTCCACTGCATAGGTGGGGAAACTGAGGCCCAAGATTGACCTGATCTGTTTAAAAGTTGCACAGTAACTCAGCCAGACTTATACAAGAGCAGAAGTTAGATCTCTTGACTTGGTGTAACCTTTCAAGCACAGACCATTCTGCAGCCACCGACGAAGCAGGTATCAGTATGGCATGGCCTGACCTATCCAGCAGTGGGGATCCAACCCCCCCACATTCTCAAATACAGTCTGAACACCCGAGGGCAGTTTCAAATAGCATTTTGTATGGATACTTTCTGTGAATTGTCTGGAAGTGATTAGTACACTGATGATGTATATTTCCCTCCCTGTATGAATGACAGTCAGGTATATAAAGCTCAGCCATGTTGCAGAATCAGGAGCTGACAGCCTGTGTGGGCAGTTGGAGGTGGGTGGTAAAAAACAATGATCTTCTGATAAAATAAATGCATTTGGTGACATCTACGGCTTAGTATTCACAGAGAGCCACCCACCATTTCATTGTTTGCAGCAATACTCAGGTAATACATGAGGCCGCCTTAAGTACCCTTACCTGTGTTCTTCTCCAACAGTAAAGGGATGATCAAAAAACTCCTATTACATTTTTTCTCTATTACAAATTTGGTTTTCAAATATCTTTTTTTTTTTTTTTTTGGGTAGAAAACACATTATGCATGAAAATTCTGCTTAAAATTTTCAGGGAAGTGATTTTTCTTTTCTAAAGAAAAGGTTGAATATGCTATTTACTGAATGCTTCCTGATCATCTCTCTGACATATTCTGGTTAGGTGTATATGTTGGTGAAAGTCAGTGAGGCCTGGAACCGAGGGTGAATGGGGTGCAAGAAGTTTTATTTGTATGGAGCTGCTGGAATGGGTGGGCAAGGGGGAGATGCTGTGACACTAGTGACCAGAGTAGTGAAAACCAGCCATTGCTCTACAGGAATAGAGGAATAACCTTTTAAAGCCAGGACCCCAGAGAATTCCTTCTGTGGTCCAGTAGCGCTGTGCCAGCTACCTTTCACATGATTGCTGAGACGTTTCCTCTTGTTTTGGTTTGTTTTCTTGTTTTGGTTAATCATTGCAGTCATTTGTCTAGAAGACAAAAAAAGCAAAAACATGTCTCTTGTGTGGAAGCTACCACAAATGTTTGCTAGGATACTAATGGCAACAAAGTCTGGAAATGGTGGTGCAGCACACCAGCAAACCAGCATCTGAGATACAAGCTATGAGGCAAAAGCCCCTAGATATAACATCTGAGAGCTTAGAATATAGAATATAGAATAGAGAGCTTACTAATAACTGATGATACGACTATTAGTGAACTACTGTGTAAGGACTCCTGCTCTCTGTATGTAGCTTCCATGACATGTCAGCCACAAGATGTATTTTCCCTCCCTATGGCAGTAGATTTGGATGCTTGTTAGTACAGGGAGTAGCTTTTCGACCATGTCGGCTGGCCCCTAACAACCTGCTGGAACAGAAAACTCCTGGGTGAAGGACAGCCCCTAGCTTCAGGCTCCAGCCTTCTTACTGCTTGAGACCCCTGACTCAGGGCTGGGATTGAGGGCTTGGTTTACTTCTCTTCTCAGACGTGTGTCTTGCATCTGTTATCAGATAACTTTCACAATACCTACAAACTGGTTTTGAGATACAATTTACTTATTTATATTTATTTTAAAGAGATGATCACAATAAAATTGAAATCCTACAGTATGACAGACAGTCTTCAGTCTGACAATATCTTGCAGCATCTTGACAGCTACATAAAAAAGTGCTTAGATGTCACGTTGGTAGCTTATTAAAATATATAAGACCTGGAATTATCAACCTGAGGATGCTTTGCAACGCTGGGAAATACTAAGTCCACTTGTAAGACAATGCTCTATCACAACGTGGTTATGTTTCTCTTACAGACAGTAGGTGTGAGCGCTGAATTCCCCTAGAACTCTTGGAGCTGGACCAGCAGCGAGTTTGACCCAACGTGCATGAGAAGAGTGTTGTTCGGCTGATAAGGAAACTGAGAACATGCATCAGCAAACACAGTTTGTTTATCCTATAATAACTGTTTTTGAGTAGTACAGCAAAAAGTGGCTGGGTCTGCACTAGACAGATAAGAGTTCCTACCAAAAGGACGACCAAAGGTCACGTGAGGCTTCCTGGAAACTTCAAAAGAGAAGCCTTCAGTGGGAATGGATGACTAAGGGAATTGCAAAGGGTTTCTGGAGTCTTTTATTTTTGTGCTACCTCTTCAAATCCATCTCAACACTACAGTAATTTATTGTTGCCATCATCTGATGAATGTTCACTGGGCTCAGCCTCGCTCCTACTGCACAGGTGGTTATAGCCCAAAACCCGCACTGCTGGAACCGCAGCTTAACTGGTCGCCTTATTATGAATCTCAGCTAACAACGCAAAGAAAGAACATGTGGAGCTGAAAAGTGAGCTGCTACCTGGTTCATACAGACAGTTTTTCTTAGGTGTGAATCAATAGCAGCAGAAGTTTCTCTGGGTGTGCCTTATTGTTCTCCATGTTCTTTGGGTAAAGAAAGACCTTCAGAGCTTTCAGGTAAATGCAAAAGCTACATCTAAACAACCAGGGTTCCAACACTTTCCACAAGATCATGAAATATTCTGCCAATCCTTATTTTCAGTGGGGTCTTTCATGCATCGCTTAGGCTATGTCATCTGGCATCGTGAATCCTAGTGAAACAGTGAAAATCACAGTGAAAATGCTGTAAGCACAAGAAATAACAAATATTCCCAAGGCTTTATTACTGTCTTTTTAACAAAGTTAAGTTTGAAATTAGCTATCTTGGGAGCATGCACCTATGGTCTCCTGTGAACTTAGTGTTATTCTGATAGTATTAGTCCAGCACGGACAACTGTCTACATACAAAACCATACAAAACCTGGGTATTAGGCATTGCTGGCCTCTGAAAAAGGCACCTACTGATTATCCGCTGCACTGAATTTCTGTTCTATACTATCTACTTATTTTAATGTGTTAGCTTTTGGAGGCGAGGATCTTTCTTTGCTATTCACACTCTCTAAAGTAAGTAAACTTATTTTTGATATTTACACAGGTCAATGTTTACATTTTTAGCTGTAGCTTATATTTGATTTACGTGAAAGAGCATTACATGAAAGAAAAACCAACTCAGAGCTAAGAAACCACGGGAAAGAACAAAACTTGGTTATGTCATTTTGATTTAACGTGGAGTCCTTCCTCTGCAGAAAAAAGCCCAGTCTATTAAAATTACTCTCTAATTAAGATTCATAATTTTGCAAACATACATAAATATTTTAGAGGCATTTCAGAGTTAAGAGTCTGAGACAATTTTATTTTATTTTTGCTAATAAAAAAAGACAAGCCTGAAGTCACTCAGAGCTGTATAGCGCAAGGTAGGGAAGGAACAGAGGTGGCCTGGTGACAGTCTTAGGCAACCACTGTAGACAAGAGCAGCCATATAGGGCCACCTGACAATTCCAGATCTATGGACCACACTTTTATTAGCACAGGGCACCCTCCCTAGCTCACCTCTGTCCCAGGACCTGCAGGGTTCAGAGGCAGGAGGACATGAGGGTCTAATTCATCTGGCAACCTTCTGCATGAGGGAACTACCTGGATTACCATGCACTTCATACCTCATCCGATTCAGAAGTGTGAAAGCTGAGCACAGACTCTATCTACGGCTGCTCCTAGTGTTTCGCTGTACCCACAAGATGAAGTCCATTGACTAAATTCTTGGTGATACCAGAGCTGGTCTGTAGGCTACCTTTGACTTCAGTTGACCTTGGAGTTGTCAAGGCTAATTTACCATTGTGTAAAGAGAGATTCGTTGTTTGTGCATATGTGGCAGTAACAAGAAGGGGATTTGTTTTAAAACAGTTGTCTCATTCTGTCAGAAGGAAGCCTGAAGCTGTATTCTGACAGAAATCCCATTTGTTATTAAAATGTCCAACAAGCTCATATATAATATTTAGTTTATTCATGTACACATTTCACTGAAGTTCTGGCTCTGATCCCTTTATCTACCACCCTGTCATCTTTCAAATCTCATCTGAAATTGACTACTGTAAAGCCTGAAAAAGTGATTTGCTTATCAGTTCTTATGTAAATCCCCCACCTTTCAAAGGACTACTGATCTATCTTTATGTTTGCATGACTCACCGGAGTCACTGCATGATCATACAGCTCCCATTTCTAATTTCCCTTACCTTACTCCTTCCATACTGTTTGTTACAGCCACTCATTGGGTCGTGGCTAATTTTAGATTATCAGATTTCCGAGCAAGGTCGTTGCCTAGTTGTTCCCATGAAGCCCTGACCTTATTCCCTCTTTTGTACAGTAAAGAACAAAGCCAATAATAACAGTATAATAACAGTACCGATTTCTATTGGCCTTTTTATTCTTAGTGGCAAGTTGTAAGAGGCAGTGTAGTAAATAAATGTAGCTTCAGATTCCTAACTGAATTGAATGTACTCAGAATAAGCCTAGCTGCAAGGCCCCTGTTTTGGCATACCCAGTGCTACATCAGGCCATAAACAATACGGAGGCTGGGTGCTGTGTTAATGGCATTACACCCACCTACATCCTGTGGTTTCTTATCATCTTCTGACATTCCTTTCATTTGGATACAGAGGTAAGAAGCAAAGTTTATCAAACTTGGCCAAACATATATAGGTTAAGGTCAGGTTACTGTAGTTGTTAAATAAAGATTTATAGTTTCAACAATTAAAAGATATTTTGTGTTGTAGTGTGTATAAAATGGTCTTGGTTAAGAACGGAATTTATTAATATCACTATAATAGATACAGTGGAGCATAAAACTCTTGCATTGTAATTCACTGCTCCCTCTCCTGTGTCTTATTCAAGGGGGGCCGCACCCCAAACAGGATTATTGAAGTGGCCCTTCCCAAACCACTTTTAACATGGACCATCTCAGTAATCCAATTTACAGAGAGGCCTCACAAATAGGTATGTCAGAAAAAAACAAGTAGGTGACAAGCTGCGGCTTCATTCCTGGTCAGAAACTTGTAAAATCAGATCCAAAACCATATCATGAAATCCAACAAAAATAAACACATGCAAAAAAACCCCAAAGTGCTCTGTATTCACCCTAGCGATCCGGCATCAGCAAACCTCAGATTCTTACTGCCAATTCCCTGAGCTGCTTGCTACCCCAAAGTGTCAGATTTGCCCATTTATTATTGTCCATTTAGAGCACTAAGAAACTGAGCTTGTGAAATGTAGACCATCCCCAGATGGAAATCTTAGCGCATTAGGTAAATTTCAAGGGAGGCTCAGCACCTGGTGGTAAAGATCCCTAGTGTGTCATTTCATTAGATTTTCAATAAGTAAAATTAAATGAAGTATGCTAAAATCCTTATCATCTTCCACAGATTAAATATGAGATGTGCAAAGGAATCTGAGAAATTTTCAGCATGATGAATACGTCTGATATTTTAGCCATTTAGGCTTGAAGACTGGTGGTATTGGAAGAAAAACTAGGCTGCATTATTAAAGTGAACCTTTCTGTCTAGACTGAGCTGCAAAAATGCCACGAGAACGTACCCGTGCAGCTGTCAGCTATTTGATGGAGAACGCAAAGCTTGCTGTGGGTAAAACTTATCAATGCTAAAATTTTAAGTTCTAATTTTGGGGGGAATATTTCTATGTTCAGTTTCAGAAACAGATATTTTCTGCCAAACCAGCAGTTTCATCGCAAAGTACTTTCCTACTTTCTCATCTTTGCATGCACTGTTGCACATCTTGAAAAATCAGTCAGATGCTTTTGTGACCTAACCTTTTAAGCTTGGCGTGTACTTTGCTTGATGATGCCCCATTCTTTAATCTCCTAATTTCCTTAATAATTTCTCCCACTCTGAACAACTGTGTGGTGCTGCTAAGATCTGGAGGTTTTCATGCTCACTGGCCATCTTGTGCAGCTATAATTCAAAATTTAAGAACAATTATGAATTTTTGAAAGGTGATGTTAGAAATTTTCCCTGATTTTGAATGATCATTGCAATACGTAATGATCAAATCTGATAACTTGGTAAACCATTATGCATTTTCTGCTTTCTTAGCAAAATCATGAAGGCACCTTTCTAATTTTATTTTTATTTACTTATTTCTGTTGCAGTTTCTACTTTATTAGCAGTTCTTGATTACTTGGCTTCCTTTCACCTGTTGAATCATTTTCATTTCTATTTCAAAAATTCCAGAGGTGTTTTAATTGTTCAAGGTAACATATGCTTCATGATATTAATAAGGGATAACACATACAGTAAGCATATGACATATGGATACTTTTTGGTCTGTCTCACTTTCCTCTTGGTTTTCAGATTTTTTCTTAATCTGTGATATTTTATACTGCTCTGACAGGCAAATGCTTTTTAATGCACTGTGCAGACATCCAGAATGCAAAGGAAAATTCAGACCATGACATGGCATTATACTAGTAACAGAGGGATTTAAACACTGAAATAGGAACAAACAGCAAATGAGAAAGTTCAAGAAGAAATACAGAATATATCTTGTACAGTTTTATGAAACATCTAACATGGCTGTTTGAGGAACTATATCCTCCCCAAAATATGCACGCGTTACATGGAAATCAACTCACATCAACTTATATAGAATAACACCAAATCAAATGCAGCACAATAGGAGCAGAGGAAGATGGATTCAGCTGTTAAAAAAACATGAAAGAGTTCAAGTAGGTTTTCAGAATTAAATTAGAAAGTGTTGCAAAGGAAAAGCAGTCTTTCCCCTCAAGGCAATGTTAGAAAATTAAACAGTAGATTTTCATTATTTGCAAAAGAAAAGTAACAATTGGCAATTGACAAACAATGCATGCCTTAGAACTATGTAAGTCTTGGAGCACTGGAAGCACTACTAACCTGGCTTTGTATCTATGTTTTGGCAAAACCTGACAGAAATAAAGGATTACTTGGCTGCTTTTAGCTCTGCATTGTTAGACTTTCATGCTGGACCACGAAACCAAGACCAACAAACACAAATACAGGTCATAGCATTTTAGTAACATTTCAAATGTACTTGTATTATTTTGTTCCCTTCTCTATGGGGAAATTTACAATTATGCAAAGTATAAAGGACAAAAATCTCCCAAACAGCTAGCAAAAATGCAGTTATATAACCACTACCTTGTTCCTTTTTAGTTCTTATTTGAGTGATGTTGCAAGGACAGTCCACTCTGTTTCAATAACACAATACTGGTATCTGAAGAAGAAGATAAAAAAAAAAGGATTATTAGTGTAACATCATCCAGTAGAAACAATTCCTTCTTTCATATAAGCATATTTAACTTACTGAAAGTGAGGGACAGTGAGAGCAGTGAGAGTAGTTTCTACTGTTTTCTGTGGCTGTCACATATTGTCTGATTTTTTCCATATAACATATGATCTATTTAATATTTATCTACCTCAGAGGATGCTTGTGAAGCTTAATTTGTCGTTTGTGAAATGCTTTGGTATTCTTAGTTTTACAGGACTACATCATTATAAATTTATTATTTTTGTGGCTCTACTATCTAATAGTTACATTTGCTGAGCAAACAGTCTTTGCTTGTTGAGCTCAAAACGAGTCACCCGCAACATCTTGGTTTTGACACACTTCCACTCCATTGAAGCGTTTTGTGGAGAAGCTGGTGGCTCTGTGCTCTGTGGCTCAGGGACAGGCTCACAAGAGGACGTAGCCATGGGATGGGGCTTCAGAGGTCCCAGCACGGACAGCATGGTCCAGAAAAGATGTTTTTCTCAAAGGGATTAAAATGAAATGAAAATATATGTTCTCTGAAAATATCTTTCTTTTTAATAAAATGTGGAAGAAACGTAAAAAAGATCTGATAGCTGGATACACGTCTAAGATGCAATACATTTTTTTTGTTTGTTTGTTCGAAAGGGATTCATCTCAGTAAGCTGATTTTCTCATTTATGTGTACTGTTACCTTTCTAATTTCAGTCCCAGTGGATTCTATAGAACCTACCTATAGAGGCCAAGTATATAAGCAGGTTTGGATTCACCTTGTCAGTGCTATTTTAACATCAATTCTTGTGGCCTTGCTGAACAGAAGAAAACAAGTACAAAGCAAGTGCCCGCAACCTGACGCTGGAAGTTGTTCGTACCCTCATCTCCCATGGGGGGCCACGCTCCGACCCTACCAGCGTGCACCCATGTGGAGATTCAGCGGTCCAAGCACTCCGCCTGATAACGAGTTATTTCTCTGTTTTAGAGAAGTGGCCTCAGGAGCTGGACCTCTCAGCACAGCGTGGTGTGCACGCGTGTACCGGGCGGTCGGGCCCGATCACCGCCCG
>VXAA01001991.1:69184-92585 GCA_013399115.1 Anseranas semipalmata
GCAGCCGGGAGAAAGCCGGGGGAGGGCGGGCGAAGGCGCTGCGTGGGGAGGCTGCCGGCACAACTTTCCGTGCGGGGATCGCGGCGCTAGCGAACGGGGTCAGCAGAAGCGCGTTTGTGGAGAATGTGACAGACTCGGAAAGCAAAGCAGCAAGCAGGGCAAAGCACTCCTAAAACACACATCCCTGTGCGGGAAGAAGATTCGGCTTGTTCTGGAGAAACTGCTCAGCGGAAAGCACTGCACGCTTAGAACAGCAGTGTTGTGGTTTTTGTTTGTTTGTTTGTTTTAAGCAAAAGGGGATGTTCACCGATTTTCTCTCCCACGTTATATGTTGCTTTTATTTGTACCTAAGTTATTTGTTCTCATTTGTAATTGAGTTAATGAAATTGGTACTTCTCTGAAACTCCTGTATGTCTGTGGGCAAACAAAGGGCAGTCTTGTTGCCAGTGAGTGTATCCAGTTGTTTGAATGAGCTCTTGTTTGAATCTGTGGAAAACCGAATGGAATGAAACAGGAGGACTTATCAGGCAGAAAAATATTAATGAAAGTTGCAAGCTGCTCTTGGATGGCTTGCAAGGTGGCTAAAGAATTATGAGCCATACAGTGAAGATGGGAATATGTTTCTAGCTAAAACCTTACCAATAAAGTACAAGCAGTGGCAGTGGTTGGAATCACAGTATTTGGTCACAGGGAGGAATGCGTATGAATCAAATATAGAATATTATCAAGGTTGTTTTTCTTTTCATAGATATTAATCAAGAAAGCTGAAGGCGTCAGGGAGACTTCTGTTAAGATGACAACGAAAAAGATTAAGCACAATCAAAGCAAAAATTTTAACAACTGAGTAATTATGTAAGTTCAGTGTAGACGATTTAGCAGTAATCGATAGTGGTGTAGTAAAGGCAATTATGCTCAGTTGCTATTTTTGTTATGTACTTGATGAAATGAGATGGATTTGATTGGGCAAGGACAATTAAATCCTGGTTAGGCTTCTTATTTCTAAGAGGAATAATGGTAGTTTTGCATAACTGGCAGTTTGTGGTACTTGGAGCGTTAGCTTAGGAAATCTAGCTTGCTTATGTTTGCTTTAGCGACATGTATATGCTCCATCACAAACATTACAGTTTCTCTAGTATTCCACAGGTTGGTTAGTCTGGTGGTGGTCCTTAAACAATGGAAAAGCTGGCATGAGAGGAAATACTTATGTAATTAATGAGAATTGCTTTAATTGCATCTTTGATCATGTTTGAAACCACATGTTCCTCTGATGCCACAGTGCCTTCTTTCCTCCAAGCAGTTACAGGCTTTGTTGATAAACACCAACATAGTAGATTTCAGCTAGGAATTTAACTTCAGGATATTCTTGTTTACAAATAAACATTCACCATGTCATGAGTGAAGTTCTTACATGGCCAAATGTCAAGGTTTTACTGTTAATGAGCAGCCATGAAACAACATTGGGTTTCTAGTGGGGTTCTGCTGGGATTACTATTAAATTTGAAGCGCAAGCCATTAATAGGTGTTGAGTAGCACCTTATTTAAAAGCAAAGCCATTAAAATTTACAAATGCTGCAAAGACAGGTGAGGTAACAGCAGTCTTACAAAAGGTCTGTGTTCTGGTCAAGCTGACCAGTCAAATAAGTGAGCTGTAATTCTGAGGGGAAAAAAAAAAGGCAAGACCATGCCAGTGAAAGGTAATGAATAAAAAGATCCAAGGGCAGTAACAATCAATTCAACGTGTCTCATTAGTAGAACTTGCAATGATAATAGAAGTGAATGCATTTGTGTCTTTGTGTCATTGAGGGCAGAAGGGTAGTGACAGGGCATACAGAAGAATCACTTTACATTGTTCAGGTTACGTTTGAAATACTAATATCACTCTAGTTTAAACAGTTTATAGTGGTTATTGGGGACAAAAAGGAAAAAAGACTGAACTGAGCAGATAAATATGAATAATTCTGTTCTCTCAGTGCAAGATGTTTTCTCCAGCCGTGGACTCCGGCTGACTTAGCTTATCGAAGACAAAAGATTTGGAGGCATCTTTATTTCAGTATGTAACTATGTCCATTTACACTGTTGGTCTTTCTCATTTACCAATTTCTGAGCTACACTGAACAAAAAAAAACCACCAAAAAGTAGTAACTGAAGGTTGAACTTTGGTAACCTCATTTGGAGTATTTAGATGTTAATCACAGCCATTAAAACACACACATTAATTGTTAGAACAAGCTACTGGAGGAAGTGATGTTGCCACATCTATATTGGTGGTACCTTTTTGCAAGTTTTTTAAAGCATGACTGGCAATTCAGCTCAAACACAGAAGAAGAAGGAAAAAGTTTATTGTCTGGTGTTCAGGTTAGACTGAATGAGGCAATTGTTCCTTTTAAATTCAATGAATCTTTGAATAACATAATTGTTACCTGTATTACTGCTCTGCATGTTGCCGATGTTTTGCCACACATTCGTGCTAAGGCAAATATACTGAAATGTTGTGCTGTTAATATCAGTTGTACATTTCAGAAAGGCATTTGAACTGTAAAGGTGAAAATGGGAACAGACGTGTGTATTAGGTGGTACCTTTGTTGTTGCTTTTAAAGAGCAAGTTACCAGGCGTTGGGAGTATGGGCTAGCTATTGTTATCTCATTGCATCAAGCAAGGATCAACTTAAATGATTCTGAGGCCAATTCCCAACCCATATCCTACCGTTTTTCTTAATATTGCTTTTGCAATAATGCTGGCTAGTGCAGGATTTGATTCTTTTAACTTCCTGAAGCAGCAAGGTTACCTGTAATGCAATGGCAAGAGGTTATTTATGCTCTTTGTATGAGTGAGCTTGCAGTTTTTTTACTTTGTTTCCCATCATAAAGTTTATTATTTAACTAACTTAAAGTGGAAAATAACCTTTTAATAGTTAAAATGTACAGTTCTGTAGCTTACCGATTGAGCTTTCAGTAGTATGGCAGCAGTGAAAAAGATAAGGTAGAGACTGGCAATTTAGGTAAGGAAGCGATTTAAATCATAATAACTAGCCTATGCTACTGGAATGCTTACCTCTGGTGGAGTGGAGTCACGCCCAAATCTTTCAGATGTTTGTGATGGAACAGATCTAGAGGATGACCTGCTTTACAAAATTACTTAATTGCTGACAGTTCTCGAAGCGTGTACTTGAATTAGAAAAGTAGTTCACGACTTACACAGATGTAATGGAGACTTTTAACCATTATGAGAACAACTCTAAAAAGGACAGTTAACTAACTTTTGAACTTTGTCATTCATTTTGTGGGAACGCAAGTTACAGTGTATTAGTCAGTATTTGTCCCTGCTTATTTCACTGCTCTTTTGCAATCAAATGTAATGATTTTATATTTATAGTTGCTGCTATTTAAGTCGGAGATTAAATCAGCTATCAAGCCATGATCCACTGTGGAAAAGACACTGCAAGAAATACTGGCTTATTTCAGAGTAAGTGTGGTTGTATTAAGCCTTTTTTCTATAACAAATAAGACTTATGTTATTGTGCTGTCTGTTTATGTCCCCATTACTTCCAGTAACTCTTAGATTGAATTGGTATTCGCTGTTCATCAGCTTCAAATCGATGAAAGGTTAGAGGTATCAAAAATGTTAATTTCCTATAGAAGTTTCATGAATGTAGAAGTGTTACGGAAGTTTTATGGATTGGTAGCGAAAAGGTGCTCTGTTAATGCCTAGGCTGAAGGAGAAGCTACAGCTTGACTCCATCAGACACCGATATTCCATGGAGGAAAGGAATATTCTGAGTACTACAGTTATGGGGGTACAGCTGGATGACTGTGTCAATGGCTGCCATGACTGGAACCACAGAATAACTGAGGTTGGATGGCACCTTTTGAGATCATCTAGTCCAACCGCCCTGCTCAAGAAGGGACACCTATGGCAGGTTGCTCAGGACTGTGTCCAGTAACGTCTTGAGATCTCCACAGACGGAGACTCTGCAATCTCTCTAGGCAACCTGTTCCAGTGTTTGACCACCCTCACAATAAAAGAGTGTTTCTTTGCATTCGGTTGGAATTTCCCGTTTTTTAATTTGTGCTCGTTGCCTCTCCTGCCGTCAGTGCACACTACTGAGAAGAGGCTGGCTCCATCTTTACTCCCTCCCATTTTGTACACATTGGTAAGATGCCCCTGAGCCATCTCTTCTCCAGGCAGAAGAGTTCCAGCTCTCTTAAACTCTCCTAATGTGAAAGATGCTCCAGTCCCATAATCATCTTTGAGGCCTTGTGCACCAGTGCTGTCTAGAAAGGAAGGATCACCTCCCTTGACCTGCTGGCAATGTTTTTCCTGTTGCGGCTGAGGATCTGTTGGTCTTTTTTGCTGCGAGGGTACGTTGCTGGCTCATGGTCAGCTTGGTGTCCACCAAGACCCCCAGGTCCTTCTTGGCAAAGCTGCTTTCTAGCCTGTTGGCCCCCAGCGTGTACTGGTATGTGGGGTTATTCCTCCCCAGATGCAGGACATCAATGTTTGTAAACACACAGTGAATAGTCTAATTATATACAGGTTGTGAAGATGTAATGCAAGTTGTAAAAGTTCTGCCTTGAAATTCTCTGCGTAAAAATCCTAAGTGATATTCTTATTAGAATCCAAACTAGAAAGGAAAATCTGAGGGGGCAGGGGAAAGAAGATAAGGAAGTGGAAAGTTCAAACTGATGGTTGAGAAGAGGAACAAGGTATGCGTACGTGGGGAAGATGGGGGAGTTAAGCCTTTACTAAGGAGAACAGACTCTTGGGTTGGTTTCTGAGATGCTGGCCTCCCTTTAACCAAGAAAAGTGAGTAATCAAGGCTGAAGAAAATTTCTACAAATAACGTTTGGAGGGTGAATATATACTTAAACTTCTCTCATCTGCTGATACATGATTCACTTTGGATTTTTCTTCTTTAACTCTTTGGTTTTGTCATTAGTTTATATAACTTTCCAGATTAAATTTAATCTCCTTTTTTTCCCCTCAACTCTTCCTCAAGAAATAAGGTTCTTTTCTCCTTATTAGAGCTAAAGAGATCTTAAAGCTGATGTGAAGACTTCTCAATTGTTAAATTATTATTCAGGTGTATCGAGCTGTATTAAATTTTTTAGATTCAGCATGCTGATTGGAGTCTGAGGAGTTGGAATATATCCTTACACAGCAATGCAAGAGCTGCTACGCTTTTGGAGGCAAGAATCCTTTGTCAGATATTAGCACTTTTTTGGCAGCCTGTCTTCCAGTAGCCTGCTGTTGTGCCTGTGAGGAGAGTTGAATATGCAGTAATTCCTTAAGAAACTGGCTTTCCAGATCAGTACAGAGTTCTCATTTAACTATGTGGTTTGCTTCTTGATCCTTCTTATTAGGTAAATAAAGGAGTTTATGACTAATGAAGTAGATTAAAAAATTAGATTTTTAACAGCATTCCATGTAGATGTGTGAAATGTGACTTGATTTAGCTATTTTACCAGTTATAAGCCTTAAAAATAGACAGCACTCTTCCTTTATAGAAATATTGTATCTAAATTTTCCCCTGATACTAAGTGCCCATAATGTTTCCTAATTCTATTCCAAGCTGCCAAAATTAATTGAGTTGGTGTAGCTTCCTGTGACTGAGAAGCGTTCTTGGCGTAGTATTATGCACACCATTTCTGCCAAGTAACAAATACTAACTTCTTGGTTTTAGAAGTCAAGATTTTTAGGCTGATGTTTAAACTTTCTTTCTTCATATCTACTTAGAGAGGAAAAAAGTCAACGAAATCAGAGCTGGAAAGCTATCTTCATCAGTACCTACTCTGATCTAGGAAGGTATATCCAGTATTATGCTACATTGAAAAAAGCCTGGGATGACCTAGAGAAATACTTAGGACAGCGGTGTCCTCGGATGATTGGTTCTTTGAAAGGTATGGTAGAATACCTATTTCCTTTAGTAGATTGGCTGATGCTGCATTGTTTGACATTAAATTTTACACTGTTTTCATTTTAGGTGTGTGCATCAATTACTGGAGACCTGGAAGTCAAGGAGATGTGCTCTCCCTTCCCCTCCAGTATATAATTAAATTGGACCATATGTGTAGTCCTTGCTCAGTTACTAGTGATCCATAGACTCTCTGAGGATTTCTTTTCAGAGATGAAAACAATTTCTTTTCTAGCGAACAGTTTATATTATTTATTTCAGGATAATTCATAAATGAAAATACTTTTATTGCTTTTGTCTTTGCTAGGATTGATTTTTTTATTATTATTATTTTAATTTTTACTAGTCCCATTATTTCAAGGACCTGGGACCTGTTGGTGTGATTTTATTCATGAGATTTTTCTCACAGGCCATAGTATTTGATGTAGATATCCGTGCTTTGATTTTTGTAACTTGTATGCTGCTCTATTGAAAACACAGCACTCAGGTATACGGAATCACTGAATTATCAGTCAAATATTTTATTAATAAAGTGGAAAATATCTGTGTTGAAGGTGTTGAAATGAACAGCTCTTACCGTGGTTTTACTTTCAAAATCCTCCCAAGGTATTTGGTGTGGTGAAGCTTCTCTTTGTCTACAGAAAGACAAAAAATAAATTTGAAATTTTCCATTTTTACGCTTGTATCATGATGGGAAGTTCTAACAGGAGCTCTTCTAAGACTTAGACCTTTATGATACCATTAGTACAACACCTTGTTTCACTGAATTGTTAGCTTATGTCTTATAAATTAAACTGATAATGAATATGAAAAGAGTTTAAAAAAATCACCTAGAAAACATTAATTGGAGCAGACCACACAGGCCATCCACTTGATATTTGGTAGAAATGAGGATGTAGAAACCCCTCTGAAGTGTGTGTGGAGGTATAAGAATAGTTGCTCTCCACCCCCTTCTGTTGGTAATTGATATGAAAATCCTCCCATTTCACACAACATATTTATTGCTTCAAGTACCAGATGAATGGTGGCTGTAGCCAAAGTTTTTTTTGTTGATGGCTGGATTGGAAACTGACAGAAGCAACCCTTGGAATGATGAAAGTAACATCACTACTGCCTAAAAGTTGTAATTGGGATTCTGTCAGCTAACGACAATATTGTGGGGGAAGATTCATTTCACTTCATAAATTCTTTCTGTTTAAGTCAGGCCTGTTGAGATTTCATTGGACAGAGGTTGGTGCTGTATTAAGTAACCAGTTAAAGTAATCAGCTTCCCTTCAAATTTATGTAGTATTCATTCTGTAACACCTGGTGTACAATAGTTACCAAGTATTGATGTCCATGTTCATTTTTTCATCAAGGCATTTACAGATTCCACACTTTGTATTTGAAATACTTCATTTTTACTTGAATTACTTCATTTTTTTAATACTTGATTCTGGCCACTTGCATGAATTGAATCAGTGGAAGATTCTTGAGACCATGCTCATAGACTGCTCTGTCCCCAAGTTGAACTGAATTTTCCTTGCTTCTGTATGTCTGTCAGTTCACTTTCTCTGAATTGAAAGCGGCAAAATACTTTGAAGTATGTATTCCTGTATTTACTGTTGTAATAACATCAAAAAAATCCATAATTCTGGGGCTGCTTTAGATTCTCTTTGGCAATTGAAAACATGCTGTTATGTCTAGAATGTAGCTAGTTTGTCATTATCGTTAGCCATGCAGCTCTGATGAAATGACATGAAATAAAATTTTAAAGAAAAGGTCTTAACGCAAATCCTAGTATTCATCTTTGTCAGCAGCAGCGTATGGGCACTGTGGGCGGAGTGGTGAAGCAGCATGAAATTTGGAGAGTTTCTTAGGAGCAGCACTTCTTTATTTTCCTCTCCAAAACTGCCTCTTAATAGTCTGTTTCTTTTTTTACACAGAGAGTGTGCGGGAGGAAGATCTAGATGCTGTGGAAGCACAGATAGGCTGCAAACTCCCCGATGACTATCGGTGTTCATTTCGTATTCATAATGGACAGAAGCTAGTTGTTCCCGGGTAAGAAACAAATACTAAGTATCAAGTTATTAATTCCTGTTGTATTTCTTGGATAGTTTGTTTATTAAAAAGTTTAAATGTCTGCTGACCAGGACAGATGAAACATTAAATGTATTGTATCTGAGTGACCGCTTGTAGTGACATTTCTAGAATTGGTTATGTTCTAGACTCAGAAGTAACTGAAAATGTGGTGTAGATTGCTAATTGGTATAGTTACTCTTACACTTAAGTCCTCTTTCCTAGTGAGTGCCTTTATTTGTTTGTAATAACTAAAACTTCAAACTATTAGACAACATACTGCTGTAAGTTGGTTTCCCGAAGTTCTGCTTTATGTTACATAAATAAATTAGTCTCTCAGACACTGCAGGCTTCATGATTTAACAACTTTTTTCTTTAAAATGGTTAGGGAATACCTTTCAAACCAGGTAGTCATCAGTAGAATCAAAATGTCAGTTTTGTAAATTAAGTTTTCTAAGTAGAAGATTTTGTAATTTTATGTGGTATCAGCAATTGAAAACTCCGTTAGGTTAGAAGGCAAATGACTAGACGTGGATTTGTATCTTCCAACTATAAAAAGATTTAGCAGCTCAGCACTTGATGAAGTGCCACAAGTGTTAGCAAAAGATGGAAAGCTAGGGCAAATCATTGCAGAGTCTGTAGTGGGCAGTGCTTTCACATTGCCCTGCCAGGCACTGCTGGTAAAGCAGGCACAGCTTCCTCTAATTCTAGTGTTGTAAGTGAGGAAGGACTATGGGAAACAGTTTTATGCAACCATAAGGATGACTTCTAGTTCTGTTTCTTTTCTAGGAAAGACTTTTTTTTTTTTTNGGTAGGTGCCCTAGTTCTGTAGGCTTTAAATGAGAGCTCTTTCCATTTTGAAAGTGCTTTCTTCTGTTGCCTGGTAGAGTAAAAAGTGATAGTTACTAAGTGCAAATAAATTATCATTGATCAGTGGATTACTTTCTAATATTTTTTATCAATCTAATATGATTCATAAAGCTTACAGTGTTGGTGTATGCAAAATACAGTTCTTGCACTTGATCAGTTTGGAAGTGAACAACATGCAGCTCTGCAGCTTGTGTATATCCTGCTCTTCCTACTGCTTTTTTACTCTCACTAAGCCCCTACTGTGATCAGTAATGTGCCTGTGGAAGGGCTGTAGCAGGGGACACATGCCTTTGGGCATGCATTTCAGACTGAAACACTGCCAGAGGGCTGTGATCTATTGCTGTGCCCTCAAAGGGAGGGCATGAGCCTACAAACAAATTGACAAACCTCCCTGGTGGAGCTGTTAGTTCTGACACGTGGGACCCTGGAGCAAGAAAGACTGCCACACTGCAGGTGGAAGGCATTGTATAACCTTTGGGGCAGGCTTGTTTGCTGGCCAGAAATGGAGGACACTGGGACTAGGTGTGGATGCGTCTTGCATGTTGTCACTGTTAGGTGCTTCATGTGTCTGTGCTGGGATTTTAGCAAGACTATGTAAGGAAAAATGAGAGGAATGGAACCTGTTGCCCAAGATAGGAGCCACTTAGATCATGCTGACGTGTGGTAGCTTGTGCCTTGAGTCACTGCTTTCATAACACCAGTAAAAGTTCAGCGTCTGCAAGAGTTTGCATCTGAGGACATCAGTGAAAGGCAACTTAGAAGGGAGTATGGGTGGGGAGGTGTAAATTACAGGTTTGTGTGTTTGGTTGGGGAAAAGAAGACTGTGGCTCTCTACCTCATTGGGGGAAGGGAGAAAAATAAATTGATGTATGATTTATAAAGTCAGGAAGCTTAGCTACTCTTGCGCTTACCTTGACACAGATTAATTCTTAGTCCACGCTACACTATTGAGTGACGTTACTGAAAGACAATTTATTGGAGGACTGATCAGTCTTACTCTGGCCCTAGGAATATTTTCTTAACTGCTGTGTCAAGAATACTCTGTTGTTAACAGTGGCCCAGTCTAGTTTGAATTGCACGATCAGACAGATAGATCTCTTCGAGTTCTAGACTTAGATCTAACAGCTAATCTAAGGAGAAGTTAAATGTGGAGTCTCTGGATTTGGGGATGGATGCTGGCTCTTTTGTTTGTTCCTGGTTCTAGAAGCTATCATGTGCTAATTCCCATGTGATTCCTGTGCTATCATTGACACTGCATTAGGATTTAAACTTTCTCATAATTTTGACAAACCTATGCACCATGGGCAGGATATCTTATCTTTCAGAGCTTTGAGAGAATGTCAGCCAAATTCTGCCAAAAAATGAGAAAGCTGTTGTTGCAAAATCTGTTGTATTCTTACAATTGCAAAAACTATGAACTCTGTTACTTCAGGCCTTTTTCCAAATACATATATAGCACATTGATGTGTAAACTTTTTCATGTGTCCTGCTGGTTAATAAGATGATGATTTCATGGGTTTCTTTTGATGATATCTTTCCAAATGTTTCAGAGTCCCATGTCAGTTACATAAAGACATGTTTATATGTAATGTATTTGTTGCTATAACTACTGTTTTCATTAATCTCATGCCATTAGCCTGTTGGAAATATGTTGAATTCTTGTATTTTGCTTAGTTTTAAAATCAGTCTGTAAAGTAACCTGAAGTAAGGAGATCTTGAAGTGTAATTCTTAGCAAAGTATTGTCAGGTACTCGTCTCATAGCTTGTTGATATTTAACATACGTATATACTGCGACATTGACTCATCAGAAATTTTGGTGTTGACTTGCTTAGACATCTCCTCTAAAGACCCTTCCAAAGAAGATGCAATGGGTTTTTAAACAAAAAGTCAGGTTTTAATAAAAACTAGAAATGTAACTTCTTAAATATAGAAGTCAAAATGCTAGTCAGACAGATTGAAATTAAAGGGTTTATACAGAACTCCTGCCTACTTATTTTAAGTTCTATTTAAAGTTGTTCACTTTGATTTTTACTCTACAAAGTTTTCTCTGAAGCCTGAGAGCTTGCCAAAACCCAGGCTAAATCTGAAGCCTACTGACTCTTTCCTGTCATTCACAAAAACTTCTTTGCAGTGTGTTTTTTTTTGGCTTTCGCAAATCTAGTCTTCTCCTCCTCTTGCTAAGCACACTGCTGTAGTGTGTGCCCTTGTACGTGATTACTTTGATCATGTTACCCCTTTTTTATCATTCTTCCATTATCTGCCCATTTATTAGATTGAATGTAGGTTGCTTGTTTTTTTATTTTTGCCCTAGCCCTCATCTCTCCTGTCACTCATATCAGTGTTAACTTTACTTTCTGATGCTCACCTTCATTCCTAATCTGTTACATTTCAGATTAGTACTACTTTTTTCCAAACATGTATATTCATTTCATATGCAGAGAGGCTCTTATGGTCTTCAAAGTCACTTCCTTATTGTCGAAAACAACAAAAAAAGTCCCATCCTTTGTAGTGATGCTTACAAAAAGCCAGAGGGAAAAATTAGAAAGACAGCTGATGGTCTTGTCATGTCATGCTGATGAATATTGCCTCATTCTTTCCTTGTACGACTTTGCCTGTGTCTGTCTGCGTAAATTTTTATACTGAGATTTTAATCTCTTTGACACGATAGTTTTCCTTCTTTGCTTCTCAACCTTTTCTCCAAAGCGTAGAGCACCTAGATCATTGTAGTTTTGATCAGTGACTGTTACTATAGCAGCTTGTTATTCTAATTGAAAAACCATGGATGCTTTGTGCAAGTTAATTTCAATGCTATCAAAACTTGAGGTACAGGCAGCATTGGCTATAGAAAGCTGTGTCAGCTGTTAACAAGTAGCCTGCAGCTTCTTTGAAGTAATTGCAGACTTCATGGGAATTTCCAACAGTTTAAAATGGTGCTTTGGGATGCACAAAATGTACAAGGAAGTGTTTATTTGAGAGCTACCAAGCTTCCCTTAATGAAGGTTGGTGCTGCAAACTAAAACTTGGCTCTGCTTCTGGATATTATAGTTGGACTTCATCTAGCTCTAATATGCATCTAGAGCATTGATAGAATTAATGCTTAGAAAAGATTTAAAGATGAAGCTGTCTTTGCATTCTGAGTAGTATCTTCTGTTTATCTCTTTTTTTTTTTTCTCAAGTTTGATGGGAAGTATGGCACTGTCGAACCACTACCGCTCTGAAGACTTGTTGGATATTGACACAGCTGCTGGAGGTTTTCAGCAGAGGCTAGGGCTGAAACAATGCCTTCCTCTTACTTTTTGCATTCATACTGGCCTGAGTCAGTACATGGCCCTGGAGAGTGTGGAAGGAAGAAATAAATACGAGATCTTCTATCAATGTCCAGTAAGGAGGATATGTTTATACTTGTGAATGCACTCTTCTAATGTTTGATGGTACCCCTTTGCATGTTATCTGATACCTGAAATACTTTTTATAGCATAACGTGAATACTAAGACAGGATGTTAGTTTCAGTTGTTTGTCCCTGAGTTGCCATCAGGTTTCATCAAAGCCCACAAGTAGAGTGATTATTAAATGAAAGAAATTTACATGAAGTAGTTAATGGCTATAGCAATTTCCATAGGTTTATGATAGTCAACCACATTCATCTTTGTTAGAAGATACCGGTTAAATTTGTTGACAACTATGGCAGGTATATACTCCTTTTCTTGTTTCTTTAAGGAAGAAAAGCTTTTCTGCTATGGAAGATGAGCATTTGTATGAGTCTCCTCACCCAGATATGATAAATGTGAACTTACTACAGTGAATGGCGCCCTCTGGGTTTTAAGTAAAACTTACTCTCCAATGACAGAACAAATTGGTTGTGAACAGATCCTCTGTAAAATTTAATTATCTGAGTATTTTTTCATAATTCTTATAGCTGTAGAATTTTAAAATAGGCATATTGTTGCTAGTGAAGCTTGAGGATATTATACCTAAAAAGATTTGAGCCCTCCCTCTCTCTTTAAGCACCTCCTGACACCCCTCCCCTCCAAAAAAGCAGGGCAAGTGAAGGGTGTTTCTTGTATTAAAAATAAAAAAAATAAAAAATGGGGATCTTCTTTCTGCTATGGAATTCTTGTCTGTTTGTTTTCAAAGCATGTAGCAATGAGATTTCTAGGAAATGTCTTGATACTGGATCACTTGGAGGTTGTTAAGATCTCCCTTTGTATTACACTGAGTATTTAAACCTTTCGGATAATGCTCCAGAACTTGAAATGTTACTTATATTTTGGGTCATCTATGAACAGTCCTGCTTGTTTCAGGGGGGAATGTGGTAGCAAAGGAGGGGGGATTGTTTAGTCTCGAGAAGAGGAGGCTCAGGGGGATCTTATTCATGTTTATAAATGATAGCAGGGCATAAAGAAGTCAGAGCTAGACTTTTCTCAGTGATGCCTGCCCATTAACAGAAGAAGAGGCAATGGGCACAATTTGAAACATGGAAAACCTGATGTGAACACAGGGAAAGAACTCTTTACTGTGAGCGTGGTTTAACACTGGAACAGGTTACTCATAGAGTTTGTATAGTCTCTGTTCTTGGAGACAGTAAGAACCCAACTGGACATGGTCCTGGGTAACCTGCTCTAGCTGCTCCAGTCTTGAGTGGGAGGATTGGACTGATCCATCTGCAGAGGTCTCCTCCAACCTCAACTTTCTTCTGCTTCTGTTCTACGTCAATATATTTTCATTTGCCATGTTTCTGAAATGATGCATTAAATCTGATAAGCCGTAGTGGAATGTTCAAGCTGTACATTTAATTATCAGCTGAGCACTCACAGGGACAGGAATTTGTGTTTTATGTTATATAATAATATCTGGCTGGGAATATAATGATGTACTAAGAAACCAGGTTGTTGATTTAGTGAACATAGGGAAAGCATTCCCTATGTTACATTTCAGGTGTTGAATTATAACCTTGGAAGTCTAATGCTTTCCTTCTAATACATCCATAACCTTCCTTCCCTTTCAGGACCAAATGGCTCGCAATCCATCTGCTATTGACATGTTCATTACAGGTAACACTTCGGAATAAAGTATTCTGCAAAATGTTTTAATTGCATTGTTTAGAAAATACATGTTAGTATTTGACAGATCAAATCAAACTGAACAATGCAGTCGACTTGAACAAAGCAAGTGTTCTAAATTTTCTGTGCTACTTATAAGACACTAACCTGCTTTAAAACATCAGTGGTTACTTGAAATGGGGCACAAGTTTTCTCTATTAAAGTTTGTCCTGCCTTGTGTCTTGTATACAAATTATTCAGTGTATTAACCTGTCTAACAAGATGAACAGAAGCTTTAAATTAGTCATCATGGGAATGATGTAAATAGTTATTAAATACAACATACAAATACGAAATGGACAAAGTTTTTTTCCAGTAGTTTTTGCAACCATGTTAGAAGTTCAAAATATTTTGCATCCCTTAATGAAATCTAATTAACTCTAACTATAGCTACAGGAGAAGCCTTTCTGAATTTTGATTTGGCCAATTTTCTTTGTCTTTTGGTTATGTAGTAATCCATTGTGATCATCTGTCTGACATGTACATTAACTGGAATAGTGTTATGATTGTTTCTTTGTTTTAATCCCCTGGAATCTGGTAACAGTGACTATGTCTAAATTAATTCCTTTGACTCAGTGGGAAAGCAGATGTGTTCTAACTGGTGCCAAAATTAGCATTAAAATTTAGCCTCGCACATTTCTTAAGATATATGTATTAATAGTAACAGTGGGAAACTACATTAGACAATGCTATACCATTGCTGGTTTGGGTTGAAGGTAAATTCTTAGCCACTAATTTTAGGAAACTTTTCTATGTACTGATTGATTGTATGAGCTGATTTCAATGTGAAGTAAACTATCTGTCATCTGTTTTACAAAGGTTGTATTGTAGAATGCACTGCATGCTTTAGGATTCAGAGGGAAGATACAGCAAAAGCTTAATAGTAATAATTTGGTTACTTGCTTCTCTCCACCTGAGGATGATGTAATACTTTAAAGCTACTCTGGTGTATTCATATTGTTACTTGAGCTTGCTGCTTTTATGGAGTTGAGTCAATGGTGAGGTGATCTGACATCATATTTAAATGTATTGCACTTGGCTGAAAGGGTTAATCTTGACATATTGCAGGGTGGAGGGAAAGCTTCATATACAGCATTTATCTAGTTTTTTTTGAACGTTGCAGAGTAAATTGGTCCATTTTCTCCATTCGGAGTTACTTTATACAAGGTTTGCATTTTGTGGATTAGTGGTAGAAAGGAGGATAATAAACTTGGAATTCCTTAGACTTCCAAAAGATCAAAGGACAGTACACGTAGCTCTCGCTCAAAGGAAGAAGTGGTAAGTACATGTAATCTAACAGGAGTGATAGTACTTGATGATAACATGTCAGTGGAGGTTAGGATAATGGTTTCTTAGTATTTCAGTTACTTAAATACGGTTTTGTATGAGTAATATTGACAAATATTTGAAGAACTCTGTGTACTTTTCTATTGAACATCACAATGCTTAGAAGATCTACGACTGAGAAATTGTTTTCCAGAGAGCAAGTATCTCTCTGTATGAAACTTCCCTCTTTGAGAGTTAAATGTGACAGCTTGACTGTCTGCTTAGAAATCAAGCTGTTCCTAAATAATGGCTGTAGGTGTATGAAATGCTTTTCTCAGACAATGGCTGTATGGTTAAGAAAATTCTAGCTTCTTTTGAATGACATACAGACTTACTTCTTCTGGGTTTGTAGGAGGAGTGCAGAGTGTATCTCTGTCTATGCCTCATCCCTGTTCTTAAAGAAAGGGAAATTCTGCAACTTGTTAGCAGGTTGCTTAGAAATTATTCATATGGAAACTTGCATATCAAAACTAAGTTCATAAATCCACCAGCGGGCTTGTGTGCCCCTTGTAGGTAGGCTAGCTGGAATTTGCTGTACAAGTAGGATAGGCCACTGTACTAGTCTTCTTTCCAAATCACAGCAGAACAGCCATGACAAGGAAAACATGATGAGAGACACCAGCATTTGAAGACTGTGATTGTAATGTGAAATACTTAGCTAAGAGTTTCTTTGATTGCTGTGGCATTTCTGGAGTATGTACTCTTCATTCTAGGTTGGTTTCTACAAATGATCTTTGTTGGTTGAATGGGCTGGAATATTGACTGACTCGCCTAAGAAAGTCTGGAATTTATTGTAGAAATATTCCAAGTTTTAGGCCATTTCCTTACAATATTTATTGTAATGTGCTTAGTGGTAAACTTGCCTGTCCTTACGAACACTTTTCTTCTTTGACATCTAGGTACATCTTACTTGGAATGGTTTACATCCTATGTAAACAAAGTCGTAACTGGTGGTTATCCTATCATCAGAGACCAGATTTTCAGGTATTGTGACTGAGATTTATAACTTCACTGCAATATGTTGATGGTTCTTTTAGAATGCGGACCTCTTTCTAAGTAATTACGGGTAGCTGATACAAAAGCTAATGGAGAGAGGAGGAAGTGCATGAGACATTGCAGATACAGCTTTAAAACAGCTTTTTAATTTTTATTTTATTTTTTTTAAACCAGAAGCTTAAGAGATTGTAACTTTGTGTTAACAGGACTGGAATTTTGTGATACAGTTGATCTGAAGCTTGGCTAATACCGTATTATTTTTTCTGTGTGCTATGCGTGTGCTGCAGCTGCAGGACTGTTCTTAGCTATTAAAAAAATCAATTGTTCCAGTGAACTGGTCTCTAAAGTAGCACTGTGCAGAATAAGTAAACAGAACTTGTTCTGGTGTTTGAATATTCATGCATGTATGATTTCTTCTAAATATAAGAAAGAGCCTTATTTCTGTCAAACTGGGGTGTTACAGAACCCAAGTTCCAGATCTGAAAATTTCTTTGCTGTAGGAGTTGTTAGGTTTTTGGTTTTTAAATAGCATAAAGGCACATCCTTATTAAACGAGTGTGTTTTCGTTGACTGCAGATCAAATTATACACCTAGCTTAATACAAGCATTAATGCAGTTACAGAGAGATCTGTAGCTATATGAGTTTGAGAAGTATATGTAATGAAGACACTGCATACATCCTTCATTTAACTGCCAAATTAAGAATTACTTTTAAGTCTAGCACTGCAGTGCTATTATTAGTGATTAACTAATCATCTTTAGTACATCTTTTGTTTTCTGTACTGAATAAACAGAGCTATTTGCAGGTTTAATGTTTTCCTTTTTGTAGGTATGTCCATGATAAAGAATGTGTTGCTACAACAGGAGATATTACTGTTTCTGTGTCCACATCTTTTCTTCCTGAACTCAGTTCTGTACATCCACCACACTATTTCTTCACTTACAGAATCAGGTGAGAATAATAACTGCATGGCTCTTAAAACACAGGAAAGACTTGTGTAGTGTTCAGATCATCAGTTGTTGCAAAGTTATGCACAGCATTCATAAAGTTACTAAAATGAATAGAATGTATCTGAATGTGCACAGCATGCAGTACTTTTTATTTAAAAAGTCATTAAAACATTACCTGGTCAGGTACATAAACTACCTGTCAAGTTGGTATTTGGTAAAGTACAGCGATGGGTGGGTGAATGAAGTTACAGGTAACTCCTGTGACTTAGGGATAAATAATAACAGTGAGCAGAGGCATGCAGCTGGATCCTGCCAACTGATTCAGTATACCTTACTGTAGGTTTTTTTTTTTTTTTGCCCAGTCTATTTTGAGAGATACCCCGAGACTACCAAAGCATTTCTTAAAATGTATGAAAGTAGTTACATAACCATTAGGTATGCTGTTTGGCTTCTAGAATTGAAATGTCCAAAGATGCTCTTCCTGAGAAAGCTTGTCAGCTGGACAGTCGATACTGGAGAATAACAAATGCCAAAGGTGATGTAGAAGAAGTTCAGGGTCCTGGAGTAGTTGGTAAGTAAAAGGTTACTTTTATGAACTTCATGGATCGTGTTTTGATGTTTAACGTATATGTTATGAAAGTCATGTTATTAACCATTCCTCATAGTGACAGGGTAGTAGTTGTGTGGTTTGTATCAACATGATTTCATTGTTTGAGAGGAAGTGATATCTATCCATCTGTTTTGTCTTTAAAGTTGTTTTGCAATAAAAGTTTGAACATCCTGATAGTTAACCTTTCTTCAAACAGTTCTTTTTAATGCTAGTAGTTACGGAGAATCATTTATGTGTCTACTGGAATTTAAAATGATCTGCCTGAATGTTAGTTAGTTTAGCAAACTGCTAAATTGTAGTTATACTTCAGCCCTTACTTATTGTGATCTAATATTTTACCAACAGGGGAGTTTCCAATAATCAGTCCAGGGAGAGTCTATGAATATACCAGTTGTACTACTTTTTCCACAACATCTGGATACATGGAAGGGTATTACACCTTCCATTGTCTCTACTACAAGGACAAATTCTTTAATGTTACAATTCCCAGATTTCATATGGTGTGTCCAACGTTCAAGGTGTCTACAGCACGAATGGTAAGCAGAGATGCAGTTGTGCTTATCCTGGATTTTCTGTCTCACCTCCTGTTTTCATTGAACGCTTGAATTAATTTTAATAAGGGAGTGTAACTGTGTGTTTAAACTTCAGTGATGACTTTTTTCAGTTTCAATTCTTCTCTTGAAAATCAACTTGTTCAGATCCACTTCACCAAAAAAAAAAAAAATCTAAAAGTATCACTCAGTCTGAGACTTTGGCAGCTTCCCATTATATAAATTCTTTTCAGTTTCTGAAATGTTTATTGATAAGAAAACACTTCTGTTGCAAAATTCACAGTACTGAACAGTATTCGGATTGATAACTCCATATAAGACATACCACAGTTAAGCTTAAGTCAGTCTGGAAACTAGCAATCTTTTCAGGCAGTTTCTACATTAGTAAAGCCATGCATCCTTCTTGGTTTGACATGTAATGCTACCAATTTAATTCAAAACCCTAGGCCCTAGTTTTTACAGGAAGTTCTAAATGGTTATGGGTCTTCCTTCTTGGGTCCTCACCTCTGTCTGTTATCAAAGTCAAACTGGGTCTTATCAGGTGAGGTCAGTGACCCTGTGGGTTCTTGACAGAGGTGGAACGTGACCATTCTGTTGTCCTGTGTCTGAGCTCCAGCGCTCCTCAGCATGCACAGAAAAATGTCTATGTATGGTTATGTTTGCTCAGAGCATATTTCAGAGGTATATCTGATTACAGCAGTGTTGAGGTTGGTTTGTTTGTTTCGTTTTAAGAAGCTGCCTTATTTCTTAAATTGTACCTAGAAACATGGCATTGCATTAGCTGTTTGGATTTCTTAGTTCTTTTAAATATTCCATCTTGGTATCACCACACTGCAGTGTGTTTAAGCCATCATAGCCTATCTACTTTCTTCAACAACAGAAGTTTCAATTAATGACAATTTTAAAAAGATAGTGGTCCTTCTGATGTTCACTAGTTCTCACTGAAAGTGCATTTCATTAAGTCACTTAATGACTTGGCAAATCAGTAGGATATTTAGCTTACTCTTAATTATAATGAAATTGCAGTTTGGAGATTGCAGGTGAACTTTAATTTTTCTGTTTTGGCACATTTAAAGAGTGCTTTATTTGTTTTACCACTAGCATAGCCCTTATTTAGTGACTAATTCAGGTAGAACTTAAAAGACTTTGTGCAAGCACTGAGTCTTTCCTCAGAAGTAAGCATTTACCTTTACAATTCTTCCTGTTTTTCCAAGGGATCTGAGAAACTCTAGTTACTAGTAGCTGTAACAATAAGTGCCAGCAGAGGTCGTGCTTATAATGGAAAATGTCATCTCTAACTCTAGCTTACATTTGTGAGTTGTAACATCTTCCACTCAACTGACTGTGAAAATCATTTGCTTTTATCTCTTTTGCTCTACCTCTAGTTTTAAAAGGTGGTAATGACCCTTTGTTTTTAAACTACTTGTATTAAAAGACTATGTAAGCCACCGAGGAAATTGGTACAACTAAGGTGCTGGATCGTGGCTTTACATAGTTGTATATATGGAATAATTAAGGCTAATGGATATGTATTGAGTTAAGGGTTAAGTACTTTGGCGAAATTATCTCTGTTGCAAATTAAGCTTTGTAAGTTTAGGGAACTGGTTTTAAGACATTGAGTACAGCATCTACCTCAGCTAACTGATGTGATAATATAGACTTCAAAATTTTCTAGGCAATTGTTCGTGCTTCTTTATAAGTAGCTGGAATGCAAAATTTTGATTAAATATGGATGTGTCTTGTATTAGGAAACAAGTCATAATGAATATGCAGTGGATGAAGACGAAGATTCCACAGACACTGATGAATATGAAGATCGACGTAGAGTGTTGGACATTCCTGCACCTTCTGGACGCTGTCCGCATCATACCTGATGGGATTTTGTTTTTTTTTTTTTTTCAAAACTGTTTTCAGAAGCTGAACTCTTGGGGCTAGTGCATAAGAATATTTCTGACTATTGTAAATGAACTTTCTGTTGCACATCAGGGCAACTAGCATGAATGTTGGTGCCAGCTCTAATATTCATCAGACTATAACTTTTTTTTTCCTGGTTTGGAGGAGGAAAGGAGGGAGGAAGAGAAAGGTGTTTGGGTTTTGTTCACTTTTTTCCAAAGTGCAAAACAGCTTGGTAGTTTGAGGTAATCATATCTTACAGTTTTAAACTATTGCCTATTTATGATCATATTACAAATATGGTGTGGGGATTTGTTTTTATACAAGCATTTAAAATTAGCAATAGACAAGATGGCAAAAAAAGGTGTATACTATTGTCCTTTCTCATGAGTTTCTACTGTTGACAATTTCTGCTAGGAATGAAATTTGCAGGTTGGTCAATGTATCCCATTTGGGTTACATCAGGTGCTCTTACGCTCTTTTTATTAACATATAAGCACCAGAAAATTCTGGTTGTCAGATGCATAAATTTGGAATGAAACTGGCCTTATTTTCAGACAATCTGTCTTTCAGCTTAATTTTATGCTAAGTGACTCTGACTGAATAATGCCTTTTTGGAATGTAGTGTACATGCATAATCTGCCACTCAGTAACAAATTTCTCAATGACTACAAAGTATGAATTTGTAAATATGTTTTGAGTTTTTCTTTATATGATGTTTGCTGTTCAGACTTTGTCATAGGTGACAATTTATGTTGAAGTATCATGTTTCCCTAAATCCTCTATGAGTTTTTGCAACTATGCCTCAATCCAAAAAAAAAAAGAGCCTGACAGAACACCACATGACTAGAAACTTTATATTTAAAGAAGTATCTGTTTGCTTTATCACTTTTATTTTGTTTCCATTGTCATTAATAAACGACTTAACTGCCTCCTTTGTTCTAAAGTGCTACATGGGACTGTTTCTGCCAAGACTTGAGCAACAACTATGACTAGTTTTCCTGTCGTCAGTTCCTCTTTCTGACATCTGGAATTAGTAGCTCCAATGAGGGATACCAGTATATTGTTGTTCCAACTGAATTTTTCCGTTACTGACTAGCTACCGCTGTTACATAAAGTCTGTTTTTTTACAAGCCATAGTATTGGATTTTCAATGTGCTTGTCTTTCTCTCGTGCCACACAGCATTTGGATCTTCCACAGTGGTACAAGGTAGAAAACCAAATATTGAATGTGACCCCTGCAACAGTTGTTTGGGTGAAACATCCAGAGAGGTAGAAAAAGAATTGTGTTGCCCCTCACAGAAGTCTAAATAGCAGTGTGGATTACTAGAATAGTTTAAAAATGATTTCATTTTGAAGATCCCTCAGTATTAACTGTGAGGGGAAAATGTGGTGGTTGTGGCTTAATGCTTTTTCTTAACAGCGTATTCATCATTGGTTAAAAGGATCAGTGAAAAAAGGGTTTAGAAACCTGTATGTAGCAGAACTAGAACTTATTGCAGTACCATAGGTCTCTTGTGTGTGTTTTAAGGACTGTTAACTGTCATGGTCAGAGCCTTGCTGTGGTATGTAACAAGGATCTGTATGTACTAGAAAAGTGGTGTCAGCCAAAGGTCGTTAGGATCTGTAGAAACACTTCCAACTCTTAATGATCTTACTCAAGGAGTGGTTTTCCCTTCAGTTGTTAAAGAGGTAAATGTAATTATTGCTTACTGTTGAGTAAGACAAGATACAGGACCATACTATCCTGTTGACTTCTGATGTACAGGTTTGTGGCCTGTGATCCAAGCACAGCTGGTAGGCACAGGACTCCTGCCAACTATGCATGTGTGAAGTAAAAACCTAACGAGGTAGGAGAACAGCTTGTTGCTGCTACTGTACCAAATGTACGTGTGTTTGTAACAGGAGAAAGGTTTTTTAAAATGGCTTCAGGCAGCTATTTTAGTACAGTGCCGTATTGCTCAGTTACCAGATGTGTTATCGCAAGCATTGTAACTCTTGATTATGTGCAGTTGAAACAAGGCATATGCCAGTACTTTTCCACACCCAACCCAAAAGTGAAGCTTATGCCAAGCTGGTACGAAAAGTGAAACAGCCGAGACCACAGAAGAAAACAAGACATTAGCTACATGTGCCAGCACTGTTGGACTGTAGAAATCTTCACTGGGAGAGAGAGAACTGATTGTCAAGATCCCGCTTAAGAAGACGGCATTTCACCCGTGCTCTGACTGAGTCAGCAAGCAGGTGTTGGGTAGGTGTATTGGTAAATGTTGTAATGCTTCCAACTGCTAAATGCTTGTTGTTTGTTATAAGCTGTACAATGTATGTGCTGCACTGCCTGTCCCTTTAGTGACCATCCTTTCGATCCAGCCTGAAGTTCTTTCAGCTTCTGCTGACTCATATCCCGAGAGTTTGACACTTATCTTTTCTGGACAGAAGTCCTAGTTACACCTTGTTGAACAACTGTAAATCTGACATATAGTTAAAAACAGTACATTCAATGCAAATATGTACCTAAACTAGTCCTTTATTTATTTATTTTGCACATGGAAAAGGCTTACACTGACAGTTGATCATGGCTGTAGAATTTCTTCAGCATTTTTCTGGGCTCTTACTGACTCTGGTTTAACGGGAAGAATATTCAGCCACTGCTGGGACCACATCACACAAGAGAAAAACAAGCGGTGAAGTAGCCAATAGCAAAAAAACCAGCAGTTGCTGTTCAAGTTATTCCAGTGCTGGGTTTATTCCTGTCACTGTTTAAAGTAATTTTAATCATCTATGCAAGAAATGTAAAGTGGAAAATACAGACCAAGGTGGAAATACTATTTCCGTGACGATATGGATTTCTGGAAGGGAAAATGGGCAAATGTCTGGCCATGGCTGAAGTTCCATGCAAATTTTTGCAAGTGAATCAATAAATTAAGATTTTTTTTATATATATCACGTCTTAATTTCATGTATCCTGATATTTACTAAATCGCGCACGCTAACACCCGAGCGCCTGTACCCACCTTTGCTTTTATTTATGGCCCGGTCAGAGGCAGGATCGTTAGGATCTTAAAATCCTGGCTCTGCTTGGGCTGGGGCCCACCCTTCCCCCGGTGACCGCCGCCTCTCCCTGCCCGCTCCG
>VXAA01001991.1:93233-103864 GCA_013399115.1 Anseranas semipalmata
GCTGGGACTGCAGAGAAATTCCGCTGATGCGTTCCGCAACCCAGGCGCTGAGCCTTCCTCGCTGCGTTACCGGGATGGGTTGGGTGCTGCAGTGAAGGCAGCAATTAAGGAAATTTAGCTTAGGAAATCTTTTGTTTCTTTTGAGCCATATTGTGAATTGCTGGCTATAAAATTTCTATTTTAAACAAGCTACATTTTTACTGGTGTCTTATCTCTGTAGTTCAGGAGTACAGAAAAAATGACTCCTTTTCACAAAAATAGATACATCGGTAGAGTTACAGCTGTCAACGCTATTATGCCGGCTGTGATAACTTTTATTAATCTGCCGAACGTTACTCTGGTCGTGGCTTGGTTTTGCCAAAAGGCAAAGCTGTTGTGCCCTGCTGACAGCACTGTGTGCCTGTGGCTCCTCTAAGATGGCGAGGTTCCCACGGAGGTTCCTGCTGCTGTCCAGAACGCCTCTCGCTTTAAGCACCAGGCTAACGGCACTCCCGCAGATTGATGTCACTTGTGGGAAGAGCCTCTGGACACTGCATCTTGGAAGGCTTCTGTTTACCCTGGAAAACATCATGTCTTGCATCTGGAGGCTTTACTTTTGGCTTCAGTAATACAGAGAGGAAAAGAGTATTTATTTTTTTGTCAGTACAAAAAATAACTAGACTTAAGATTGGAGAAGGATTTAAATATTGTTTTACTACAAAAACATCTTCTGAAGTTCACAGGCAATCTTTTGGGAGGAAAAAATTCCATCCCAATGTGATTATGGTTTGCCACACTAGACTCTTAATTGCATATAGGAATAGTTTCAAGCAGTATGAACACAGTCAAGAGCAGTGATTGGGAGTGTTTTTTTTGCAGTCTTATCATAAGTGAAACTTGTTATCTGAATTCCTTTAGTTCTTTGGGACTTCCAAATCCCACTTGGTCTTTGAAGACAAACGTGATACCACATCCTTCTACCGCAAGCATGGCCCCTCTCTCCCCCGTGCCTGCTTGGTACTTAGTCTGAAGAGCCTGTTCTCTGCAATAGCAGAGATGTTTTGGTGGTAGATGCTGCTGTTTGTAGTTCAGCCCCTGTATACGTAAGTCTAGCTGGCAGTTCCTGCTTTGCAGTTCAAGTTACCAAAGCCTGACCTTCCCATCTCGCCGTTGCTTGCAGATTGCAGCAATCGTGGAAGACTTGAGCTGTAACTGAGGTCTCTTGGTGTGTAACTGCGTGTGTCAGCACCTCGGCGTACATTTGGGCACGGCTGGCAGAAATTTGGGGAGAGAAGGGGCAAATGCCCCCTGAGTGCAGATAAATCTGTACAAAGATCTCCGAGAGAGAAAAGAAAGGACTACAGCCTGGCTCCAGGGCTGTTGGTGAATTACAGTAGAAGAAAAGGCATGCAAGACCTGAGAGACCTCTCTTTTTGCTAGGTGCACTTGCAAGAGATTGCTGTGAGAGTTAGCGAGACCTGTTGGGCGGTGGGATCAGCGGGGAGAGAGCGGGCTGAGCTGCAGCCTGCCACGGGCCCCATCTCCATGCTCAGAATACAAACTCTGTCCTCGGAAGGTGCACAGTTGCTTTTCTCTCTTCTCTTTCGGTGGTTTTTCTGGCCAATGACTTCAGTTATATAGAGTCAAGTTTTGAGACCTTGATTCCTCACCATATGTTTTGCCAGTTCTGTGTAGATTTTAAATATAATAACCATTTAAAACCTATTTATGCCTCCAAACTAGGGAAGAAGCACGATCAAGATGAATTCTATCCTGTTAACCGTCTGCATTGTTCTGGTTGCTTTTTGTAGTTCTGGTGAGTACAACGGAGGTTCTGTGCTGATGCAATGTTATGACAGTGTGTGAAGAAATCATGGAAACAATGTCAGAGAAGGAAAAATAACCAGAAATGTCTGCATTATTTAATACCACTTTTGGGAATGAGAGTTACCTTATAAGCAGGGCTTAGTTTCTGTTGCTGATTGTCTTTGGTCAGAACTGGGTGCAGAATATGCTGCTGCTTAATATGGCAACAAAATATTTGATTTTGCTGGTGGAATATTGGATTCCTGTATAAATTGGAAACTAGGTGTATCGTACGAGGGATAAATGAGATGAAATAAAAAAAGGGATAGCATAAAATTCAGATAAAAATATCTCATGTCTGTCAGTTTGTAAAATGTAACTTTTAAGATCAGATAAAAGAAGCAAAAATGTAATGTATTATTCTGCAGGTGACATAAAGATGAGTATTTCTTAAAAGGATGTAAACACATGCTTCAAAATTGTGCTTTCAAAATTGACAGTCTCAGTACATGCACTGACAAAAGCTTGTACATTTCAGCTTGAGTCTTTAGTTTAATAACCAGGGATATGCTTTGTGGCAGTTAGATGCAGCTGGTGCTTCTTCTTTTTCCTTTTTAATGCTGATAATGTTTCAGCATTTTATTATTCAGTAAAGATAAAACCCTGTCTTCTTAGGTTATACCCTGAGGTGTTACCACTGTGAGAACAGCCCTTCCTTGTGCAAGACCAATAGTACTTGCTTATCAACTGAAGATACTTGCTTGCAGATGAGATTCGGTATGTATACTGTCCTACAGACTTAAAGTCAACATGGTTATATCAGTTTTCATTGTCTATGCATTTCTAATCTGGACATAACACGCATTTCTTAGCCTTACGCAAAAGAAGGCTGCAAATACAAACATGAAGGTCATGCTGTAGTGAATTGATATATTTTGACTTGCAAGCAACTGATAAAGATAATGATGATTTAGACAGTTGATTTATACATGTACTAGCATGTACACAGATATCTGTATATCCAGATAAAGGAAAAAAAAACACAATAGTAGCTGGAAAAAAAAGCAGACAGCATTGACTTTGAAAAACAAAACTTTTGTCTTGAATTTGTTACACTTTAAAAACAGATAAAGCACGTGTAACTGGTAAAATAAACTTGCAGCTGAAGACTCAGTCTTTTATAAATTCAAACTATTAAAACAAATTATATTTTCCTGAGTGTGAATTCACCTGTGTCTCAGGAACATGCTCAAGGATATTCAGGACATAGAGTTACTGTTCTAGTTGTTGAATAATGTTTGACTCTTTTGCCACACGTGGCGGGGGTTTCATTGGAAAACCAGAATCTACTAAAAGGTTTACTGAACTGGTTACTGAATTTGTGGCTGACACACATTTTACTTTAGACTTGTTACCTCTAAGGAGTCAAAGTGGATAATCTTATGAAAGCATAGAGGGGAGAAAACTGTTTTCTGAATTCGATGTTAATGGTGATCATTCTAAGGTTTATAATTTCTAATGTAAATATAGGGTTAATATGACACTAGATAAATACCTCAGCTGAAGGTCATTCTAGCTCTGTAACAAAGTGTTTATTCATCTGTCTATAGTCCTGGAGTTTGCATTCTGTTTAAAAGGCAGAAATGAAAATGTGGCAATCCTCCCGGACTTCCTTTGGGTTGTGATTTACTCAGCATAGCCTTTTAATTGTTCCTTTTAACAAAGAGATTCTTAGGCTAATAACTGTCTAGTTGGAGGTCCCCTACTGTCCAGGCAAAATGACAGCTTGGCATCTTGCACCTTGTAAATGAAGATGTTTGCAATCATATGAAGCAGGCTCTCTGGCAGGAAAATCTGTGCAAGCTATGCAGAAGTGGACCTGCCAGCTGAGAGTACCGCACCAGATCAACTCCGGCAACTGTTGTCTTAGTGCAGGTCCCTTGACAGTGAAGTACTGAGTAAGGTGAAATAATCTCCCACTTTCCCAGCTGGTTCCCTCTGCCCTAGAAAGACTGTTGTGCTGTCTTTGGGCAGCAGGAACTAGTGTGGGATGGGACTGCCATCTTTCTGGGACAGTCCTTGCTGAAGTTCGTGACTTGGCATGGAGAAAGGAAGCTTCTAACACCACTGGACCAGGACACCGCTCCATGCTGCTAGCATCTTATGGAGTTTTCTTTTTTCTTCTTTCCCTTGAGCCTAAAACTTTATGCGCACAAACTATGGTTTCTAGCATGCATCCTACAGCACAGTTGTCCATTGCCAGAGGCAGGAGTCAGGTACTTGAGGTGTCAAGCTAGGGAAGATGGTATTCAAATTGGCATCATCTCTGGTGTTCTGGGGAATCGGTTAGAAGAGGGGAAGGCTCTTCTGCTCTTCAAGCTCTGTCTTCCACATGTTGCATGTAGAAATGAAGCCAGCCAGATCTGATGGGTCTTGTCTTCAGCACAGAAATGAGCTTGAGTTACTGGACTTGCTCTGAGCTTGGTGGAGGCAGAACACTTGGGCTGTTGGACAATGCAAGGGCTGCACAGTGTGAATTAGCAGACAACAAGTTGAGCTAGAAGGTTATGCATTATCTTTGTCTGTCAGGAGCCCCAGAGGAGGTATCGCTTAAGCTCTACCCCATATCTCCCAGTGGGTCATTTGGTCTGAATGTGGAGCGCTGGTTAGCTTGAGCTAGATTTTTTTTTCTTAATATAAATAAATAATTTATATTTTAGACATTCATATATAAATATGTATATATATTGTGTATATGTATATCTTTTAGCTATATGTATATATTCAAGAGAGTGCTGTGGATGCAGGACCACAACTTTTTATCAGTTATTTTCACTACCAAAGTCCCAGCGAAATCACATTCAGAAACTTCTAAGCACTTGGAAAAAAAAAAAAAAAAGCTAAAAGAGCAAGGACGTGGCTGTCTAGCCAGTGATTCTCTCTCCATACTGAAAATGGCATTATTCTTAATCTGTTTAATTATTTTGCAGGTAAATTGAGAACGTCCTCCTGCTGGAAGATGTCCCAGTGCAATGTGAATGATATTGCTGTATTCTTTCAGTTGGATAATTTTGAATACTTTTGCTGCCAACAAGACTTGTGCAATGAGAGCGCAATTATTGGGGTTAACAAAGCAGCTTTCAGTATTGCCTCTGTAATGACCATGTTATGGATGCTTCTGTAATAAGCCTGGTCTGTATGCTGTACTTCCAAGATGAAATTATACAAAATCATTAACTCTTTTCTGAATTGTACTTCTTGCATTTTCAGTTCCTAACTGTGGGCTGAAGCTTGACCTTTTAATTTTAAATTCTGTTTTTTTAAGGTTCCATCTGTTAAATTACTGTCTCCATTCATGTCAAGGAGACCTATATTGTTAGCATTTTAGGGAATTCAGGAGTTTTGGCATGCCATCTGCTTGGGGAAAATACCTTGTTCTGAAGTAGTGTCATCTTGTGGAGAACCTGAGCAAATTTCAGTGGGTGATGTGGAGAGGAAGGCATGTTGTAGGTTTTGTGCTGGAAAACTGTAATTTCTTCTTGTCCCATGGATTGTAATCATTTTTGGTTGGCATTTCTGGTTCTTTTTGGTTGCTACCTTTTCATACACCGAGCAGTAGATTTACCCTCAACACAGACGGTGTTGGATCATAAGTATAAACTTGCTGCAGTGTTCATGATGAATGCTGAAGTATTTGATTTCAAGCAATGTAGACTCTTTGTTCCTATCATTGTAACATTTTTTTTTTTCCTTTTTACAAACCAATAACATAATGGTCAGTACCATTACTTTGGAAGAAAGCATCTAAATTTCTTAAACCAAAACCAAAATAGTGCTATAAGTGAGGAAAACGCTTCCTCTTTTTATATTTCTGTAAGCATGCGACAACATATGCGAGCTTGTTTTCTAGGCTTTTATTTTTTATTTTAGTTTTGCTTATATTTTTTTTCCAAGTCTAGGATTTAAGCTAAGCATGTGCTTTGCACTGAATATTTCTTGGTATACTGAAAATTGTTTATAAAACGCTAAGGAATTAAAATGGCACATCTAGTTTCCTTTCCCATGTAATTAGCGTTTACTTTTGTTGAAAAGATGAACAGGTAGACTTAATCCTTAAAGCTTCCACATCAGAGTATTAAACAAAAATCTGCAGAACTTTATATTTCGACGTTTTTGCAACTCTGTAAATGCCAATCAAAATACATATGTATTTATATAGCATGAAGAAAACCGCTCAGTTTGTATGTGTACGACTTCCAGAGCTCTAACACTCTGCACATGGTTCTGGCTCAGTGGAGACAGACCTTTGATGCTTCCCCTGGACTTAGGGAGCCTCTCAGTCAGGCACAATGTCAAATTTTCCTTTGTCTCTTTTGGAACTCTTAGCATGCTCCTGCAAGAGTCATGGTCCGTTGCCAATGGTATATTCTCTTTCTGAGGACCCTAGCTAGTGCTATCCAGGGGACCAGTGACACCAGTTCACTCAGTCATAACACAGGCAGGGGACAGCACTGTGTTACTCCAAACCATTATGTATTCTGCAATGTATCTTTTGGTTAAGCTTATCTTAGATATGAAAGCATCCTGGGATCTCTCTGATCACTCAAAATACAAAAGCTATGCTGTCTTTGATTAATAAAAATGTCAAAAAAGAAAATGTGGAGCGTATGGTTATTTAACAGCATGCTACTTACAGCTGAATATAATTCTAGTTGTTTCTGTGTGGGATGCATCCATGCTTCCCATCCAGAGACTTTCAATAAGTGCAAGCCAGACTTCTCTCACTTCTTACCTGGAGATGCTACGTATGGTCAGTTAGTTTTGGCAGAGTGATTATCTGCTTTATGGAGCTGTTACGCTTGGGAACAATGAGGGTTAGTGATCTTTCTATGAGTGAGCTAGTATTGGTATGACAGTGGGGGGAAGCATTAGAATGTGTGGTCCCTAAATCTCTTCTACTTAGGAGCTGTCTTGTTGAAGATACTAATTTCCCATCATTTGGGAAAGAAGAGTTGTCTGTTCCAAAGCATACAATGTAATGCACTTTGGTAGAGGTGCATTTTCTCTATAGGAAAAATACAAAAGGTCACAGAGCTGAGACATTTTGGAAAGAACAACAAGAATTCATAGAAGGGAAGTTTTAAAAAAGTGCGGAAAAAAAAACAAAAAAACCCCCGGCATTTAATATTTAAAAGACTTAACAAAAAGATCAGTTAATTCCATAATCACAGAGGTAATAAATTTCTAGCAACTATGTTTTTTCTATATTATGGTAAAATCTTCCTTACTATGAGGATAGTTAGGTACTAAATATGTTGTGTGGTTAGCTGCGTCCTGTGAGATACAGGGTAGTGCAGAATGTTTTGAAGATGAACTGTGCAGATGTGCCTATTGGTATCTGCAGTGCCCCTGGAGTGCTGGGTAACTTGACGCTGTTGTCTGGTGGATTTTTGATTATCTAAATGGTTTGCTCTGTTCTAAATTAGTGGCACGACTAAAACCTGACACTTGACTGTTTACCTTTGAGTAAACTTTTTTTTTGCCAATACCCATAATTTATGCACTAATAGCCATCTAATCATCAAAGAGTATTCTTCTCTGCATCTCCTTCTCAATATTCATTGCTCTCATAACCATTAGTCCTTTTCTGGGGGGGGCAAGATTTCACAAAGGAGTTATTTTTCCCTATAAGCATATGAACAAGGAGATAGCCAATGGAAGCTGCAATAGCAGCAAGCAGTGCGTGGAGGAATTCCTTCTTGTGATCTGTCTTTGCCATGAATTCCTTTCTCATCCTACTTTCTGTCTTCTGCTTGGTGTTTTCCTTTGACGGCAGCTTGGGCATGGAGAGTTTGGAAGCCCTGTGGTGCTGGTGGGAAGGGGGGGCTGACACACCTGGTTGGCAGGAATTTTGCTGTACCCTGTCTGAAGTTATCCTTTGGTTTTCTCCCTCATAAATGATAAGGTGGGATGTCTCCATGCTATTTCAGGATGCAGGGAATTTCTGAAAATATACGGAAAAAGCATAGAGGCAGAGCAAGCAATTTCCTCCCACCACTTGCTGGGGTGAGAGAAATAAGGAGGCTAACAAGCGACAAGCTTTTATTTTGCAAAATGTGGGGGAATTTCCAAGGCAATAAAGTAGTCCCTACAGAGAACTGCACGTGAAGTAACTTGGTATTGCACTAACTGGGGCATCTGGACACTGCTGTTATGCAAATATTAAAGGCATCTAATAACAGCAGCGTTCCTCCAGCTGGGAGAAAGCTCGATGTGTCTGAATCTCCACGTATCTCTGAGGGACTTGTATGTTGCTGGTAAACACATTCAGCCTTAGGCCTGGAGTCATAACTCCAATTAGGCTGCAAGATACACGTAAACATTAAAGCCAGTTATTTGTAAAATGTCCATGTTTGTTCCCGTGAAAACAAGTAGACGGTACTTTCTGACTCGATAACACAATTTTAATATTGCACTGATGGGACCTTGGTGCAGTGCTGTGCATTTTAGAGAGGGAAAACAGAGCAGCTAATTTGGCTGTGGGATCCCAGAAGGAAGCAGGTTGTCATTTCCACTCCCAAGATTATTTCCAAGAATAGTTTATAGATTGGGTTAAAAGATAGGGAAGATCTGCAGATGATATTATCCCTATGAGTTTATATGCTGCATTGATTACTACAGTAGGACAACACATATAGCATAGGAAAAACTCTTCTGGAGCCTAGAAAAGCAAAAGTTTAAGAATGCTTTTGGCTTCTTTCACTCAAGTGGAATGAATAAAAAATGTTTGGAGCAAAGTTGCAGATAAGATTTCTGAAGTGAGAAACTACTTTTGAAGAGTCAGTTAAGAAATGGTGATACAAGGGCCAATGTGAAGCAACAGGCACCTAAACACAGAGTGTTCCCCGGGCAACACTAATATGCACATCCCCATATATGAGAATGGAAAATTCTGTAATTCTGGCCCACTGCAGAGACCACAGGGCTGGCTGTGCTCAGGGACCTATCTTTCTTTATGTGCAAACCTTCTATATCTACATCTCTTTCCATATATGTTCTGCTTCTGCTGCTCTAGATATTTATTTATGAAGTCAGTCATGTGCTGTAATAATGGCTGTTAGCAGGATTTCTGTATTGTAAATACAATGCAGAAAAATCTCTGTTCAGAAATGAATGAGGAGGAAAAATTACCTAAATATAAAAGGACTTATGTTTTGGACCATTATGTCTGAAGCCTCCCTCCTGCACATGGAAATCTCTCTATATGATAAAATACTGGTTTTATTTAAGTGCTTGGGAGTCCTGCATTGACTCCAATTCAATTCCCAGCACCATTCTGAGTCTAGTGAAGTCATTCAAGGCACACTACTGCTGTTCAGGAAGAGTAACTTCACCATTCCACACTGGATATGGTTGGTTTGATGTTTGATATAACTTAAAACAGTCACTTATACCACTTTGGTGGCAAAGGATGATAATGAAGCACCTACACTCCTGTTTTTTCCTTTCTGACAGCTACTCAGAAATGCTACTTTTTGGCAGGTTTTGAGAAAGACAAATGTGGCTATGGAGATACTGCAAAATGCAGTTAAAAAGTTACATGTTCAGTGGGTGGAGGTTGTGGTCAGATGCACTCTGTTATTAGTCCTGGAGAGGGCTGCAAACCTAAATTGACTGAAGCAGGACATAGCGCAAACACGACTGTGTAACTTCTGCACTAGTCGATCCATAAGGAGGACTAATTTGTGAGTGTAGTAAGGAGAATACTGGCTTAAATGTTTCTGTTGCTGTTTAAGGATCCAAATTTTGTTTGGGTTTCATTAAAATGACTTCCAGCACAGTGTTTTTGAAATGCTAGCTAGCCCAATTGTGTTTTGAGGGTGTAACACAGTGCTATTGTTCCCATGTATATGATTGCCAAAGAAGCCTTTATTCTTGAGAGCATTCAAGCATGCAGTGCTGGGAAGCCTGCGGTCATGACGTTACCGAGAATTTCAGTGGGAAGTGTCTGTGGGAGCTCCCAGCTTCACATTATACTGGCTCAGTAGCAGCGGCAGTGCCCTCGCTTTGTGTTGTCTGGCTGCAGCCAACACCAGGAGAAATGACCGGGTGCTCCTGTAATAAAAATAAACAGTGGTATAAGAAGCTAGCTGTGAATTGGAAAGATGGACACAGACAACGGTCATACTGGGAAAGCTGTTTCGCCTCATCTCCAAATAAACTCTGACAGAGCAGCTCAAGTTACAGCAGAGCTATAGCCCACTTCATGCTCACGCTAATATTCCCAGAGATGCTAATGTCTTCCAGAGGACTTCAGACACCAATCATCATCAGCTGTCATGGTACTAAGAGGTCAAGGCATAAATGAGAACACACACAACATTATATTCATTTAGCTTGTAATCAGAAATGAATGAAGACAGAGTGTGCAATATTGTACCAGAAAGAGATTAAAGTGATTAAATTGACAATCACATCTTGAAATGTAATCACGTTTAAGCACTAGCAGTTTTCCTTCTTCCTGTTTCTAGTCATTTTAATTTTGTAGTCTCCTGTAAATCAAGGCTTATTGGCCATTCCCTGTCCTGTGGGATGAACTGGTGCTTACCTGAGAAATGCTGGGTCTGTAGCCGGGCCACACCAGAAGCCATAGCGTGCAAGATACTGCTGGGAAGCAACAGCCTGCATGCAGAAAAACGTACAGCTAAACTATTACAGGAGGAAAAATATGGAAGCTGCTGGTCAGGCACACAAAGTACAGCCTCCTTTTGTACTACACTGTATAAAGCTGTAGCTGGCTTGCTGCTTGGAAGAAGGATTTTCAATCCATCCCTCGCCCTGAAAGC
>VXAA01001991.1:117482-214381 GCA_013399115.1 Anseranas semipalmata
ATATATAATATAAATTGAGTGGACATTAAATATTTATACAGGAGGAAGTTTCAACAAAAAATTACAAATTGGTGTTACCAGCATTTAGGAGTAAATTTGTTAGAGACTAGCTGGCTTATTGCACTTTCAAATAGCAGAAAAACAGCTACTCCAAATCTGACTAAAAATCAGAAAAAAAGTAGCATTTACTTTGCTGTGTTTCTAGTGTTTTGGTGCATTTGAAAAACTTACAGCTATGTTTTCTTCTAGTTTTCATCGAAGAATAATGATGTATCTGCCTTGAACAGTCGTGTGTCAGAATTGGAAGTGGAAAAGGAAGAACTGCAGTCAAAACTGCAATCGTTACATGAAATCAGAACTCAAAATGGTAAAAAAAAAAAAAAAAAAAAAAAAAAAAAAAAAAAAAAAAAAAAAAACCCAAACCCCCACCANAAAAAAAAAAAGAAAAAGAAAACCTCAACCCCCCCCCCCCTTGCAAAAATGGTTCCAAGTAAAGAGACAAAGATAAATGGACTCTTTTGTTTTAAATTTTCAAAGTGTAACTTTGTTTTTAACAGATTTGGAAGTAACTTCATGCAACTTTGAGCAATAGCATACGGTACTTAAGTTAGAGTTACAACTCAGGTTTCCTTCTGTAAACCTACTTGTGCGTAACAGTTCAGCCCTTGTTGCATTTAGGCTTAGGCAGAATATATCTAAACTTTTGCAGTAAGTGGAAAAGGTATCTTCTTAGGATGAAAAATGAGAACAAGCGTATTTGGAAAAATTCAACAGAGTGTATATATAATAAATTTTTTATATATGCTATAAGAATATAGAATATACTATAAGAATATAGAATATAGAGCTATAAGAATTATCTCAAATATTTTTTCTCTTGTGTAAGGATTTGAGAGAAAATTTTTGCATAAAAGCTCAGATAGGTAACTAGGTTTAAAATAGAGCTCTATGAGAGATTTTTCTGTTTCACCTTGTTAGTTTTTCTGACATCCTTTTTGTGAATGGCAAATGGTAGAATTTTTAGTTCACTAGCCTAAATTGTTAGCAGGTTAGATTTAAAGCACTCATCAGTGTTTAAAAACCAAGAAGTCAGTTTTGTGGGTAGGTGAACAGCACAGTCCAGCATAGGTCTTCTAACTGAAACGAATCATCTGGATTTTCATTTTGAATCTTCTAATTTTTTATTGATCCTCCTATTAGTTTTGTGTCCTAATGAACCTAATTCATTACATTTTTGTAGAAGAATTGCTGACTAAGCTGGAAGTCTATGAAGAGCAGCAGAGGAAGTTGCAAGCTGATCTTGACCAAGTTACAAAGAGGGCAGCTTCACAGGTTAACTTTAAAATTGATTTGTATGAGTTATTGATGAGCTCAAACAGTGCTTTGGAAAGTGTGTTAGCTGGATCTTGGTGTGGAAAATTAATTTAGTGATACATGAAATTGAGGTGTCAGTAGCTGTTAAGTTGGGTAACAAGCTGACGGGTTTGAATTAATTAAAGATTGGTTTCTACTTACTTTTTCACATACCTTAATTTATATATTACCAAACCATTTACTATTTATTCAGTTACATTTAACATGAGTTATCAAAGTGCAACTTTTTATTTTTTTGTGTAAGATCTGAATAGCTTTCAGAAGGAAATAGTTGAAATCTTAATATACAGGTCCAGATGACAGACGAATCAGAAAATTATACTAAAAGACTTCTAGATGGATTAACAGTATACATTAATCTTAGTACATTTTAAATAATCTTGTAGAGACCTAGAAGCAGAGACAGTTTGAAATGAGTTAATATATTTTGCTAAGAGTATTTTTTTTTTTTTTCAAACTTTTGTGGAGAAATTTTTTTTGTAAATTTATAAAAAAGCTTTTATTTTGATGGGAAGGCAGAAACATTCTTACTTATTCTACTCATAGATAAAAGTAATAGAGATCTGTTATCCCAAGTAAAGGAAGTTGAATATTGTTCTACTTTGAAACACTTCTAAGATGAAAATATGCAAGAAAAATATTCTGGTTTAAAAAGCCATTTTTGGTTTAAAATACTTTAGAGTAAAAGTGCAACTGCCAGTAGCATTTTTGATATTTTGCTAAGTGGTGAGGCTTGCTTTTTACACAATCTATCTTCTTTATTTTCATGGATTTTTATTTATGTGAAGTGGTGAATTGTAATGGATTGCTTTCTCTGTGAATGGTTTGCCAAATTAAAAAGTCACTTACATTTGCAGTGGGATTTGGTAAATATATTTTCATGCACAATTTCTCTTGTTAGGCCAGTGAATCAGGTAGTGTGGATGAATTGCAAAGTCAGCTCTTGGAGTGGCAAGAAAATGTACCAGAATCAGAGGAGTCCCGTGATCAAGTCAGAGAAGAGAAATCTGCTATGGCCTTGAGAATGGCTCAGATTGAGGAGGAGAGAGAAGGTGAGTTGTTTTACTTACGATTAAATTATCATACATACATGATGCACATACAGACAGATCTCATATGTATGTCTGCTGTAGTTCAGACTGATGTGATACTGTTCTATCATGACTAATTTCTGTAGTCCTAAGATTTATATAGCTAGTAGAATTGCTTAAATTTGCAATTTTTACTTTTTCTTATTTTCTTGATTCTTTTTTCATACATTCATTTTTTTGTATCATTTTTATGAGTAGATGTGCATGTTCTGTTTGCCGTCTGAGTTGCTGCTCTGTAAGACTGCTTGAATTTACTGCAAAAGGTTATTGTCCACATATGAATGACCAGAGATTAGAATAAGTTCACCACTGAAATGTTAAAGCTGCCTGCTGCAGGTGAAGGTGTGGGGAACTGTAGTGTTGCTTTGAATTTGATGATATAGGCTGGTGCTTTAGTAAAATGTACTTAAGACAAATTTTCTCTTTAAATATCATTGATCAGAAACCTCTTAGAATGTTTAGTGATCTGTCAATGACTGTCACTTCCGTAAATTGGTTGAATAACAGTGACTGGCAATGGTTTCAGGCTGGTTAAAAATGTTAAATTACCTACAAAAAATAACATTTCAAGTAATCTCAGATTTTGTAGTTTTCTAAACTAGTAATAAAACAGTTGATGAGAAGGTGAAGCAGCTACTGTTAAAACTTATAAAAGTCTGGTTAAATTTCAGATAGATTTTGCTGCTTGTTTTCCAAGTCATTTAGTACTTCATTATAAGTTTTGTCTTGTTAGTTAACTGTGTGGAGATTAATGGCACATTTTAATGTGCACAACCTACCGTCGTAATTAATCCAGTTAGATAATTTGAATATTCTCTTTTTAATCTGCAATTGAATTATTTTTCATTTACAAGATCACTTTGAAAGTTCGGTATATAAGCATAGAAATGTTTTAAGGATCACGTCTCATCTTTTTGAGGGGTTTACCATGTAATGCTTTGGAACTGAAAGAGAATAATATTCCCTTCATTAAAACTGCCTGTTATCTCATCTGTGGTAGCTACAGTTCCATGTGCAATATTAATAACAGTTGTAAAATTTCATCTGCGTCAGTGCGTGTTTAATTTTGCATTTTTTCCCCTTGGGATAAGCATGACCTTTCTGTTTCTTTTTTTTTTTTTCTCCTGCCGTTACACCTGATGAGCCCTCAGCGTCCCTTCCCCCTCCACTCCTACCCTACACTGCGATTTGGTCAGCCAGTGAGAACATAGTTTCCCATCAGTTTTGTGCATGCAGGTTCCTGCAGCAATGGCAACTTGTAATATACTGTTGCTGATTTCTTCTGTTGATGGTTCTTTTGAGGAAATTGCCAACAGTACCTTATAAGATTTGCCATTGATGGTATGTGGTTTTTAGCAGTACATGTAACAAATGCTGTCTTTTAACTTGATTTTTTTTCCCCTCTTGCAAAGCTTATTTCTTCATTTATATTAACCGAATCACCTTTCTTTATTTTTCCTTGTGGTAACAGCTGACTCCATATTTATGCTGTAGCCTTTTCTAGAGAAAAATGTCTTGGCTTGCTGCAATTGGTTGTTACTAAGAATCAAATTAATTTAGATATTCTTAATAGTACTTGAATTTCAGTAGTATTTTTTAAAAACAATTGTATTCCCTCCCATAAATTGCAGGACTTTATTTGCATTAACATTAGTTATGGATATTTTAAGCAATCTAGAAACCCACTACTCATTCCATCACAGTCTATGGCAATTTGCCAATTGTATGTTTTGGAATGAATGTGTGGAGAGCTACAAAATCCTAGGGGGTGACAATATTGACTGACGCTTATAGATTCTGGCTTGTTTCCTCTGCAAACTGCTGAATATTGGGACCTTTAATGTGAATAGTAACACAAGGAAATACAGACACATCATTAGTTAATTTGAATGCAGTGTGTATCACAATAAAAGTGTTCTGGAAAGTTTTTCAGTTTTTACATCAGATACAATGTACAATGAAATCTAATGCAAATGAAAGGCTCCCTAAGCTGCTGCAAAACATTAGAAAATATATTTCTTTACTAATTGTTGTTAAAGCAACGCTGAATTTAACTGAAAGTGATTTAACACTTGCCTGAGGGTTCTAAATTGTTCTAAATCTCTGATTTATATACTGTCATTTTTCATGTGACAACGGTAATTCCATTCTTTCTTTCATTGTCAAAACCCCAAATAGTTGTGTTTCTGAAGGACAGTGTATTACTCATTCTGATTATGCTTCAAAACAGATTACCTCAATTTCAATTTCAAGAAATTTAAATTTGTTTTTTCAAAGAAGGGGTCATTCTTATCTGGAATAACGCTTGCTCTTTGAATTGCTTCACTGACTACAATGGTATTTTTTTATAAACAAAGGTTTAAGGTGATCAGAATTTGGCATTTATTTTTATGGCTTTGAAGAAACATGTATAATGATTAAAAATAAAAAAAAAAATTCTGGAATCCATACTTGAAGTTAAACAAAGATGTGCAAAATGAATGCTAATAAAGTGACAGTGAAAGAAACCAAAATGTAATTAAAACCAAAAGCAAAATCCAATTCAGCAGTCCTACTTAAAAGGGTCCTTAACGTTTTTCTTTAACTTCTTTGTTTTAATCTCTTTTGACTGTTAAGTATGTGATTTTGAAATATTACAGGAAAAATTTTACTGCCATCTAATAGGTGTTACAGGAGTGTGCTTTAATGAAATTTGTGGTAAAGATCATCCTTGTACAACTCAGATGAAAGCTGAGCATTCCCAGTAGGGCTGAATCTACTAATAGTTTCTGGGCTTTACTTCACTGATGCTTAGATAAAAGTTGTCTGAATTTTGCATGTTGTGAGGACAACTGTGGATTGATATGGTTAAATCAAAAGCCAAATTTGTGATTATCTAATTTTCAATTAAAATATGGAGCCACCTTTACTTTCATTTCTTTTCACTGGCTGTTCTGCTTTGTCTGCTTTGCATGAAACACCTGTTTTCTAATCTGTCACCCCAAATGTGTTTTGTCGTGTCACAAAACGGATGGGAATGTACTTAAAATGGAAAAGCATTTCTAACAACGAACAGGATGCATACCTAAGCTTTCATATTCTGAGTTATTCAGTGTGTTTATTTACAAATGATTCTGTATTTGTCTTTAAAAGAATGATATTATTAATGTATGATAAGATGGTTTGGTGCCAGTTTGCAGTGTAACACATGCTTGTGACTTCCTCAAATTATCTGGCTTTGTAGCTCATACTAAAGTTAAAGTTGAAATGGACATGTGTCATTTCCATAAAAATGAATGTGATTGTTCACATTACAAAAACTACAGCTGTCTCAGCTGATGCTGTTATCATACAAATTAGCTATATTTTAACCTGGTAAATTGAAAGGCCATGCAATCTGGCATTTTAATTGGTTGTCTTTTTTTTGTATCAGCATAACCTCACCCTTCCCATTCTCCTCTATAAAGACTTCCTTTAGAGCTGATGAAGTAAAGTTAGACTTCAGTTTGCTTCTTCTTAGTGAGATTTGCAGACTTCTATTCTTGTGTTCTACATAGTAGTGTTGGAGGGAGATCACAAGGTGAATGCTATGGATTGCTTCTTTAATCTTTTTCCTGTCAGTCATTCATAGGGACTTCAGCCTGTCCCTGGTCTCTTTTCATGTAGTAGTGTCTGATATAAATGTAATTGCTTTCCTGTGGCACAAAACTGATTGAGGATGACTGGTTCTTTCCTGGCTGCTCTGATCCAGCCATAGTCTCAGGGCAACAGGAGCTGGAGGAGGAACTGACTGCAGTTCAAGGAATGGGCAGGCTGGAGCAGGCAAGAAGAAAAAGCAATCAGACCAGCAGGAAGCTTCAGGTGTGTTTAAAAACTTGAGTCTATTTTTACCTGTATATTAACAAAAATGTGGAAAGTACTATTATTTATATGATGCTTTACATTTGAATACATTAAGGGCTTATGAACTTAGATCAGTTATGTAACTGAAAGCTAGACAGATTTGGTGGTAAATTAAATGATTGTGTATGTAGCCAGAAGATGAAGAGCATTTCTAATGGCATCTCACCTCTCTATTCCTTGAGTCATGAGTCTACTTAATTTTACATTGAAAAATAATAGCTTCTCTCTGGAGTAACTCATGTGCTTGAAGCTATGTACATGCTTAATATGTTAAGACCATCTTTGTGTTAGATACAATCTTTATGAATTTCTTAGTGGAGCTTTATTGAGTGGTTCATAAGTAGTGTCAGTTCATTCAGGTGTACTTGGAGGTAGTTGGTGCTGTTGCATGCAAGAACAAAAAAAATCTTAATCTTTTATAAGAAGAGTAAGGATGTCACTGTTGCATTAACATGCCATTGGAGGAATAATTTTATGTTTAGTTAATTCCAATAATTTACCCTGAGTTTCAGAGGACCCTATTAACTATAGAAATCAGGGGACCAATTAAGGTATCCAAACATAATTATCTGTTGGCCTTTCACATGCCTGAGGGTGTCTTCAGAGGCCTGGTAGATACTGTACAAAACCTGTGGGAGACTGCTTCTCTGGAAATAATAATTGGAAGCTGGACAGGTGTCTGTAGTGATCACATATTTATGCACCTGAATCACTTGCTGGGTTTTAGGACATTTAACTGAAACTGCACTTCTAATATCAGTATATGTATCTTACCCTTGCTCCTTCTTTTAATTAAACTTCACTTTCATGTTTTGTGCATAGGAGGAATACAGCTTTGATAGAAAACAATGCTTTCAAGAAGCACTGAATGTCACCTTGGATAGCACTGATTCAGCTGAAGGAGAAAATATGGGAGGTTGGTGGCCAGAGTACACTTCACCTAATGCAGGTGTGATAGAGACTAGACAGTTTATTAAAGCATGCACAGCATCTGTATTTTGTGTCTATTTTTGTTTTCAAATTCAACTAACAACCCATTTGTGGTGTATTTTAATCTTTGTTGAATTTTTTTGGCTTGCGTTTTCTTCTGTTTCATTTTAAAGCATGTGCGTGCTGGATGAACTGCCTAGTTTTGGTTCAGAAGTAGAATATAAATATGATTAAACACTGGAATTGGTTGAGCCTTGGTGCCCATGAAATATCCTATGTGGCAAGATCATGTGTTTTTAAGTTGAGTCTTGTTCCTGTGAATGTGTTTCCAATCTATATAACTGTTATGTTTGCAAAGCAGAATTTTATTCCACTGCTGTATGCTTTTGCTTTAAAAATCAAATGGCTATTTGTTAGTGTAGATGTTCTTATATCTGTGGTAAAAGCTGCAAGCATGTGTTATTGGTAAAATGGAATAGATTCACTTGCAAATTTTGATACGGACCAATTTACTCTGTTAATATTGCTCAAGATCTGATCCTGCAAGTACATTAACTCATGGTTAAAATAACATCAGCTACATTATTAATCGAGCCACAATATTGATTAGAATATTTCAGCCATGTTCTCTAGAAGTTCTTGAGCTATGCAAGTTGACTTTAGTTTTTGAACAGTTAAGGTTACTTTTGTCATTTAATTTTCGGACGTGCAAGGCCTCAGGCATTTCCACTGGAAATGGTTGAGATCTGATTGTGCCCAACAGTGGTGAGAATTGTGAACATAAAGGTGAAAACCATTTCTAGACTTCAGGATTTTTTTTGTAGACCTTTCTTGAAATAATCTTTCCTCTTTGACTTAAGTAGGCTTACGGAGTGTAGTTGAAGAGTTGGAATTGGAAAGAAATCAACTGCAGGAACAAATTCTGTTTTTAGAAGAGCGTTGTCAAGATTTGGAAGATAGATTGCAACTTCAAGGTAGAATGGAGGCTCTTCAGGTGAGCTTTTGTACTTGTGTAAAAACCGCTGTTGTTAAGAGAATCATTTAGTTCTCTGTTTTACAATCATAGCCTACAATAAGACAAAAATGTTGATTTGCAGCTAGCGTAAATATCTAAAACCTATTTTATAGTTCATATTTATGTTGGCAGAGAGTCTCTACATGTTTTATTATGCTCTGAAGTTTAACTCGGTCACTTCTATTCAGCAAAACTAGAAGTCACTGCACAAAGAAACTTGTTTGGAAGTAAGCTTTGTTATTTGTTGTAGAAACATAGTAAAAGGCAACATGATTTTCATTATTCTCTATAGGGAGCCTGTGTCAGAAGGTCAAGAATTAGATTCTGTTACTACTGGCATAAGTCTCTCTCTTACATTCCTCAAGCTTCATATAATTCATAGATTATCTCTCTCTCTCTCTCTCTCTCTCTCTCTCTCTGTATATGTATGTATGTATGAGATATAATATATATAAATAATATATAATTTAATATATATATTTATATTGGAAAAATAATGAATGAAGGCCCCAGAAGGAACAGTAACAAATATTTTTATCAGATTTTTTTTTAATATTGCCTGACTGATAAGTTACTATGCTTGATACTTTCTAAACTTAGTTGTCACAAAATGACATAATTGATCTCTTACTGAAACTGCTCAGGCATGGTTCATTACTCACAGCTCTTTATCTGCTAAGTTGCATCTATATATGTAAAATAATTTATATTTTAAGATGCAAGACAACCTTATATTCATACATGAGATTCTTGTAACAAAACCTTTTGATACAGGTAACGTTTGGTGTAGAGGACGAAGGGCAGCTATTGAGGGTGATACAGGTGTGTCCTGCCTTCTCCAGAATGCTAGTTTATTTTCATTAGAGGTGACAAGTTTGCCACGTTTGTCCTATTTGCTGTTGGTTCTGGATATGTGTTCTTTGTTTGGTTTTTGGTTGCTGTTAGATTTTTTTTTGTGGTTTTATTTTTGAATTGGTGCAGTGAATCTGGCTAGAGTAGGAGTTTTATACTGTTTTAAAAAAAAAAAAAAAACTGTGTGGATGAAGCTTGCTTTTTTTCTTTTCTCCACAATTCCCCATATGCTAATCTTGTATCCTGCAGATTTTTTGCATTCCATCAACCTAAAAAAATATGCCAAAAAGTTGCAAGTTTAGTATTGTCCTCAAACCAATGAGGAAGGTATTTTTTCAAAGCAGTAGCTTCCCCTGTTAAGATAAGCAAGCTGCCTTAACACTGTGTGTGTGTGCGCGTGTGTGTGTGTTGCTTTGGGTATGGAGCAATGATCCTTGAGTTCATGCTATCATAGCATCACTGAAGGAGGTATTTCTGAAAGGTGGGTTGCATCTATCTGAGCTTGTGACATTAGTGTTGTATTTTAAACTGATACGTGCTCATGTACTAACTGTCTCTCTTACTGTGTAGGATGTAAATCCCCTAATGAGTCAGATTTTCAGGACTCTAGTTCTCTCTAGTTCTCACTATTCTGGATGTTTGTGCGCAATAATCCTCTTAATTATTGTTTTGCTACAGAATGAAAATGAACGTTTGCAAACTCAACTCACCCAACTACGCAACCAACAAATTCGAGATGCCGAAAAGCATCAAATGCTGATCTCTGGCTTGAATGAGCAGCTAAAAGGGTAAAATAGAGGTTCTTTATAGCTTCATACAGGATTGGCTTTCTTTGCTTTAAGCTTAAACTTCTAATGGGCAAGAAGGATAATCTGTTAAAACGTGAAATTGAATTACTTGATTCTTGCATCTGTTTGCAGTCATGATGTTTTTGGATTTGGAAGTTTAAATGGAAAGTGCAGACATGATTATTGTTTTAGGAACATAGTTTTGGGGGTTAATAAACATAGAAAGCTTAAAGCAAACTTTGTTTTCAAAATGGAATTTGATTATCAAAGGTCTGTATATGTATTTTCCTAGATTAAGTGACAGAAATAGCTTCCTTGAAACTTCACTTGGAGAAAAAGAACAAAAACTTCTAAGTATGACAGAAAAACTAGAACAAATTGAAATTTTGACAAAACTGCTTCAAGAAAAGGATCTGCTGAACAAAGAGCTTGGTGAAAAGTTTATGCATACTGAACAAAAAGTAAGTTAAAGTTATTAAATAGTATTTAATTTATTAGAACTGGTGAGCATTAGCCATAACTTTCTAATTTCATCCCAGCAGCAATATTGCTGTTTTCCTACCAAAAGGCTCCTGCTCTTTTGTTTCATAAGTTTTGTTCATATCATATAATTATTTTGCTTAAATTTGGGTATAAGGACTACTTAGACCTAGCCCAGAGCTGTGCATGAAACTGGTGGTGTTTTATTGGGGTCATACATTGTCTTTGTTAGTTTCAATGTATGCACTTCACTGTTATGTAAGCTCAGTATTCTAAATTTAACGTCACATTTTTAATATAATTCTATATGTTTCTATGACATTGGTTTCTATTTTTAATACTAAGCTGAATGAAGTCTTAAAGAAATGCAACGTGTATGAAGTGGAGAACACTGAGCAGAAAACAGCCATCAGTGATCTAACAGAAAAAGTTGCTACACTGAAGGAAAAGGTAACTCATTAAAATGAAGACAAGAAATTTTCTGTTATTTTGACATTGTCCATTTAGATGTCAGCAAAAAAACCACCATTAGTTGCTCCAAATTTCATACGCTAACCTTTCTGTATGCTAAAACAATCTAAAATGTAACATTATGATCTTGTGACTATATAGTTGGGTAGGTAATTAGTTCAAGGGTCAAGTATGAAAGATGGATTAGCTTAAATGCTAGCTCTACTTATGGAGTGTATCTTCATTCGCCTTCTAACGTATGTTTGAAGTATTATTGTAACACTATTTTCTTGATGTTTAGACTTTGAAACAAGATGGCATGGTAGAATCGATGCAGCTGGATCTGGACCAGACAAATGAAGAGCTTGACAAATTGAATACAAGCCATTTAGAGGAAAGATCTCAACTTATTCAAGATCTCCAGAAACGTGAAAGGGAAATTGATAATCTTAAAGAATCACTGGCAGAAAAAGAGAGGGAGATATCTGCCTTATCTTTGAATATGACAGAATATTCTGAACAGGTTATCATCCTGAAGCATCAAGTGCAATGCAAAGAGGAAGAAATAAGAGGGATGGAAGAAGCTTTATCAAAGGCTGAAAGGGAAACTCATTTACTGAAAGAAGTACAAACAGCTGATGTCAGAGATGCAAGTGTGAAGATATCTGTCCTTTCTGAGCAGAGTAATACAATGAGACTAGAGCTAGAAAGAGTTAGAGTTGAGAATGAAACTAAAACCAAAGAAAATGAGGAATTGATAAGACAAATCAGTGAGAACAGCATTACAATTAAGGATCTCCGTTCAGAAATCAAGGCTAACCATGTTGCATACCATAACAATCTTACAGAGTGTGAGTCACAAATTGCTTTGCTGAAAGAACAAATTAGCAAATCATCTGAAAAGCTACAAGAAACTGAGAATAAACAAAGAAAAGAAACTGAATATTTGAAATCTCAGATTGAGGAAAACAACACTCTAAAAGAAAAATGGAACAGTTTGCTTAAAGAGAAAGAGAGTAAAGAACAGGCACTTGAAAATGAATTAAAATCAATTAAAGATTCGTACAACAAACTAGTTTTGGAAGATGCTAAAAAAGATGAAGAGTTGGCTCAGTTATCTAGGAAGCTTATAGAACATACTGAACATCGGGAAACAATTAAAAAAGAATTACAAGAGAAACAAGAGATAATTATTTCATTAGATAAGAAACTCGGGGTTTTGGAGCAACAAAGTGAAGAGACTAAACTTAAATTAACTGGAGATCTGAAAGCCAAAGAGACATGTTGCAAAGAGCTTAATAACCAATTAAGTGAAATACATAAACAAATAAACAAGATGGAAATAGAGACACAGGAGAAAGCTTCAGCTAATAAGCAATTGCAGGAAGATCTTGAGGGGAAAGAAGAAAAATTGGCAGAGCAAATAAAAGCAAATGAACATCTGAAAAAAAGTATAGATACAGTGGAAAAAGAAAAGCAACAGTTAATCAGTGAAAATGAGAATCTGTCCAAACTCTTGGATGTAAAAGAGTGTGAATTGTTAAAGAAAATCCAGGCTGTGGCAGAAATAGAGAACAAGTTATCTGTTAGCACTGCCGAGTACCAAAAAACTCTTTCAGTACTAAATTGTGAGAAAAACACTCTGGCAAAAGAGATTGAACAACTTTCAATACTTGCAGAGCAAAAAGAAAATTCAGTTGCAGAACAGCTGCAGAAGAAAACAAAGGAATGTAATGTGTTAGCTGATGAATTGTTTGAAAGCAAGGAACGGGCACAACAGTTGCATGAACAAATGCAATCACTTCTCATTCAACTCAAGGATGCTACAGACAAAGAAATAAAGAAAGAAGAAATGTTAAATAGTAAGTTATCTGAATGCAGTACCCTAATCCAAGAGCTCAGCCATAGTAAGGAAAAGAATTTACTGCTGCAGGAACAAGTTCAAAGCTTAACTTTGGATTTTGAAGCTAAGAGCAGGTGTCTAGAAGAAAAAGTCCTTCAAAATGATTCATTATGTAAGGAAATAGAAGACAGTAAATTTTATGTTGTAGAGTTGCAGGATGAGATTAAAAATCTTAAGGAAGAAAAAACAAAGTTATCTCAGTGGATAGAGGAAAGAGACCTGACTGTAAACTGTCAGGGTTCAGAGCTTGAGAAGCTTCATAAGCAAGTTTCAGACAAAATCGAAGAAAATATATTGTTAAATAATCAGCTACAACTATTACGCAAAGAAAAGGAGGACCTTTCAAACTTACTCAGCGAGAAGTCACGTGAATTTGAAGTTCTTCAGTCACAGTTGGTGCAGCAGCAGTCTGAAGTTACTTCAGCAAGGCAACAAGCACAGACAGCAGCTCTAGAAAATGAAAAATTGAAAGTAGACATTGAAACAGTTAATGCTATAGTGATGAAAAAGTCAGATGAAGTAGCTGCTTTAACTTCACACTTGTCCCAACAAAGTCATAATATTTTAGCTCTGAAGGACCAAATTGATGGCCTAATGATTGACAAAGAAAACTTAAAAACTGCCTTTGAAGAAAAAGAAACTCTCATTTCCGAAAAGGATGTTTTGATACAGCAAATGAAAGATAGTAAGATGGCAGGAGAAGGGCAGTATTTGCAAATCATTTCAGATCTGCAAAACCAAATACAAACCCTAGGTTTTGAAACCAGTCAGCTTAGACAAGCAGTGCAGGAAAAAGAAAATGAATGTAAGAGGCAAACCCAAGAATTAAAGTTATTAAAAGATAAATCTGAAGAGTCTGATGTGCTTAGGATTCAACTGTCTGAGAATATGGAGGTTATTTCTGACCTTCAGTATCAGCTTAGAAATGTGACAGAAAAAACAGAGCAGTTGAATGATTCAATTACACAGAAGGATGAATCTTTAAAACAGAAGTTAGACGAATATGTCAGTTTAAAAGCACGTCTTTCCGATGTACAGGAATCATCTGTTTTGCAGCAGAAGCAGTTAGAGCTTTTAACCTCAGAAGCAGAACAATTAAAAGTACTTGTTTCAGAAAAAGATTTAACTGTCAATAGTATGTCATTATTTAGTGAGAATTTAAAGATGCAACTTCACGAAAAAGAGAGTGAATGTGAGGTCTTAAAGAAACAGGTGGTGGAGCTGGAGGAAGTGAAAGTGAACTTAGAAAAAGAAATACAACATCAGAAGAATATAATAATTGAGATGGACCAGTCCTTATCAGAAAAGGAATCTTCTCTTACGGAAAATAAAAGTCTCCTTGAAACTCTGAAGGAGAAAGCAAAGAAAGATGAAGAGAAAATAAATTTAATTTCTCAACTCCAAAGTCAGGTACATGAACTAACACAAGAACTACAAAAGTCTAAAGAACTAGTCCATGAGAGAGAAAATGCCTTTTTATCTCTTCAGGAAAAAATTGAAGCACAATATGAACTAAGAACTGAGTTTGATGCAGCTCTTAATAAAAAAGAAGAAGTTATTGCTGGACTGCTTAGTTCTGTGAAGGAGAAAGATACCAGTATACAGTTGGCAGATACCAACATTAATGTTCTTTCTAGTGAGATTGAGGTTCTCAGGGAAGAATTAGAGAAAAGTGGTGCAGCCATGAAAAACCTTTCTAAGGAATTTCAGGAAAAGAATGAAAACTGTAACATTAATCAGAAGAAAATTGATTCTTTGACAGTTGAGCTTGAGACTATAAAACATGAATACCAAAAAGCACTAGACCAAATAAGTACATGGAAAGAAGATTTACAGCAAAAAGAATTGGCTATGGAGTCCCTGCGTGTGACATGCACCGAACAGGCAGATAACATAGCATGTTTAAAGTTAGAGCTGACCAATGTAAATTCCAAATTGTCTCAAGACAGCCATAACAATGCGCTTTTAATAGGTAATCTGCAATGCCAGGTAGAGTCTTTAGAAAAAGAAAAAAATCTAGTACAAGAAGATGTTGATAAACTGATGGCTGAAAACACACAACTTATTGCATCTCAAAATCATTTGCAAAAGAAATTGGAAGAGCTCCGAGAAATTAATGAAAAACTAGAAACCAGCGAGAATTATTCAAGAATGCAGATAGATGCTGTCAAACTGCAGATGAAGACTGAAAAAGAGAAGTTACAGATGCAGGTTAGTGTGAAGGGTGAAGAACTTTCTAAGTTAGAACTTAAATTGGAAACTCTAGAACAAAGTCTACTTGAGTCAGAAAACAAATGGGTGACAGAACTTGATAGGGCAACTTTACAAAATAAAAATCTTACTGAGCAATTGAGCAGTTTAGAAAGTGAAATGAAATCAAAGGATAGCAAAATCCAGTCTTTACAGCAAGAGCTGGATCTTATCAAAGAGGAATTAACTCAAACCTTATCTCCATTGCTTAATAGTAGGCTTTTATGTAAAGAAAAGAATGCACAGACTTCAGATTCCCAACTGCAGCTAACTGATAGTAGAATTCAGTTGGAAAAATTCTCCACTCTGATAACCACTATTTTGAGCAAAGAAGCAGACGGAGAACAATTGCAACTGGTTCTTTTAGAAAAACAGAAAGAAATAGATACCATAAAAGATGAATTAAAAAGCATGCAGTCACTTGAGAAAGAGAAGGAGTTGCTGCAGAGTGATATTGAAAAGATGAAGGGCACCTACAAATCTGAAATTGAATGCCTATCACAAGAAATGGTCACTGTCAAGGAAACATTATGTAAACAACAGTCTCTTTTGCAAGAAAGAGAAGAATCATTTGCAGAAATGAATAAGCAGGTTGAATTTCTTCAGGACAAAATAAATAAATCAGAAGAAATAGCAAGAACCAGTCAAGAAAAATTGCACATTGAAGGTAAAAAAGTAGCAAGTCTCTTTGAAGAAATGGGAAAAAAAGACCAACTCATAGTAGACTTAACTTCACAGGTAAATCAGCAAAAGGATTTAATTTCTGGTCTAAGCCAGCAGCTGAAAGAAAAGGACTGTTCTGTTGCCCAGATCATGGAATCATTGTCTAATGAAATGCTGAATTTTTCAGAAGAGAGGAATACATTAAATAGCAAACTGCAGGATCTTGAAGCTGTTCATAATAGTTCTGTAGGAGAGCTAAACAGAGTATTGCAGGAACTTGGGGATTGTAAGAAAGAACTGGAATGTAGTCAGGTTATGTTAAGCGATAGAGAAGCTGTTTTTAAAGATTTAATGAAAGAGAAAGAGGAGATGCAGTTTAATCTTGAGAAACTTGGCAAGGAAAAAGAGAATCTGAAAAAGAAACTTCAAGCGGCATTGATAATAAGAAGAGATCTAATGCAAAAAGTTGGAAAACTAGAAAAGAGTGCACAGGAAGAAATAGAAAAAGAGCAAAAAAAAACAGAGGAGTTGTTGAAGAAAGTTAATGAGTTAACAGACAAACTGAAACTAGTTGAAGTACAAAATAACGATTTTGAGTCTCATCTTGGAACTTTGAAGCAACAACTTTTAGAAAAAGATGAGAAAATAAGTGATTTGAATAAAATGTTGTCTGCAAAAGCCTTTTCTTTAGAAGAACTTCAGGCCAGTATTGTAGGACTAAGTGATGTCATTGCTGAAAAACAAAATGTATGTGAACAGAACCTAAAATCTTTAGAGGAAAAGGACTGCATGCTTGCTCATATGCAATCTATGCTTGATGAAAAAGTAAGTGCATATGAAGAGGAGCGTTCTCAGCTCCTTATAGCTCTTGAAAAGGTGAAGTCTGAAGTTAAGAAGGAAGAAATGTTGAAAAATTCCAGTTCTGAAGAGACCAGTTTCAGTGCTGGGGACAATAAGAATTGTTTGGACTCCAACAGTGAAATTAATGTAACGAATCAATTAAAAAAAGAAAAAGAAGCCTTACAGAGGGAGCTTTTGGTCAGGGAAGAAGATATAAGAAAATTTCATAAAGAAAGGGAAGAGCACACTGAACTTGCAGCAGATTTTGATGAACAACAAAAACATTTCAAACACGTCACGCAAGAGCATAAAGCACCCCGGGAAGATCTTCAAAGAAAATGTGAAGAACTTGACTTTAATCGGTTAGAAAAGCATCTTCTAGAGAAAGAGCTGGTTTCTCCTAAGGCGGAGGAAGAAGAAGAAACTGACATAAAGAATTTGGAATTGGACAAATCAAGAAGCAAGGTTCCGACTGCATCCTTGCAAGAGTCAGAAAACCTAATCACTTCAGTGACAAGGAAGGACACTGAATTAGAAGAACTAAGAAGTAATTATGCAAAGCTTCAGGAGGAAACAGAAACGTTAAAGGAAGAGTTGAGAAAAATATTAGTTGAATTTGATGGTGAAAGAGAAGAAACAGTTAACTTAAACTCTGTGAGACACCAGGAGCAGTGTAAGGACAGCTTGTTGGAGGACATAAAGCAGATAAAGAAAAAGCTGAAAACATATGTGGCTGAAGCTGTAGACATCAAGACAATGCTTGAACATGTCAATAATGAGAAAGAAACACTTATTAAAAAAAATGAAGAGGATTACAAGATTAGCCAGGAGAAACTGCAGAGATTGAGAATGGAAGCTAAGAAGGAGGTTGCAGAAAAGAATGAGGAAATAGAAGCATTGCATTCTTCACTTAAGGATTTTAAAGATAAACTTGATCTGGAAAAGGAATTATTAAAAGAAGCTATAAAGGAGGGCCAAGAAGAAGCCCACCATTACAAAGCAGCATTTGAAGAAATGAGGAGTGAAAAAGAGGAGCTTATTGGTTGTTTAGAGAAGTCCAATTTGGAACTAATTAATATGAAAAGTGAGGTAAAACATTTCAGTGAAGAAAACAAAAAACTTCTGACAGAGCTATGCATGCTACGTGAGAAGGCTGAGATAAGTAGTCCTGTGGTGTCATGCAAAGAGGTTAAGGAAGAAAATGCTACTGAAAAGGGACTGGGAGAGTTTTGTTCAGAAAGTAATTCGCTTCAAGAAAAATTGCAAAGTAAAGGTACTTGTTTTCAACCATCAGAGGCTGATCGCTATGGGAAAACTAAACTGAAAGAAACAACAGAATATCAAATCCAGACACAAATGCAAATAGTTCAAGAGCCACTGGCAAAAACTGCAAATGTAAATCATTCTAAACAACAAGAGCAAAGAACTATAGCAGAGGAGACGTCCAGAGACCGCCTTCAAAGAAAATTACAAGCGGCTTTAATATCACGTAAAGAAGCTCTGAGAGAAAATAAATGTCTAAAAGACCAGATTGATAAACTGATGTTAGAAAGAGAGGAGCTGGTGAACAAGACAGGTATGCTTGAACACTTGTTGTTAGAGCTTGGTAGAGAAAAGCAAAGTTCAAATACCATTTCTCCATTGTCTGAAGAGGAGAGCCTTGTTTCTGAAAATGCTAGACTGTTGACTGAAAATGAAAACCTTACTGCTGCATGTGAAAGTCTTAAATCTACCATGGAAACTATAGTTCAGGAAAAAGAAGCCTTTTCTTTCCAGCTAAATACCTTAAAAGATTCTCAGACAGTTGAATTAACAGGATGGAAGGCTAAACATAGTGAATTAAAGCAAGAGTATGAATCGCTCCTGCAGGCTTACGAGAATATCAGTAGTAAAATAGCAGATATGAGGCAAGTTATTGATGTCACTAGAAAAGAGAAGCAAGAGGCTATTCAAAGACTCAGGGAAGGAGAATCTGAGAAGGAGGCTCTTGAGAAACATTTTCAAAAACTCATTGATGAAAATGAAATTATTAAGGATCAACTGAAACAACTCAGCGAATCGAAGAAATTGGAAGTTGATGAATTACAAAGTAAAGCAAAAAGGCAGATACGTGAGCAAGAGGCGAGGATGGAAGAACACCAGGATCGTCTTCATGAGCTCACTCATCAGAATCATCAGCTAACAGAGGAAAATGAGCAACTGAAACAAACTTCTGAAAATTTAAAGCAGGATTTAGAGAAAATTCAGAATGAAAATGACATCCTTAATAATAATATTGCTGTAACTAAAGCAGCTTTGGGAGACCTCCAAGTTCAAATGGAAATGTACCAAAACGATATGCAATCTAAAATGAGTGATGCATTGTATGAGAATGAGTCATTGTTAAAGGACATTAATGTGTTAAAGGATAAACTCTCTGAAAAAGAGCAAGATGTGCTTGTCCTAGAACAAGAAAGAAAATTAATTTCAGAAAAACTGAAAGAAACTGAAAAATCTTTGGACCATAAAAATCAACGTATCACAAAGCTGGACGTGGAATGTAAAAGTCTTACACAAGAAATTGTTAGTCTAAATGAAAAAGTTAAGATTTTAGAGGATGATAAATGTCTGCTACAGGAGGAATTAGAAAATGCACAGGAAAGTTCTTACAAAGTAAAGAATGAGAGAGAATTTCTTGAGACAGAATTGCTTAATCATGTTAAAAAAGTTGATCATCTTACTGATAGAGTGAAATCAGCACAAGTGCAGAATAACTTGCTGTTACAGCAACTGGAAGAATTAAAGGCAGAAAAATGTAACGTGATTAAAGAAAAAGAAGAACAGCAGTTACACCTTATAAGAGCGTTTGAGGAGAAGGTGAAATGTGCTCAGAGAGATAATAGTGGAAGTAAAAACAAAACAAAAGAATTACAAGAACTCTTAAAGGAGAAACAGCAGGAGATCAACCATTTGCAAAAGGACTCTATAAAATTCCAGGAGCTGATCCTGGATTTGGAAAGATCTGTTAAACTGTCACAGTCAAAAAGTGAAAAATTTGAAAAGGACTTAAGTAATATGTCAGAAAAGCTTGCCAAATCAAATGAAGAAATATACCATCTCAATGAAAAGCTTTCTTCACAGGTGAACTTGTTGGATCAGTCAAAGAATGAAGTGGACAGGCTTACAGCTGAGAATCTAAATTGGAGAAAAGAACTTAAGAAGAAAGAAGACGAACTGCAAATCCAAAAGAGAGAGTATGCGACAGAATTGGAACTTAATCTTCAACAATCAAAATCGGTTCACAAAAGAGAGTTTTCAAACCTAGAGGAAAGACATAGTGCCCTTCAGAGAGAAAAAGATAGGGCAATTAGTGAGATTCACGGATTGCAAGAGGAAGTTAACTTTAAGGACTCTCAAAACAAGAAACTTCAGGCAGATTTGAATGCAGCTTTGGCACGATTAGCTGCTTTTGCAAAGTGTATGTCCTCTCTTCAAAATGACCGGGATAGGGTAATCACTGAAATGAAAACCTGGGAAATGCAGTTCAAAGAGGCCATCCAAAGTAAACAGAAACAGATAGAAGACAGTAATAAAAGAATAATGTCTTTACAAGATGAATTGAAAGACAAAATGGCTCAGATTCAAGAACTGAATATCAAATATTCTGTGGTAGAGGAAACAAAGGATGAACTGTACTTGAAGCAAAAATCTGTTGATACACAATGGCATGAAGAGCTCTGCAGAATGAAGAAAGAAAATATGTTTTTTTTCAACAGGCAGCAAGAATTGGAAAGTGCTCTTCAGTCAAAAGAAGAAGCTCTGCAAGCACTCCTTAAAGAAAATAATTCTCTTAATCATCTCATAGAGAATAGTAAAAGTACAGGAAGAGAGATAAAAGCACTGGAAAGTAATTTTACCAGACAAGAACAAGAATTGCAACAGCTTCTAGCTGAAAAGGAAAAAAATCATGCTGAATTGGAAAAGCAGATTACCATTTCTGAGCAAATGAAAATCATGCTAAATAATAAAGATAAAGAAATTTCCTTACTCATTTCTTCAAAAGGTGATGAAATTTCTGACTACCTGATTCAGGTACAGACTCAACATAGAGAACAGATCAAAGAATATGAACTTCAGTTAAGGTCTCTGCAGAGAGAGAGACAACAATCTGAGGAGTCCTGTCAGAGGATGGAAAATGAACTGAGAAATCTCCAGATGAAAGCAGATAAAGCAGATCGAGATAAGGCTGCAATTGCCAGTGAAATAGACGCTTTTAAAAGATCAATGTCATCTCTTCAGAATGATCGGGATGATCTTTTTTCTAAATACAAAGAGTTGGAGCATCTTCACCAAAATGTCTTAAATCAGCGGGACAGTATGATAGTTGGCAATGCAAGTGAGAATAATGCTTTGAAACAAGAATTAAGGATACTTCTCAATCAGATAGATGATCTTCATTCTGAAAATGCAATGTTAAGTGCACAGCTAATGAAGTATAGGGAAGATCTTAACCAAGTTTTATCTCTGAAAGATCATCAACTGAAAGACATACTTAAGCAGAAACTGGATTTTATTAAGGGCCTTGAACAAGAAAAATATGATCTTCAAAAACAAATAAAAGAAATGCAACTGTCCAGTCAAGTGCAATTGGACACTGCTGTATCTTTGGAACTTGAAAATAAAAAATTAGTGTCTAAAGTAAATGATTTAGAATCTTTAATTGCATCATTAAACAAGGAGAAACTTGTTTCTGAATCTGGAGAGAAACTGCTAACTACTGGTAGCATTCAGAAAAAAGAATGTGTATCCAAGGGACTGTCTGGAGAAAAACTTCAGAAGAGGATACAAGTCCAGGAATCAGGAGGCAGAAATACCAAGGATGCAGATGGGGAATACAGAAAGGCTCTTTTGACATCTGAGCATGGAGATGAACCTGATGCTTTTGCAGAGATGATGCTAGAAGTTCAATCTCAGAATAGAGAGCTGAGATCCCAAAATGAGGCCTTTGGGAAAGCAATGACTGCTCTGCAAAATGACAGAGATAGGATAATAGAGGACTTAAAGATACTTCAGAGCAAATACACATCAGAACTCAAGTCTGAAAAAAAGAAAGGAGAGGAACTTGAAGCCGAATTGGATGGCTTTAAATCACATCTTGTCAGTATGCTCAAAGAAAATGCTCTTCTGAATAAGGTGCTTTTTGATGCTGCAAATAAGGTTACACTTGATCAGATTGCTGATGAAATTGAAAATCTCTGTAGGACATTAGTCACCCATGAGTTGGAGATTAGCAGGCTCTCATCTGAGTGTGGAAGTTATGTTCACCAGATTGAAGCATTTTCCAAGGCTATGGCCAGTCTTCAGGATGACCGGGACAAATTGCTGCAGGAACTCAGCAAACAGAAGGTAGCTTCTGAAACTAAACAGGGCACAGCTTCATTTCCCATTGCTTGCAACAGCATCAGTGAGATAAATTCTTTTAAAAGTAATTTGGATATGCCTCATATCAATAGGGAAAGATTGGTAAGTTTCAATTAGCTACATCACTTTGTAATTTTTTCTTTTTAATTCAGAGAATGCTTGGAGACATTATGGATTCTGAAGTTTAATGTCGCAAATTATGTGAGTGCTAAGAAAACATAGTATGACTAGAGAAGGCATGCTTAGAATTTTGAGAGTTTAGGCAGTTATCCTGTTAAACAGGAGCAAATAGGAAAAACAAAATAATTCTGTTCTAGAATTCTATCACTAATAAACCTTCAATCATATATTTTTCATTCTAGTTCACTAATCATGTTTATTAAATGTAGGATAAAGAAGGAGCCAGCCTTGCAGCTGTTGAAATATCAAAACTGAAGGCCAAGGTTGATGATTTGGAGAAGGCATTGCATCAGACAAAAGCCTTCCAAGCAGAAACTGAGAGAGAGATTGCGTCATACCAGAGTGAGCTTGCTGGATTGAGGTAACAAATGATACATGTAGCTTCTGTTTAGAATTCTTCAGTGTCTTCACAACCTGACATAAAACTGACACAGAAAATTGTTTATAGTTTACCAGAAAAATATTTCCATAATGTGTGCAGTCAACTTCAGTTTTCTTTCTTCCCATTTATCCTTGTACCTTTAAGTAATGATCTCTTTGTTTATGCAAAATTGCAGTCAGTCTTAAATGAATGTTTTCTCTGCAGCTGGTGACTTGGATACATGGAACCACAGTTTAAAAATCATATTTCTATGCTTGGTATCATTCTCTTCTCAGTAAAAGTAACCATTGATATGGCTGAACACTCCCAAACTTTTTTTTAAATAGATGTCTGAAATGTTGCAGGTTTGATGCAACTACATATTGAAAATTAACTTCATTTCATATTTGAGCAATATTTTTGTAGATTCAATGGTCCACTTTAGCATTGTTCATCTCTTGTATCATCTGTGACAAATGAATAATGTGACGCCTTGGTCCTGATTCTGTGAACGCCTTATGAGGTCTGCATTCAAAGAAGGTAGTAGGCATTTTTAAGTGGCACTCAGTGGAGACAGATCAAGATTTGGTTGTTTGGTTGTCTCAAACTGCTGTTTGAGTTTTTAAACTTGTGGAGGTGATTGGAAGCGTGAAAATGTTACAATCAGTTCAGTGAAGATAACTTTGTGTGGATTTCAGCCTAGTAGGCAGTATCACTAGTGCCTTACTGTATTTTACTGTCTGTAGTACAATTTCTGTCATTAAAGCCTCTGTCAGATAATACTTGTTCTATACTAGAGAGGGTGTAGGGGGAGGGTGTAGATTAGAAGGCCAGTCCCCCATTTATCTTTGCAATTGTGAGCAAGTTAGTATGAAATATTTGAGCCTCATTCTAACTTGTAGACTTGCCAAGTGGACAGTCTTTTTCCAAGTATTTTCTAAACTTCAAAAACATATTTTAAATTGCTTTTATGCACTTTGTAATATTGCCTGTATATGACAGCACATTAAGGAGATGTGATATGTTTGTTTATTCAATAGCATTTTGAGTCTAGGGGACTCCTTTTCAAATTTACTTACATTGAAATAGGATAGACTGGCTGTCTTGAGCAGCACTCAACGCTACTACAACCTAGAGTTGCTTTGCTACCCAACCTTACTCTTTAGGTAGCTCGAGTGTATATTGCATTAACAAATGTTAGAGTCTTTAAAGACAATAAACTCTCATCTCCAATCCAATGAAGCAAACATGGTGATATCACTTTCAAAGCTTTAATTTCTGATTTTTTTTTTAAACAGACATTTTCAAACTGAAATATGTATTATGTTCATAAAATGCACCATATTTACATGTAATTGTTTAAAAACTACCATTATTTTAGAAATAACAATGAATACAGCTTTGTCCTTTTCATTGACTTTATGTAGTATATTATCATTTAATGGCTAATTTGTTATTTTATGGTCAGAATGGAAAAAAAACTCCTCCTCTCGGAGTCCCAGGCACTGCGAAGTCAATGTCAAATGACAGTTGCTGAGAAAGACCGACAGATTGCAGAACTACAGAAGCTGCAAGAAGACATGACTGTTAAGAAGTCAGTCTCCACTGGCAGCAGTTACCCAGTCAAGGTAAACAAATAAAATGTAGCAGGAGGCACTAATCTGCTTCAAACAACTTACTGTACTAAATTCGAAGGATGCTTCCTAAATGAAAACTATATAGTACATGATAGTGAAGGATGGGATGCTGACGAGTGCATTATCTGTATTTATTTCTGGGGTCAGTCAAATCAGCAAGCTACAGCTGTTCTCACTACAAGAAGGACATCGAGGTGCTGGAGCATGTCCAGAGAAGGGCAATGAAGCTGGTAAAGGGTCTAGAGAACAAGTCTTACGAGGAGTGGCTGAGGGAACTGGGGTTATTTAGCCTAGAGAGAAGGAGGCTCAGGGGAGACCTTATTGCTCCCTACAGCTACCTCAAAGGAGGTTGTAGCAAAGAGGGGTTTGATCTCTTCTCCAGTCAACAAGTGATAGGACAAGAGGAAACAGCCCCAAGTTGTGCCAGGGGAGGTTTAGATTGGATATTAGGAAAAACTTCTTTAGTGAAAGGGTTGTGAAGCATTGGAACAGGCTGCCCAGGGAAGTGGTTGAGTCACCATCCCTGGAGGTATTTAAAAGATGTGTAGATGTGGTGCTTAGGGACATGGTTTAGTGGTAGACTTGACAGGTTAACGGTTGGACTTGATGATCTTAGAGGTCTTTTCCAACCTAAATGATTCTATGATTCCAATCAAATGAGTTGCAATAATTAAAAACACTTTTTAATGGAGTCTGATACAGTGATATTGATCAACTTATTTTAAACAACAATAAAGTTTCTTTTATGATTATAGAATAACAGAAAATTCACTGGTGTGATACGTTGTAATGGTCAAAAAACATGGAAAGAACCTTCATAAAGAAATGAAATAGTTGTAATGCAAAAGGTGAAGAACTACCATGAACCAGTAACAGTTGCTAATTCGTAGCCTAAAAGGAGCAACAATTTACTATGGTTGAATTATAATGGTACTTGCTCCTTACTGAGTTGCTAGTGTTACTAGATTACTTAAGGAATCTTGTAAATTACTATCTTAAGTTAGTTAAATCTAAAATATAATATGAAGAAGTTCAAACTAGATGAATAAAGAGGAATATGGTTCAGCAGTAGACCTGGTGTCGATAAATACAGAGATACATGTTGGAAAGAAAAAAAAGAACTAATGGAATTTACAGCTTTCACAGTTAATTTTATCAAATCAAGAAGAGGGCAGGGAACTTTCAGACAATTCACAGAGGAATTCTTATGTAGTAGCTGAGATGAAACATGTTATGTCCATAAGTGGGAATATAACTCTGGAAATTTTGGGACTATAATTCTAGTTTCTTGTGCCAATTGCATGCATATCTGTATCATTTACAGTTTGCAGTATTGTAAAACCAGTGTCACTACTTCTTCCTATAGCACATGTGTTCAAAAGAGCGCAGGATGCTGCGTGTTTAATGTGTTTAATGGCGACCGAGTCCTTGCATGTTGTTTGACTTAATCAGCTGCCAGGCAACCTGTGGTATAGCTGTGGTCTACCTATTTCTTTCTCTGTCAGTTGATAATACTAAATTTGATATGTCTTCTCAAGCCAATGATTATTACACAAAGTATAAAAGCATCATAACTTTTTGGAGATGTGAACCTTTTTTTTTATGTTGTTGTTTGTTTTTTTCCCAAATACCAGCTAACTGGTGCAAATGTTATCGGGGGAAGCAATTAGACAAACATGATGGCTTGCATATATTTTATTTTAAGAAAACCAGTCTAATTCAAATAAGTTTTTTTGGATGTTGAAGAAATAGTAGGAAAACCCATAATTCTTGATTAAATCGTTTGTAGTGCACTTCACCTCAGCTTCACAGAAGCATTGCAATGAAAAAATTTTGAAGGAGGGGATAGAAAGCATGATACAGAAAAAATTAAGAAAATTCAGAAATTATTAAGATTGTTTACATTAAAGAAATAAAAGAGAGAAAACAATGTAATAGTACTGTAGGATGTGTGTACGTGAACTGAGAATCTGCACTCTCACTTCTTGTAAACCCAGGATAAGGGGTATTCAGTTACAAATGCAAAACTAGTAAAGGAATGTGAACATTTGTTAGATGTATCATTGCTGCAATTTGTTTTTAGGCGCATATTTTTTCAACAGGATCAAAAAAGAAATTTGTAATTTACATTGATAGCAACGATTTTCAGAATTTATATACTTGATGCTAGCAAATCTTAAAGAACCATTAAAGTTCATTCTTCAGAGCTTGAATCAATCTTTAATTTTTGTAGAGGAGAATTGGACCTAGCTGGGGCGAGAAGGGAGAGATGTGCCTAATGGAAGCATTATTGCCCTTCCCCTGAAGCAGCTGGAGTTGGTTTCTGCCAGGAACGAAATACTAGATTTAGAAAGCCAGCAGTTGAAACCCAGTCTGGCAATTGTCTGCTTTCATAGATAATCATTAAAGGTTTGAGGAAAGTGTTATTTCAGAATAATATTTTATGCTTTTTTTTTTATGGCCTTTTCTGTGCCAAGGGAAGTAGAGATAAGCTATCTTCCTTTTAATTTCATTAAAAACAACATTTTAGCTGGTCAAATTTATGGCTATTATACACTATTCATTTTTTGTGATTAAACAATGTATAAAAGCTGCTGAACCATAATGTCTGTTGGGTTATGGAATATTTTATGTCTCAGAAGTCTTTATTTCTTGATTTTATGGGAAAATAGATTCCAGAAACCATTGGAAGTGGCCCACTTTCCTTTATTATTGGACATTAACATCATAATGTTGGCCTGCCAGATACTCACAACTTTGTCCTTCTTTATTAGTGATAAAGTTGAATTATTTTTGCGAAATGGACTTTCAACTTTAAATTCATATTTAGAAGATAGCTGTTTTTTACCTTGTTATTAATTACCTACATTATTAATTAAAAAATAGTTTTTAAAAGGGGTTTTATATTTGTCTGGCTTTGTTTTTTCCACTTCTGTGCTTCACACTACTTGCAAATTTACAATTCAGTTGGCATGTATTTTCATGGTAATTTTTTATTGTTTTTTTTTCTATTGAAGTTTTTAGGTTGAAAACATTTAGTAGTACATATTTATATAAATAAAGTCTCTTGCAAATGTGGGATTAACTAGTGAGAATGAAATGATGTTGTGAAAAGGAAATCATTCTGTAGTCCACAAGTATATTTAGTGTTGGAATTGTATACTATTTAGGAAATTCCTATGCCATTTACCCTTGAATATGCTAATACTTTTTAAGGTTTTAGAAACTGCCTCCCTTGCTGGAAGTGCAGACATCCCTGAGGAAATCAAACATGTCTTGGCTGAGAAGAATCAGCTTCAAAATGAGCTGCAGCGCTGTCTTCAGGAGGTGCACCAGAAGGATCTGCATTTGCATCAGATTAATTCAAAGGTAACTTAAAACAACAACCATCATCCTAAAGAGTTAATGTGAATATGAGCTGTTGTCAACATAGAAATATTGCTAAACTGGCGGTATCTTGTGTAATTGAAATTTAGAGTGCTTCGAAACATCCCAGTTGACTCAGACAAGAAAGCGCAAACCTAAGCTCAGTATTATATTTATGCTATGGCCTTCCTGACTGCTTATTTGAGTGAAAGATGTTTATTTGAATCTGCATTCTAAAGAGATTGATGGGGCATTGCTGAACTTGAACTCGAAGTAAAGTATTTTTCTTTAGACAGAAACAGATGTCTGTCTTAGCTGGAACAAGATTTTAGCTACTTCATGCCAAATGTTAAATACCTCAAAAATGTTTCCTCACAGTGTCTTTATGAACCCTTTTGTGGCTGTTAAGATGTGGGGGGTGCATGTGCATGCATGTGTATTCAATTTTGTTTGCAGAAGTTTGTAGATGTTCTTGGAAATTCCCTAAACACTTTGTGTAGCCTGGTATGCAGAGCAAATTAGGTTTGTGTTACCTTTCATCTGTGATTGTCTGTTTTCACTGCTTCACCCAAACATTTTATAAATCTAGTAACGATTTCAACCAAATGTTGAAATGGGCATAGAAATCTCAAGCTCCTACAAGATGAGTATGTGGGTAAAGGGTGGAGACCCAAATTACTGTTCTGTTTTTGAAAAGATGAAAACTCGACTGCTGTACATTCCTTGACTGCCTGATGAACATGTTTATACTATTAAATTTACTTGGCTATACATACATCGTTCTGATGCAGGAACTATGTATACTGTACTTCGCCAGGTGGTGATGTCATAGCAAACATGAGGAGGAAAGCATTGGGGAAAAGCTGGAGTTACTGTTTTGGGCATATTGATTACAGAGAAAACCAATACTCGGATTTCATTATTTCTGCTGCTCATAAAACAGCCAGTTAAACCTTACCAAACTGATCTTAAAAGTTGATGCAATTTTGAAAACAGCACACAGTTATTTTCAACAACAGCTCTCAAATGTTAATTTCTTTCAGGTTGTACAGTCAGCAGAAGAGAATGCTGTCTTGTCTGCCCAGTTGAAGACTCTGTCTCAGACTCTAAGGGATAACCAGCTTCGTTACACTGATTTACAGAATCGTTATTTAAGGCTGGAGAGGGAATATCAGACAATGCAAGTGACATCTTTCCAAGGCACTGTTCAGGTAAATGAACACATGGAAAAGTTTTTAGGGTTCTTTCTTCTGTTCTCATGCTGTTGCTTTTTTTTTTTTTTTGTGCTAAACAAAAATAAATATTTTTTAATAAACAAAAATAAAAAAATAAATACAGTAAATGCTTTCTCCTGATTTGATACTTTTGCTAGTTTATGATGCGCTGAACATAACTGTCTTTATTGCTATAAAGCTGTTTTTATTTGACTTTTAATTTAAGGAATCTCTTTACAGACAGTTTTCATTTTGAAGTATTGTCTTTTTCAAATTGGTCTACAGCTGGCAGAGATAATTGATCACTAATCATTGGATGAGCAAGGTTTAGTGATAATTTCACAGCAGTCACAAATCATTTTGCAAGGTGTTTGAGTAATATTTTGAGAAGTGAGATCTATATAAACAGTTCAGCATTTGAGTACCCTTTGTAACCCATCATATACATATATAAGCTTATTCCTTTGTGATCCCTTCATTTTTAAAATGTTTTCCTGTACTGCCTTGCTTGTTCAATAACAACAATAACGACTATGGATCCATATGTAAAACAATCCTTACTTTTCCTGAAATGGAAATTTCAAACAGGGAGAACTGTAAACTGTAAAAGAAATGAATCCCCACTTCTTATCTCACAGAACGCTCAGATTCCACTTTCTTCACCTGTTGATTGCCGAGCATGGGGCTGCTTAAGCATAGTTCTCAGTGCTTCCACACTGCCTAAAGCTCACTAGCTCTGAATTTAAACACTCCTGATGGGGATGCTTTAAGCTTTATGTTAGGCATAGGTTATCTGAGGGAGAATAAAAGGGAGACTTAGTTTATTCAGACTCGTAGTATCACATGTTCTTCATGTACATATAGCCATCTGCTCCCAAGCAGTTAATCAGTGCCACTCCAACTGGTGATCCCAGGCATGACTTGTCCTAGTCCCACTGCATGTCCTAGTATTTCTGCTCTGCTATTTGTGTTATACCACATAGCAGCAAACTGGGCAGCTAGAGCTGCAGTAACTAGTCTGGATAGTCAGAGGGTATCATAGGGAGTCAAAATAAATAAGGAGTACCATGTGCAGTTTTGAGTGCCACAATATAAGAAAGAAAGAAAGCAACAACAACAACAAAAAACTATTAGCATCTAAAGGAAGGCTGTGAAGATGGTGAAGGGTCTAGAGGACAAGACATATGAAGAGCAGCTGAGGTCACTTGGTTTGTTCAGCCTAGAAAAGAGGAGACTGAGGGGAGGCCTCGTGGAGGCCTGCAGTTTCCTCACAAGGGGAACGGAGGGGCAGGCGCTGATCTCTTCTCTGGTGACAGCAACAGGACCCAAGGGAAATGGCATGAAGGTGTGACAGGGGAGGTTCAGTCTCCCTGAACCTGAACATTAGGAAAAGGTTCTTCACTGAGAGGGTGGTTGGGCACTTGGAACAGGCTCCCCAGGGAAGTGGTCACAGCAGCAAGTCTGCTGGAGTTCAAGTTGCGTTTGGACAATGCTCCCAGCCATATGGTTTGATTTTTGGGTGGTCCTGTATGGAGCCAGGAGTTGGACTTGATGATCCTTGTGAAGGTCCCTTCCAACTCAGGATATTCTATGATTCTGTGGTTCTGTGATAATGGGGGAGTTCTGTGCCTGGAGTGAAGTCCACAAATGTGAGAAAAAGAATGCAATACTGTGCAGAATATTTCTGCTACCTCTTTGTGAACTGGCATGTCTGTGTGGCATGATACCACACAGATATTTTTTTTCAGATTCAGTTAGTAGAATAGCTGTGTTATTTATGAAACTATGGTCAGTGGTATGTTACTATGGATTTGTAGATGTATTTATTGCAATTCAGACGTAGCCCAAATTGCTGTGTTATGCAGCATACGTGCATCCTCCAAGTCTGGCAGCAGACACAGACAGTCGTCATCTTTTCAACTTTCTGTTAGAAAACAGGTTTGGAAAATTGCAGCTGCAGAAATTAAATGATTGAATGACACAATGGTGTTTTGTTCCACTGCTATGTGGTGCTTATAGCTTCTTTAATCGATATAAAGATTTTTACAAGTAGAAAAACGGTGACTAGCTTTTTTTCCCCTTTAATATTTTCTAGGATGAAACTAGAGCAGAAGTTCCCCCTGGAGCACCACAGGAAAGATCTGCAGTTATTGTTGAAATAGACAATATGGAGCTAAATGAACTCAGAAAAAGGTGAGGATTCAGAGCATGTATTAGCAATATTGGTTTCCTGACAGCTGTGTTGTAAATGCGAAAGTAATGCTTTACTCTCTCTAAGGTGTTTTGGGGGAAAAGGGAAAGATGTGGATTTACAATGGATTACATGAATCAGTCATATTCTTGAATTATTATTTGGTAGTATTTGTGGTTTTTGTTTTGTAAAGATATATACTTATTGGTGACTTTATTTAAATATCTAATCTAAAGTGTCTCATTATAATTAAGTCTTTATCACAAACAGAACATTCCTTCATAACAAAGAACAAGAAATTAATTCGGTAGATAAAATGTTGATTTCATATTTCATTTTCTTATAGGCTTGCAGAGACTGAGCAACAATATGATTCAGTGCAGCAGGCTCTCTCACAGCTGACAGAAACACTGTCAGAAGAGAAGAGAAGGAGAGAAGCTGCAGAAGAAGCTCTTGGACTCTCTGAAGAACTAAGTAACAGGTAAATAATCCTGCAAAACATGTTTTTTTTTCTTTCAAAGGTATGTGACAGATTGCTGTATCACATAAGCGTAAATGTTAAAGTATGAAATAACCTACATGTTCAGAAAGCTTAAGCCATCTTCCCCTTCTGGTACCTCTTCTGGTTCCAATTCGCTTTGGATGAACTGATAGTGAGGTTTTCACTTACAGAACGTCTGGAGTAAATGCAGTGTACTACTGAACTGGAAAACCATGTCAGATTCTTTCGTTTGCCCTTTATTTTTAGCGAGATTAGTGATAAGTTTTCCTTTTGGTGTTAGATTTCTGATGATAGAATAGAATCAGTTTGTAAGTCTACAAGTCTACAGTACCTGAAGCAATGAAAATGCATGTGTGACTATGTTAAAAAGCTAGTTCTAACTCCAAGGATCAAGAAAGTTTAAGGGCCTCTGTGATTTTTTTTTTCTTTGTGTAATCTCTTGCTTCTGATGACTCAGTGGTATTTCTGTTTTGCCAAGTTAGAAGAAATATACCTACAGCAGCTTTAGTACAGTCACAGTTAGATTTAAAATATCATTATCCATCTGCCTACATAAAATCTCCATCACTATCATCATCTGAAAAATCACTATTTAATCAGGTAGCAATGATGAGGGTTATTCTGAATAAATGAAACACCTTGAGAATAAATGAAACACCTTGGGAGTAGATTGCAAATAGAGACTGAAGACGACTTGGCAACATAAAAACAAGTCTTACTGCTTTTGGTTGGGAGTTTCCCTCAGTAATGCAAGTATATAAAATAATGTTTCTTCTGTGAATTTGGTATTATGAAAGATAATTCAATACTTCATTGTCTCCCTTTTAATTTTCACCTAGATTTGAAGTAAGTAGTTACAGGTCTGTGCCTAGAGAATACACTGTTCAGATGGAAACTGAGGAGGAAAGGGAAGCCTTGATCATCAATCCTAGTGAACATGTTATTGTACGAAAGGTAAGTAAATGAAAAGCTTTTAAAAACCCCAGATTAAAAAAGTACATAAGTAGCATGCATAGTGTATACTGCTAATTGCAGATAGGACTGAAGACAGCACAGTTCATTATTTCCTTCCATGCTGCTCCTTCCTTTCTCTGGTCTTCTCTCTGCTATGCCTCTGTCTCTTTCAACTCATTCATTTTTGGAGTGCAGATTTCCATTCTGAGTCACTGGGAATCACTGATTTTCGGTTGTCTTCTTTGTATGTAAACACTGTCGTGAAGCAGCTACTTGTCTAATCTGCCTTGACTCTGAAAAGTTACTGTGAAGTACTCTTTTTATTGTATTACATATCATGGGGATGTGTAGGCTATAGAGAGGCCCATTCAACATAGCAAAGTAGATAATGAAAAAATTTTTTCTGTTTGGGTTGTGGATGATGAGTCAAATACAGGCAGCTGTGTAAACTATGCCACATAACACAGTACCTATGATCAATTTAAAATATAAATACTCTAAGTGTAATTCTGTTACATGTGGCCATTAAATAAAATATGTATGCATATAATTATACATCTTCATCTCTAGAATGCATATGTAATTATATAACACACAAATACCTTCTATTCATTCTTCCCCCCTTTATTAATGCTGTTTTCTTTTACCTTGAAATCATGCACACTTATGGCCTGTGCTGTGGCTTCCATTGCTGCATCAGAGTTAGAAGGCTTATAGTGCCTCAGAAAACTAGGTTACAGTGGAGCTTCTTCTCATCTGTATTCACGAACACTTACTTGAAGTTTTTTGTTTCCTAACCAGGTGAAAGGAGGAGCCCTTTCCTTCAGAAGATGGCTTCGAGGACGAAGTCTTTATTGTTCTAAGCTGCTGACCTCCAGAGCAAAATCCCGCTATTTATTCCTTACATACCTAGTTACACTACATCTTGTTGTTTTACTGTGCCTCACTGGTGTTCTCTGAATGCACTGTATTTTCTGGGTAAATTATTTTCCTATAGGTAATGGTGTGCCAATTGAAGATAATAGACTTTTCACATGCTGCTGTTAAGCTATGCACTGGACACAGTTGTATATATTCTTGTTACACTACATGAATCTTGAGCTTCTTGTAAGAAATTTGTGTATATCACAGTTGCTCCAAAGTTGATTTGAATTGCTCTTTAACAGTGGAATATTATATTTGCTAAGGAGAAGATATTCCCCTCATTTGCCCTATAAGGAAACTGCTGCATACAAGTTATTTAATATTGTTTGTGAGTACATAATGATTGATTACTACTGAATGGGTTGTAAATGATATCTTTTCTAAATAAATTTTATTTTAAGAATTAAACTATACATTTTAAAGGAATATTCAGCTGTTACTGTTTATTGGCTTCTTGATTATAACAAGAAGTTTTATAGAGTGCAATAAAGGAAGAAGAACTGGATGTTCGATGTTTTTTTTTGACTGAAAATAAAAGGCTTAAGTCAGTGTTCTTTGGCCATATTAAGTCCTTATAGTTTGTATTGTCGCGTCAAGGTGCACAGATATGTATGTGGTAATGTGATAAGCCAAAGTATAAGATTCAGAATGGTATGAAGAAATGTCTTAAACTTCTTATACTCCTTTGTTGTTGTTTAAAGGTGCAATTTCTGTAACTTGTGTTTTTTATTTTTAAATTCATTTCCACTTCTTGTAGTCTTGGTGGGTTTAGTTACTGTATATCTTTGGGACAAAATGTTACTCAGCTGCTCAGCATGTGAACTTCAGGCTTATAAACCTACAACTTTATGTATTTTACATATTTCATAATACAAATGAAGAGAGGCTATATTTTCAACTGAGAGTCTATAAGAAGCAGAGGATTTGCATTCAGTTTCTGTAGATGCCTAATGGAGCATTATGCCTTCTGTATTCATACATCTATGTTTTGTTATAATGATCTCGGAAACTGCACAGCTATTTCTCTGATTCCAAAAACAGCTTATTTATGAAGACTGTAGCCATTGGAAGCTAGAATGCTGTTTTTTACTCTTGTATTGTTTGCTGTTTGTTCTGTGTTTCTGTTCATGTCTGTATAAAATGGAGATGCATTCAAAACAAGCCAAGTCCAAAAGAGTAGACATAAAGTCACAAAAAGGAGTGGCCATTTGCTTTCCTATTTGCTAGACTAAAATCCTAAAAATCTTGTGGGAAAAGAAAATCTTAGTATGGAAATGGAAGGATTCCATCTGTTTTACTGATGGGCAGATACAAGATTGACTTGGATGTTAATGAGGTGAATTATCTGCTTATGGTGTGAGGGATCTTGTATGTGAGGTCTGCTGTGCAGTCACATTACAGGTGAGGAAGAGGGATTGGTTAGCACTGGACATCTGCAGAGTTCACATTTACCAAATTATATCTGATATTCTGCATAATTTGTTTTCATCATGTGAAATGGGAAATATTGATGGCCTTAGTTACCATTCTAGGTATAGCCTGGAAACTTTCTTCTTTTGATGATTCTTTAATATTTCTTAGTCTATTAATGGTCTGGATTTCTATATAAATCAAGTATATTCCTATGTAATTGATGTCTTTTTTTTTTTTTTGTGCAATAGTTACTGCTCATCTCTTTTGAATGACTTATTGCTGATTCAGTCCCTGTTTTCAGCCATAGTGTCACACAAGTACTGAGATAAGTCAGCTATTTTCAGTCTTTGCGCCACACAAGCAAATAGCAAGTACAGTTGAAACATGAGTACTGTACATGGTAAGACTTTTCCTTTTCCAGCTTGAAGATGGCTGCTAACAGGATGATAATGAGCTATTCTTAGCTATTTATATTATAATGAAGTAGAATCCTTTCCAATGACAACAATGGACCACAAATCCTTCCAGTCTTGCTTGTCTAGTATGAGGGATTTTTGTCTTCGAGGGAGGTTTAAAAAAAAAAAAAAAATCCTATGTCATGAGGCATTGCAAGTTAACGAGTGGGAAAGGATCCAGAGAGAGTGGAAATTCTGCCCTAATTTATCCAGGCCTTTATGCTGTCACTGTGATAAGCACAAACTGAAAAAAAAAGTTTCCAAAAATGGCTTGACACATGTAGATATTCTATGAACTTCATTCCTGAAGCTGATATAAATGTAATGGAAGGTGAGATCACTTCATTTACAAAGACGCTTTTACAAATCATCACTATTTCCTGGGTGAGTACTGCCCTGAGAATTTTTCATGTTACAGTTCATGATTTTAATGCTTTACTTCACTTGGTCTGATATCTTCTGGGGATATGCACACTTGCTTCTTTCCAAACTGTGGACTTGGATACTGCTTGCTTCAGCCAGTGAAGGAATTCCAGAGGGGCTCCTAGTGTAAGGTAATTCAGATATGACTGTGATTGCAGGGAAATGTTGTAGATATCTCTCATCGCTGGAAAGATTAATGGTGTACAGTGGAACCTGCTTAGTCTATCTGAAGGCTAGAAGAACTGATAGGTATAAACTGAATGGGTAGTTACGAGCAGCAACAATAGAAACCATGACGAAGCACAAGGTGAACATATTCTGTCACGTTTAGTTTTCTCACAGTATTTTGTACCAGAAGACTACACACATTGTATTTTGCAAAATGAGTGCTGTCTTGAGGATGGATGACTGTATTAATTTCATTGCTTCCTACACTTGCCTGAAATTGTTGGGATGGGCATGTCTTGTGGGGCAGGTTTTTGTGAGACATTAGAGGCTCAAGGTTTTGAGGGAATAGATATTTCAGGTATCTGTCTTTTGTGAATTCTAAACCAGCATAGACAATAAGGAGTTTTATTTGGGGATCACTGAATATGCATACAAAATGCAGAGTAAACTTTACAGCTTAAAACTTTAATAATGTTCTCTGTGTAGACATTATGCAGAAACCAATGGAAACCAAGGGGAATTTTTCTGTTAATTTTACTTAATTTTGGATTAGGAATTAGAAAAAAATGAAACTAAACATCAAGCAAATTTAGGAAAATCTTTGTGTTTTGGAACTTCATCTAGTGAAAAGATTTCCAAATGGCTGCTTTATGGTAATGATTATTAAACCTATAAATTCAGCAACTGCAAAGCAATAATGACTCAATCAATGCAGGTTGTTTTTTTTGTTGTTGTTGTTTTTTTGTTTGTTTGTTTGTTTTTGTATAAGCAGTGCTCTTTATCACTTACCTTATGACTAAGTAATGGTAAGCAAAGCAATGTCATTATTAATTTTTTTAAGCAGGAAATGAACAAATTCAGCCATTGATTTTATTTAAAAAGTTTCAGTGACTTCTCTGGAATCTAATCGATACTGAGTAAAGGTGTAAACTACATTACTGCTAGCACTCCAAAGTGTAGCTTGTGAATATGAACTGGGGTTTCCCTGTGAATTTTGTTTCTCTGAGTAGAGAAAGTAGCTGTGTTGACCTTAGTTTTACATGCAAAGTTACATATAAAATGCTGTTTGTGTGAATGAATGGGAATATTATTTCTTGCCATGGAGGACTAAACATCTTTGTTGTATCCAGTCTTCTTTAGAACCAAGGAACAATGCTGAACTATCAGAGCTGTGTAGAATTTCTCTACTTTTAATTTCTCTATTTTGAAATTGTAGTATCTCATCTGATGCAATTTCTGTATTTAAGAATTGGATTTCCTTCAGTTCAGACTCACACTGATAGAATCAGAGTCTGCATACAGTTCTGTGAAGCTGGATAATGCCAGCAAATTGTTAGTTTGTTGCATTCTAAAAGCCTTTTCCTTAGTGTTTTGGGAGAAAGTAAGTAATGGTTCGTGGCAACGTGAACAAATGTTCAGAAATACCAGCTACTGGAACTAGCATTCCTAAATTAAAACTGTTAGCAAATTTGTGTGACTAAAATACTCTGTTTTATTGTAAGAAAAGGAATCTTCTAGTCGCAGGCAGATCAACAACAATTAAAGTGATTATTGTTATTTTAAAATATGTTAATGTCATATTTTGAATTATGCTTCCATTTCATCTAACAGTGCTTTTGATTGATTATATGTCATGGTCTTGCTCCATAAAGCCCATGGGAAAGGATTGAACACCAGGAACTTCATGCAGCTCAAACTTTTTTTTTTTTTTTAATGCAGAAGGGGCACAGTATACTGTCACTGCACAGTCATTGTCTGTTGTGAGAAAACCTTGGATTTGAATGTCCAGGGTCTTCACTATTATTGTAGGGATTCTCTGAAGAGCATGAGATGATTTTAAACCTCACAAATGGGGCAGCATGAGTTGGATCCAGGGAAAAAAAAAAAAACATTTTACTGGCTGCTCTGCCACTGCTAACGGCCTGCCCCTGCACATAGCACTTGCCTAGGTGGAGCTGAAATGCCATCAGAAGTCGCATACATTTTTGCATTGTTAAGGAGAGGACTTTGCTGGATAAGTTCTGTTTTTCTGTTCATTCCTTTCTAAAGTACCCCTTCCTTATTGAATGAAGTAGCCAGAGAAGGAAAAATAAAATACTTCCCTCTCCTTGACTGCCTAAAGAGGCAATCATACAGTTCTAAAAATATAGAAGGAATCTGAAACAGAAGTCTTGGTGAAATTCAGGCCCTCCCTCAGTGGGATTTTTGCCATGGATTTCAATGAGTTCAGGACTTCACCTGATGTGTTGGCCAACTCTGAAGTTTCATTGGTTTTGGTCAGTTGTGCCAGCCGTGTCTTGTTCTGTTTCCCAGAATAGCCACTTTGATAAGGTATTTACCATTTACAAATATGGAATAGGTCCTCTAGTGAGCACTTAACATTACAGAGTAGCTGTCATTTAAAAACACAGCAAACACTTTCCTGAAACTTTTTGTAGGGGTTATTTTTAGTTGCTTGTTTCAGGTTGATGATGACCCTCTAAAAAAAAAGGCAAATTTAAAAATGCCTCTAGGGAACAAATGTAGCATTTGAAGGAATGAATGTTCAGGAGTTCTTATTTACCATTTAAGTACTAACATTATAACTGGTAGGTGCATATGATTAATTCTAGAAATTCCATTTCTTAAAAATGAAGGTAATTCGGCCCCAGAAGAGATGGAGTTATACCTGCTGAAGTCCATGTAGAGCTGAATGTGTATCCTTTCGTTGAACTTATCCCATGGTCACTAAGTCAATGAATAGAATATCACAGGACTCTGAGGCTACATCAGAGGAGATTTCCCTTTTAGAAATGGAAGCTGAATGTCCTCATTAATTTGGTTCAGTAAAATCTATTCAAGCTGAAATTTACATGGATACTTAACACGCTTTCCAAGATTGAGGCTTTAGCATAGACTTTGCTGTTTAGGTTTATTCTTTTCCAAAATTATTTTTTTACGGCAATTTGCTGTCTAAAAGATGGAGAGTTGCTTCTGTCCTATTCTGTGCCATCTACTCCCCCCACCTCTCTCAAATTACTGTTTTGCAGCCACAACTGTGAGGCAGTATGTGTGATGATGATGAAACCACTGCCCTTGTTTGTGACAATGGTTCTGGGCTTTGCAAAGCTGGATTTGCAGGAGACGATGCCCCAAGAGCTGTATTTCCATCCATCGTTGGACGTCCTCGACATCAGGTCTGTTAGTACCAAAATGGAAGTGCTGTCTGCTGTTCTTTTTGAGACTCGTGGCGGTGATAAAGGATCAGTATTATTTGGGCAAACCTCCCATCCACCTTTGTGGGAATTCAGCTTGTTAAGAACCAGTGGATTGAGCTGCATGTCTCCAATACTGTGAGGTGAACTTCTCAGCCTTTTGGAAAAGGTGTTCTTCAACTATAGAAGAACATGAGTGTTTTAATGATTTAGTGGTATCTTATGGGGGGAAAAAAATGAACACAAGACCTGCTGGATTAATTAATACTTGCTGTATCAATACAAAGAATAAAGGCATGTTAGCGCTGCTAACGAGAGGAACCAAAGGAATAATAGTGGGAGGCTCTTTTTATCGTTCCATTAAACAACAGTAGGGCCCATTAAAATTCCAAAAAAGATCTCTAGCACATCACTTAATCAACTCAAACAAGACTAGAACAGATAAATGTGGCTTTTCTTGAACTTGAAAAGGGTCTTGCTGCTTAATTAGTTTTGTAACAGTTCCTTTAGAAATAGAAGTTGCAGATTTTCATTCATTTTATCCTTATCTGAGTCAGATTTTAATTTTCTGAGGTGTAAAAACCCTTCCCTGATATTCTCTGTGTTATGCTGAGTTAAATAAGCCTGGTTTGATGGGTGTAAAATATTTAGCATTTTAAGGAATGCATTTTGATCACCTCTGAGTTATTAAAATTTAAATGTCAGTTGTTGAGAACACGTCCATTCTTTAACCCCTAAAATCGTTCACTGGCTTTTATTAGTGATTAGAGCTGGCAGGTAATTTTGCACAGTGAAGCAGTTCAGTGACTGCATTATTAAATTCATGGAATTAAAAAGTATCCATGACAAAATTAAATATTTTTATGCTAGTTGCTGAATAATATTGTACCTCATATGTTGTTACATTATTTGGGGCAAGAATGGTAGAATTCCTAATGCAAACATGATGAACTTAGTAAAACTATTATTTAATAAGTTAGTTTTCTTTTAGAAAATCTGTTTCTGTTATATATTTTACAAAAGAGCATTTATTTATATAAATTTTCAATGCTAAGTGTTTTTCACTTTACCTGTGTTCTAAACCAGTTCTCCAGCAAGGAGGAATCTCACTGTTTAAAGACAGTAGTGGAACTGCCTAGACACACAGTGCAAGCAGATATGCAAAGTAAACCTGGGGAGCCAAAAAAAGATTCTCTTTTTTTCACCTGTAATTCCTTTCATGTATTTCTTTGTGCAATTACAAAGGATCTGCCTCTTCTGGAGAAATCATGAATTTATTGATAGCTGCCTAGACTGGGCTGCTACATGGGTATTAGTTGTGCCTCGTGCGAGATACCCAACTTCATTTCTGAAGCTGCCTTGTGCTTCCTGGTGGGTTTATCGAGGGAGTTAGTACAGAGCAGGTGGTTACCAATAAATTCTTGTTTTAGTTCCTTGCCTGTTTTTGGCTTTGTGGAAATGCATTTTGGAACAGCAGTAGCAGGTACAATATTTCACATGAAGATTTAACTTAAAAATTATATTCTCTCTACTGTGCGCGATATACTGCATTAATATTAGAACAATATACTTTGCAGGGTGTTATGGTTGGAATGGGTCAAAAAGACAGCTATGTAGGGGATGAAGCACAAAGTAAAAGAGGGATCCTGACACTGAAGTATCCCATTGAGCATGGAATCATCACTAACTGGGATGACATGGAAAAGGTGGGTGTTTATTTTTAATGGAGTTTTGCTGAAGCATCATGTTATCGAAGACATACAATTTGCCATTATCCTTCTTGCAAACCAAATGAAAAGTCCATGAGGAATTTGTAATCTCAGAATAGGTAAAGGGATAGTGCAGTATGCTAGTACAGGAGTCCAGTTGTTGATCAGGCCTTGGCACTTCCAGAGTTTCTATTGTTTTAGAAAGTAAACACTTACTACTAATCAGATTTGACAGTATGTTATAAAAGTATTTTCTGCTTTATGCATATCATTTTCAGTCCTGAAGCTCATACTGAGGCAGAACTTGATATGACAATGGATAGGAAGTAGCTAAAGTAAAAACCATACAGGCTGCAATTCATCAGAGGTGAATCAGAGAAACATTAAAGATATATTTCATCAGTTGGGATCAAAAGCTGTGAGGCAGAGGAATGATTTTTCCTCCTCAGTTCTTGCCCACAAGAACAAGATCATGGGTGATGCCCATCTTGTGTTGTGTAGGATGTTCTCACTGCCAGTTAAAAGAGGAGAGGACAGATTTGGGCTTCCTATCCCTACACTAATTCTCTGAGTAGGGGGCTTTTTTCCTGAAGCGTGTTTTCCTGTTGCTGATTCCAGTTAGCTTTCAATGTCTGCGTGGTGATAAGGCGGCTGTATTCCCCGTCACGGACAGCTTTCTTGGCATTTAGCCGGTGTAATGACCCTTTGTGAAATGCCCATCTATGGACACCCTGGAGCAGGCATGGACAATGAGCTGTGCTCATGACGGGCACTGGAGAGGGCACTCTTACTGCACAAAGTCTCTCATGTCCCATGTGTCCTGGTCTTTGCAGGAAGCATCTGAGTCTGTATGTGGAAATATGCTGTATGTCTGTTGTAGGGGCAGGATTGCAACTCAGTCCTGGGTCATCTCCAGGTGGAATGGTATGAGAAGAAAACTCCACAAGCAAATGCTTCTAGCTGTGTCTTCCTGTAGAAAATACCACTGAAAGGAGGACACGGGACATGCTCTGTGCTCGCGTTTGCTGAGCAGAGGTGTTTAGAATTACATTATGTATGTCTAACGTTGTATAATTCAGCTATGGTGTCATGGTCATGAACCCAAACTGGTAAGTGCAGAGTGTTCCAGATGAACAGACCAAAGTTAATACAGAAGCCATGGGAGTTCCTGAGTTCAAATTTGGAAATAAATTGCCCACCTACTCCTCTAGATGGAAGCATAGTATTTGCATTTCATTATTTCACTGCTTCCTGGGAGGGCGCCTTGCTTGTTTCTGCGGAGTAGAATATATGGGAATGGGAATATAATTCCCATTATATTGTTCTTCCTGATATTTTTTTCTGCTCTCTGCATTGAGTAAGAAAGTACCTTAAAAAAAAAATTAAAATTGGAGGTCACTCTTTTATGTTCTTCCCTCAGTGTTTGGTCTCTGCATCTAAAAATTGCCCTGTGTATTACACATGCTGTTATTTGTTCTCTTTCTGGGTAATGCTGGATGCTAGAGCAGACTATCTAAAATTTAGTCAGGGAAAGGTGTTAGAGAAGGTAGAAATGTGGCATGTGCTTTACTGTAGTGTGGTGGATTGCTGTAGTGTAACCTGTTGTCTAGACTGACTGTTGTTAGGAGGAGGGTCTCCAAGGGTGTTCTGTGGTAGGGGCTTCAGGCAGTGCTGTAATTCAAATAATGATAGGATACTCTATGGGTTCTTGTGGTTTGACCTTTTATTTTTTATCTTTATCACCTAAATTGGCGAAAGAATTACTTGTGAGAGTGGGTCCCTAGCTCAAACTTTGTTCTGACATACAGCTTGCAAAATGCAGTAGCTGGCAAAGATGCCCCAATCTGAATTGTGCTGAGACTAGGAGTGGGACAGAGAGTGGAGACAGTTTTCAAATAAATGAGCAACAAATAGAAGAAAAAGAAGCATGAGATAAAGGCAGTGGTAGGGGAGAGACGAGAACAACATTGCTAACTTTTGGGATTGTTGCAAATAAAGAAAAATGTATTTTTTCTTATGGTCCTCCCCAATTCAGTCAGCCATATGATCACATGGAAATCTCAACTTCCATTGAAGTTCTGTAAAACACATGTATACATGCATACTCTTCTGGCTGAGAGAAATTCTGAAATGCAATTCCCAAAGTTTTGATGCTAAAGAAATATCTTTGTGTACGTATATTTTTTTAACATGATTTTTAAACGAGTTGCATGATTTTGATCCTAACCACGAATTTGTTTGGCATGCTTGGAAATAACTACTGAAAAACATCACACTGTAGAAGAAACAAGAAAATTACTGGGGAATGTGCCAAAAAAATGGGACAAAGGCATAACAATGCAATGCCCAGCCATCCACACATGACAAAAAGACGGGGGTTACCAAAAGATTAGGCTGAGTGAATGAGTAAGGATAAGTGTGTGTGAGAGGAAGCGAGAGCGAGGATGCTGCAGGATGCATAGACATTCGTGTGAATCAAGAGCACAACATGTAGACAATGAAATGAAGCATTCTTCTTCTCATGTGCTTCAATTCACAATATTCAAATTGGGACTGCTTCGTTTTCCACCGGATAATAATACAGGGCATTGTACGTCACCATTAATTTGTTCACAGCTACTGAGCTGACAACGTATGGGAGGGGAACCATTAGAATGGAATGATTTCTGGCTCTCATGACTACATAAATGTTTAATTGTTAGAATAATCCTTCCTCACTAATTTCTCTTTGCTATTGTGCTGGCTGCTTAAATTTAATTCTTGTGACCTATTAAAATCAACACTGGGCTATTCTTGTTTCTTGTGGAATATCATTATCCATTATAGCTATGGCTACCCTTAGATCAAATCTAATGATTTGTACAGTGCCTAATCCTGCCTGGTTTTGAGGAAAAACCTGCAAAATGCCAGAGATTTCGACAGGGTCCTACTTTGTTAGTACACACTTCTTCACTGTTGAAATCTTCAGGACTTCTTTAATTGTGTAAGCACTGAGTTTTCCTCCTTTTCCCTCAGTTACGTCTCTCCTGTCTGAAATTGCAGTCTTTTTCTTCTCCTTATATCAGACACATATTGTCCTTTTTTTACTTTTACATGATTAATTTGTTTTATTCAACTTCTTCTCTTTGTTTTCTAAACCTTCAAATGGAAGATGGCCTACATCCCAAGCACCAGTTCTGGAAACATATGTGTTTTTTCTTTCCTTTTTTTTTTTTTTTTTTTTTTTTTGGGGGGGGGGGGTGGTTGGTTTTGTTTTGTTTTATTTTATTTTTTNGGGGGGGAGGGAACTGAAAGGGAATGGAATTTTTTCTTAGGGCTGATAATTTTCTTAATGAATAATTGCAGCTCTGGACAGCTGTTGACTTTGTAGATACTTCAAATTTAGATAAGATCTTTTTTCTGCTTAAGCTCATTTTGAAGCCTGATAATACTTGTTTCTAGGATATTAATCAAGTAAAGTTACCCATAAAACTGATGTATTGTGCTCAGAAGTAAGTTCATTGGGTCAGACAAAGCTGGAATATGATAAAAAGAGGAAAAAAATAAATACAGGAAAGAATTAAATGAGAAGATAAAAAATATTTCATTGTGTTACTGAATGATCTCTCTTTGAGCTGGCATCAAGAAAAAATCCCTTGAGTTCCTCATAGCCACAGTCCTCAGACAGTAAGGGCCTTGATGTATCAGAAGAACAATCAAAGCTAGTATTGTTTGATCAGGTAACGACTTCCAACATGAACAATACTATAGTGCTTTACAGAAAATAAGAAATGCGGTTACTCTTATAAGAGAGAGTTTGATTCAGGGTTTACTGGATGAAATACCTGTGGCAAAAAGGGCTTTACATTCCTGTGGAAATAATTAGATTTATAAAGACCATCTTGGCAATGACTTGCAACTGGATCTCTGCCTCCAAGCAGCTTGAAGTGGAGAAGTCTCTCCAGATCTGACAGTTCAGTGCTTGGCTGTGCTCCAGTGTCAGAGCACTGGGGCTGGGAACTCACCAGTGCCCCTGTATGAGCCATCATCTGTATGGGGAATCCTAACTGGCAGGACTCCCTTGTGTAGGCTATACTCTGTTGTTACATATGGTAAAAACCCAGTGGTTTTGGTTCTAAAATAAAATAGAGTAGAATTTGGCAGATTAACTCTTGCATGCTTTTTCTCTATTTTATTTTGTTTATAGAAAATTTTCTTGGACTGTGTCTGAAAAGCTTTGTGTAGTTCTGTATGTGGACAGAAGGAATAGTTACCATTTTTCTAAGCAATTTTCATTTTAGATTTGGCATCATTCCTTTTATAACGAGCTCCGCGTTGCGCCAGAAGAACACCCTGTGCTGCTCACTGAGGCCCCCTTGAACCCAAAGGCCAACCGTGAAAAAATGACTCAGGTAATGGTCAGATATCAGGTGGGAATGCTGTACTGCAGATCACTTCTGCATAGAAGCGGCCAGAGTAAAGTAGCCTTGGATGTTCAGTTTTCTTAATCTGGGAGATAATCCCTTAGGGTTAGTATCTGAGCACACTGGTTGAACCATGATGAGAGAGCAAAAGTTCCTGCTACTCATGCCGTACCAGTTCTCTGGATGGCCCTAAAATGTTTTGTACTTGTATGCAGTAACACTGTATGTACAAACAGCCTTTTTAAAGCTGCAAGTGATTTTCTTTGTTCACAAAGCTGTGCGTGCTTGGCTCAGTATGAGGGGAAGGTGTGGACAGGAGGCCAAAACAGCTCCTCTTCCACTAAGTGACTTTGAATTTGGAGGTTTGCGAGTGCTGTACACTCATGAGCACACTAAATCACACTTGTTTGTGAGTTTTGGATCAATGACACCTCTTATATGCCTACCTTTGGCCATAGAGACTGCTAAGTTTGTAATAGCCTAACGCCTCAGCTCAAGCTGTAGAAACTCCTACTTTTCTACCCTGAAGACTGTCACTTTCTCAACACTTTTGCATCAAACAAAGTGCTAGTTATCATAACCTCAGGATTATGCAGGATTATGGTGGTTTTTTTTTGTTTGTTTGTTTTGTTTGTTTGTTTTTTGAGGACGTATTTTAAAGGCCACATGCAGATAGCTTTGTGGAACTCCTAACTGAAACATATCTTCAGGGATCAGGGGAAAAGTGTTCAAAAAATAGTCTTTGTTCTGGCTTGGGAAAATGGATTGTCTAGAAGCATTCAAACTGAAACAATGCTTTGCTAAAGATTTCTGCAGCCAGACATGCCTAGTCTGATTCAGCAAACTCATCTTGGAACCAAATGTAGACCTCTGAAGCTTGCGTCTTTTAGAGCAGCTTTCTGATCAAAAGTCCACTTTGTAGATTTAACCAGTGATGTAACCAGAAGTAAATGTGATTTAAATGCAGATATAGGTGTAAAATCATCTGGGAAAATCGAATATGGCTCTGAGCTTCCCTTTGTGCACACTTCTGGCATATATTTAATAGGAAGATTATGCATTAATTTAGCAACAGTGTAAATAAACTAATTAAGTAGTGAGCTTGACAGCACACATTACTGGGAGATAATACAACTGGGAGATAATAAACAACAGCAGAACATACGAAAAATTTAGTTTATAGCAACCAGGAAGTGTGGTTTATATAGTAGGCATGTCTGAGACTGTTTCTTTGTCATTATGCTGTAATGATAAATCCTGTTTCCAAGATTGTTTAAAGGCTTACTGTTTATTACTTATTGCATTAAATTCATTACATCAATTAACTATGAAATATCATAATTAATGTATTCTTTAATTGACAGCATACTTTTCATTAAAATAGACTTACTGGCAAAGGTATTATCTTATGAAATGCAAAGGCTAAATGTAACCCCCTGATTTCAGTGGCTGTGCACTTCTGACAAGCTGGATGGTGAGATGTGGTCATAGCAGTGCCACTAGCAATGGGGTGACACTGCCTAGGGTTTGTGGCATTGGTTTAAGAAAGAATTAAGTCCATATTGTGTTAATTCCCTGTGCGCCCTTAATGGTTTTCCTTAGCAAAGCTCTGGTGGAAGTCCAGCCGGAAACAAATGTTATTCCATCTGCTTAGATAAAATTGCAGTGTATCTGACATAGAATGTGAAAAGCACTGGAGCTTTCCAGAGTAGAGAAGATGGGTGACAAGATGAGAGAACATGGTTAAGGTCACCATAAGGAGAAAAGATGAGCTGTTGTGTTTGCAGGGGGCAGAGTGAGAAGTCATGGGTTTAAACCAGACCAAATGAGGTTTTAGCTAGACACCAAGAAAGCCCTTACAATACTAAGGATAGGGTGTCACTAGATTTGTTTGCTGGAGGAATCTGAATACTCCAGCGGAGGAATTTCTGAGACAGAACAAAAGCGATGTCAGGAATGGTTGACTCTTCCTTGAGATGGGAATAGACAGATTATTCCCTGTGGTTTCTTCCAGCTGTATCTTCTATAAATCTTTTGCATTGTTGCATTCCTGCCATCAGGGTGAAAAAGTTATCTGAAGGCATCACCTTCAATGAATATTACCAAGTAACAGCCTAACCTAGTCTGAGGTTAATGGAAAGATATCCATTGACTTCAGTGATTTTTATGAAATCTTAAAGAAAATGTAGTGTGCTGTTCACAGAAGAGCCACTGGTCAGGAGGGGACATGGGAGTAGTAACTGGCAGTATTCATTTAAAAAGAAAAAAAAAAAAAGAAAGATTATTGTCTCTTCAGATACTCTTAAGTGTAGATACTTAAGGTTTGCAAATTCTTAATTACAGATTATGTTTGAGACATTCAATGTGCCAGCCATGTATGTAGCAATTCAGGCAGTGCTGTCTCTGTATGCATCTGGAAGAACTACTGGTGAGTCTTTCTGGGAGTCGTGTTGTCCCCCTGTCCTTCCCTTGTGTACGTATGTGCACGTACACACACACCTTGATTGTGGTATGCCAGCTGTGTGTTGAGAAGGATCAATAGCTGTATGGAAACTGAATGTATGGGTATGGATCTTATGTCTTTCTGCTTCAAAAGATTGTCACATCTGCTCATGTAGTTGAATAGTAGAAAGATGATACAGTTTGATATTGCCCTTAATTACACAGCAGAAAGAAGAGGCTGTATCTTAACTGGATTGTTCCAAACCTGCAGTTCCTTCTTCCTTCAAACCTATCTCTATTGTTAAGCTCCATTCCCAGTAGAAGAGAAGTACCATTCAGTAGTTAAATGAAAATATTTCATTAAAGTGTTGAATTTCAATCACCTAACTTGATGTCTGCTGTTAACCGACCATTAGAATTAGCATGGAGATCTATTCTTATTGCCATTTAGAATCTGATCAGGCATTAGGATGATAAATTACTTCTTAGCAACCCTTCGGTCTTTATATGCTTTGAAAAAAAAAATTAAAATACCGTCTGTCTTTGTAGCCTGATGCCACAATATAATTCTGTAGAAAAAGATCAGAAGCCTACAGGAATTATGACCTGTCATAAATACCTGTTTTAGATTTAAAATTCAACTGTTTATATGCATCTTTGATATCAGAAATGCTGTACTCATTTTAAGTGGGAAACATATACTTCATTTTCTATTCAAGAATGTAAGTGATGCCTGCGCACAGATAACCCATCGTTATATTTTCCCTTATGGGGTGATTTATTTTAATGGCAGACAGATTTTTATGTACAGTTTATACATTATTTCATGTCTGTGAAGTGCTAGGGGTCTTCTGAAATGAAAGACTCTGTATATGATCATTATTGTTAGCATCTGTTCAGTAAGAACAATACAATCTAAGTGCTGAATGTTACATGTCTTTTCCCAGATGCAGTTGCTTAGTTTGTGCTAACAACTTCATCTCACGTGAGCAGCATTTTAGTTATAAAAATGACAGAAGCAATCATCATGTGCGCTTCTTTATTTGTTGTTGCATGTTTCAATTTAGAATATGGAGAATGTAGAGACTCTATGTCAGTGAAAAATAACCAGCTTCTTCTTTTCTTTCTCTTTTCAGGGATAGTTTTGGATTCTGGGGATGGTGTCACACACAATGTGCCTATCTATGAGGGCTACGCCTTGCCTCATGCCATTATGAGACTGGATCTTGCAGGCAGAGACCTGACTGACTATCTCATGAAGATCCTTACAGAGAGAGGCTACTCTTTTGTCACCACTGGTAATAAGCTGTGTTTGTATGCAGTTTGCATACATTTGCTCTGGTAGTTGTCTTATTATGCTGGAATCGTGTACCTGGCAAGATGCATCAAAATCTGTATCTCTAGGTTAGCTAATGGGATTCTCCTGGCTTTGCCTTTCAACATATGTATTGAGCTCAAGGACAAGGAAGCCACCTTGTTAAGAAATGTTATGTCAGTGACATATTTAACAGGTTGCTGGATTTGATCATATCTATTCCAAAGACAAAGAAACAAATTTATAGCTGGTGAATCTCTGGAGATTTGATCAAGGTTTTGTGGTATAAAAATTTTAACATTAACCTTTATGGTATTCCATAGTACAATATATCTTTTATCTGCAGATGAGAGAAATTTGGTAATGGAAATGGAAAGTAACATAGTTGAGATAGCACAGAGGTCAGAATCCAATGGACTGTATGATCACAATAAACCCAGGGAAATGTCCATGAGAATATCTGTGTCCTAGCTGTCATACTGTATGTTGATTAAAAACTTGTTGGCTATTTGCAGCGGAACGGGAGATTGTGAGAGATGTAAAGGAGAAGCTTTGTTACGTGGCTTTGGATTTTGAAAACGAAATGGCAACTGCTGCTTCCTCCTCCTCTCTTGAAAAGAGCTATGAACTTCCTGATGGACAAGTCATTACCATTGGGAATGAACGGTTCCGATGCCCAGAAACTCTCTTCCAGCCGTCCTTCATAGGTGGGACAGGACTTTTCTTTCTAGGGATTTAACAGTGTATGAAAAGAAGAATTTCTTAGAAAGTATAGGAAACCTTCAGTTGTAGGAACTTAGACATTTATTCTCAAATGTTAATAGAAACATGCAGCTTCTATTGGCTTAATCAATTCTTTAGAAGCTGCTTCAAAAAGATACCTGTCAGTTTGGATATACCAGAGTTTTAAGACAGTTTCAACCTTTTATAAATGCAGTAGAGATTTTAAGAAAATGTTTAGAGAACTGTCAGAAGATCACTGCTTTTTGTCTTGACTGATTATAACTGCACAGTGCTGCTCATGTGTTTTATTCTAGATGCTGCTTCTGTTTATCATTTTATTATATTAATCTGTAATTTAGTCTTAAAAAAACCAAAAACATTATTTTCCAGTAGTTTTATCTGCAATGTTAAAATTCCCATTCTATCCAGTGGATGTTGACACTTTATATGGTAACTCATACTGCCCTCACAAATTTCTCACTTCCCGCCTAGGTTGCACTCAGGAGGACTGAGCAAAATGGCTGCAAGCAGTTTGGCACTATTGCCATCGTACTGAATGGTGAACAAGCTAGCTATGTTAATGTGTAGAAATTAAGCTATTCAAGCATTAATATAACTCCAAGTTCTGTATCTGAACACCAGCAGGAGTGAGATTTACGGAAACTTTCTTTAATAGATAGAGGAATCTGGCTACCAGAAGTGTAGCAGAGATCAGGGTTGGTGCTAAGCAGTGGTTAGTAATAGAAATGTGACTATGGAACTTAGGATTTCCTAGATCACCAATCTCTGTCAAAATGTGTGTATTAGTTAAGCAGTCTAGTACTTAAAGTTCAGGCTCTACTCTCAGTACTTTATCTTGTCTGTTTCTCTTCTTTAGCAAAAAATACTACTTTTACTGTAGTAGCATTCTAATTTAACTGACACCTCAAAGTCAAACTAGTCCACTGAAATGCCAAGTGGGCTTCTATTTCTAGCTAACAGCATGAGAAAAGGTTATTAGTGTGGAAAGCTACTGTAGTAATACCTCATTTTTGTTTCTGTCTGAAATACTGCTTTTTATTTTATTATTATTATTTTTTTTACTTGAGGAAGTAAAAAATCCAATATGAAGTCATAGTGGGGATCTTTCTTCCTCCCGAGTCTATTCTGCTAGTGTATTAGTCTGGCCCTATGCTGAGATGACAAAGAAGGTGAAGAGTGTGTCATGTCTTTCTCCTTCCTCTCCTAAGCATCACATAACTTTTTTTTTTTTTTTTCCTGGAGTTTTCTTAAGGGAGACAGGTGAGGGATGTGAGCTTGGACTAGTGAGCCTTCCTTTCATTTTAACAATAATAAAAAGGAGACAAAGAGAAATAACATGGTGAAAACTTCTTTCCACCCAGGGATGGAGTCTGCAGGTATCCATGAAACTACGTACAACAGTATTATGAAATGTGATATTGACATCCGTAAGGATCTGTATGCTAACAATGTACTCTCTGGAGGAACTACAATGTATCCTGGTATTGGTGATCGTATGCAGAAAGAGATCACAGCTTTGGCTCCAAGTACCATGAAGATTAAGGTAATTTTTAACACTTGCACTTACCCTTCTTTTGTTGGAAAATTAGGTCTTATAAAGAAATCTAAAATGTCCGTAAGAGAACATCCAGGTCTTGCATCAGGAGTCCCGACATTAGGAGAGCTGTGTCTGGGACAGGTGGCCTTATACCTCTTTTCCTTCTACCAGCCAAAGGAGGATTGAAAGAGGTTTTTGAGATGTAGGGATGAGCCTAGAAGATGGAGCTGTAAATACCAATGGGGGAATGAACAACTTGAGAAGTCACTGGGAATATTATAGACTTCAAGGCTTAGCTAACAGTGAAAGCCATTAGTGAAAAGGGTGAAAGAAATTTCAGTTACAGGCTCTTCACTAATAAATTAAAAGTTTAAGCAGAGTGCAAAGTGTACAGCTCATTAGCTATTTGAAAGGACCCTCTTGGCTTTGATTCAAGGCAATGTATAGTGTATAGTGCTCTTGTACGTTAGTCTATAAGCAGTTTCTCTGTATACTGCTGTTTTACAACTGCACAATTGCTTTGCTTTGTTAATGAGCAGAGGTTATGGCAAACTGAGAAAATGACAGAGTTCAGCAGTCCTTTATTGTCACCTCTCAGTGCAGTGAAGGAGGCCAGTGCAGATACAGCAGAGTGGAGTGCAGAATTGTGATTGAGCTGGTGGCCTCAAAATTTCTCATTATGGATAGATTTGTAGTGTATTTTCACTTTTTTCAAAATGGACAAAGTACAGAAGATATTGAAAGGTGTTAATGTGATCGGGTTTCCAATGTTACATACGGTCATATCATCCTGTACCAAGCTGCACAAGTACTTGTGTTAAATAGTTAAATAGTTAACTGGTGTTAACAGCTCTACAACTGGTTGCATTTTGGACCCATCAGGTCTGAGCCCCTGCAGCAGGACCAAGTTGGGTCTGTGCTGACTGACATGGAGGAAGGACTTCCTTGTGGATGCTGCAGAGAAATAGTCAGCTGAGACTTTGGGTAGTATTATGGCTTCATGCAACGTTAGTGCCCAAAGTGAAATCTGTGTGAAATCTAGAGCCTGTTTTTATCTTGCAGCAGGCTGCACGCTGAATGGGCATGACCCCAAGTGGCAGGAAAGGAAGCAGGAACACGCAGAAGCAGTGGCACATCCAGTGTATTTTAACAAGTCAGTGGCTAAGGGTGGAAGAGGCAGTAGGTCTTTCAGCCCTGTGTCTAGTGCTTACCTAGGTATACAAGGCCAGTCTGTATGGAGGTTTTTTTTTTTTGTTTTTTTTTTTCCTCCACTCAAAGGACCACTTTATCCTTTTACGAAAAAAAAATCCTTGGACCATTCTGTGCAGTGTATATTAACAATCAAATTAGGTTAATCTTTTAAAACTTTGAAATTATTTTTTATGTTTGTAAATTTTTGGTAGATGTTTTATGGGCCATTTTCAGATATTTTATGGGCTGCCATTATTTATTTGCTCATGGTAACATAGCATCTATTGACTTGAGGTAGAAAGCAGAGAACATGGCAAGCTTTTTACCTCTTAGTTGCTTTATTTCATTGGAGTTGCACTGATATGATGATAAGAGTTTTACCTAGTTATTTCATCCAAAGAGATGTTACTATGTCATCTGCTTGTCACTTTATTTACAACAGATCACACTTCTCTTCTAGATGATCTCACCACCAGAACGCAAGTACTCTGTCTGGATTGGGGGTTCAATATTGGCATCGCTGTCCACTTTTCAGCAAATGTGGATCAGTAAAGATGAATATGAGGAAGCTGGCCCCTCTATTGTCCATCGTAAATGCTTTTGAATACTTCCATCATGTACCATCAGTGATAAGTAGTGCTGTTTCTCTACACATCACCTGCTCTCATTCACTCTGAGGGAATTACATGGTTTGGCTTTCTTCTACCTGTAATAAAGCACACTATAGGGATGTCATATAAATTAGTATATTACTTCTAATTTTTTAATGCTGAAATGAGGCTAACATTTCAGTGATGGGTGTTTTCCAAGATAAATAACAATAGTTATAGCACACAGTTTTGTAGACCTCTCCCTTCTTCCCCTCCCCAGTTTGTAAGTACCGAACTGCCATCCATTCAGGAGGCAGCACATGTTATGGCTGTATGTTAATCTCTGCTAATTGGTGGCAAGTCTGGAGCACGCACACACTCAGTGATTCTTTCAAACTCAGACATAATACAAGATTTAGGTACCATATATGGCTTATTTTATGCAGCTAAGTGGTAGACAGGATTTTTCTAAGGGAGTTTATTTTACTGAGGATAGAGTGGATTTTTGTAGGTGCTAGCTGTGCACGTGTTCTTTCAGTACAGCTCATATGGGTGTCTTTCCTTTGTATGCTGAAATTGTTTGGCAGCAGCCCTTCATCTCCCTGTGACCACCACTCCCCAACAGTAATGAGTTTCAACAAGCTACAGTGACTTTTGCACTTGCATGTAACAGATTAATTTACTTCGTGTATTATTTTCCTTCATCTCTCTTCCTAATCAGTGAAATGATATTTCGTTTACTTTTGCTGTATCTATGCTATGCTAAGCTAATGATTACTGAGTAAAAAATAACCTTTTAAATATGTTATTAAATTTTTCTGGGAATAATAGATCAATAAAAGTGTAATTATCCATGTAAGACTGATGTTGCTTACATTAATTTCATAGTGACTAGTTTATCTGTTAAAGATAAAATAATAATTACTAAGTTCTAATTTAATTTTATTATGAAAATTGTTTCATTCCCTCTGAGTTTTCCAGATAAACAATTTTTAATGAAAACAGAATTGTTTCACAGTTTCCATAAGAATTTATATCTTCCTGGATGACAAATGTTCATAATGTTCTGTATTAAAGCCAGCTATGAAGATCACATTTTACTGCTTCAGATATCAGGCAAGTGTGTTTCATATAATTCTGGATACCGTGGACTTTGAATTGCTGGTGATGTAAGGCTTGATGTGTGTTTCATGATTTAAATCAACCCTATTAAGTTCTTGCACTGTAGCAGTACATGGCTTTTGTTTTGTTTGTTTCTTTTAATAAATGAATAATAGCAAGGCTTCAGGATGTAGTGACTAGCCCTAAACACCATAATGTGCTGGGGGCTGGGAGTAGAACCAAATCCAGAATTCCGGACTCCCAGACAACTGTTCCATTAGCTGGACAATGTGTGCACATCCTCCCTCCCTCCCTCCTTCCCCTTGCCTTTCTCTGACTTCACTGCATTTTGTATCGGTGCCTCCTAAAGCTGCAATACATGACCAGTAAAGACAATTTCCCTGTCTTTGCAAAGATGGGGAAAAGATGACAGCTGGATTTACAGTCTTCTTGTAGTGTGTTTGCTTGGGCTAAACTGGCAGAAAAAGTGTATTTTTGCCGTAAGTGTTCAGCTTTCACAGAAATAAATTTATTGTCTTTTTGATACAATGCTTTTTTTGAAAAGCCACAGCATTCCAAAAGCAATGAGGAATCCAAGTGTGTTGTAAATAGTTTCTGTTATCCTTGGAGACAGCATAATGGACAGTGCCCAAGTGTTGCGTCTGAGGGCAATAAACGACCAACTCATCTCGAATTTTATGGTGAGCAGTATCCATCTGCTCTTTGGCGAGCACTCTGACACGACCAGTTAGCTGGCTGCTCGGCCTCAGAGGGAATATTAGGTTGGTGCACATCCTGCTGTTGTTGAGTTGTGTTCTGGTGTGGAGGTTTCTGACGGACAGACTCCTGCGTGGGAAGGGAAGGAATGCAAAACTCCAGGAAGAAGTTTGCCTTCATTCCAGAATTGCATTGTAAACTTGTAATTCTTCTTTCTTTGTCAAAACACTGGACAAGTGTTAGCCTTCGTTCCAGTTGTGCATTGCCAGCGTGTGACTGACATGTGCACACGTTTCCCAGGTAGGACAGGGTTCATCAGTGCTGCTCTGCAAAGGTACTGGCTGACCTGGGTGTCGCTTAGTGGGGTTCTCCTTCACAGATGAGTGAAATGCGGGTATAGCTGCACATCAGCTTTGTATCACAGGTGAAACATCCATTGCCTTTTGAAAATGCACTTAGGGGGCATCTTATGGACTCCTCTGACTACTGCTAATTCCAGCTGCAGGTAATCTCATTTCTTCATCCAAATGAGCTCCTAATTGTAAAAGCTGGAAGACCTGTAAGAGAAGGGTTCTTCAAAGGTCTACTGTATCTAGCACAGTACATAATAAGAGGTTGGTCCTTTCTTACTTTTCAACAGCAAGCAGTTCAAATGGCCAGTATCCATGTGTTCTCAAGCAACTGTAAATCATTGCAAATGTCTCAGCCTCTGAATGAATATTATTTCTAGGTTTATTGTCTTGGTCTAGGCTTGTATGATTGCTGCTTAAGTTGATAATAAATCCACTACCTATAGGACTGGCATTGTTGACTGTCCTGTTATCGCCTGTCTAACCAACATAGCTTACATTTTCATCTCATCCTTTTGTAGGTGTGATGTTCAACAGCATAAACTTAAGTACGCAGATCTCTGGAATTCAGTGACTTTTGCAGTTCCCTGTAACATTAAAGCAAAAATCCATTCAGTTTGCTAATAATCTACTTGTCCTGGTTTCAATATTAAAAATGAAGGGTCTTCTTTAGATTTTCAATTTACATTTTTTAATATATCCTTTCAGTATATACTCACAACCCATTAATCAGCTCTGCCTAAGAGCTACGAGGTTAGGCAGTTTCATCACCTCTTTTGTACAGAACACATTCCAAGAGCCCCATAGTAACAGTGTAGCCAAATACCTGGATTGTTGTGGTGTTACCACAAAGCACGTTAAAAACAAACAAACAGAAAACCCAAACAAACCCACAACACTAAATTGCATTACTTTCTTCTACATTTCTTGATGTATATGAAAACAAAGGGAAAAGCAAGAAATGCAGTACAGGCCTCACAGCAAAAAAAAAAAAAAAAAAAAAAAAAAAAAGTATTGAAAAGTTTTATAAAAGTGACTGATGAAATGAAACATTAACAAAATGAAAAAGGGGTTTCTAAGTTAAGTGTAGGCTAAATTTTGGTTTTGTAAATACATGTTATCAGTTTAAACCCAAATGAATTATTTCATTTTTCTAATATTCCAGCAAAATCATTTTTTCATATATTTCTTTACTGTAGTCGTAACCTGATTTTAATGCTAGTCTAATCTAGAATCTGAAGGTGAAATCAACTTAAAAATAGCAAGAAATTAATTGAAACTCTGATACTTTTCCTGTTTTTATTTATCCAACTACTGCAAAAGAGGAGGTAAACAGCTGAAGTGAGGCAATGTGAAGTCAGTGCTAAATTCTCACCCAAGCAAGTGACCTGTATGTTATGCTCTCCCGGAATATATCACTATAGCTCAGAATAAGCCATTCCAAATAGATGTGGACTTTGCATAAGGCAACAATGACATCACCTCAGGTCCCAGAGTACATCTCTAGAAGAAGGACAAGACAAGGAAAAGGGATTCCCAGCTCTCCTAATCATTGAACCTCCTTCTCCTCATCCACCATTATACCTTGCCTGTTCTCTTCATGTAGTGTTGAAAGTCCACATAGTACAGGTATTTATACCAGTCCTTCTGTGACTATCATTTGTATAAAACCAAAATTAACTGTGAATTTTTATGTTTTGTTACAAGGGCAGGTTCTTTGCATGTCAGATACTTGGAGCTTTTCTCAATCTCTAGGCTGAGGTCAGGCAGTAGATCTCTAATGGAGGGGGGGTTAGGGTTGTTAGGGTTAGGGGTGTTTAAAAGCCTGTATTTTTCAGAAAGTATCAAAGAAGGTAAGCAAAACAAAATTCTCTTCAGTCCTTGGTTGGCATCTATAGCTCCTGGCACAGCTGGGGCTGAGACGCGAGTTCTCAATGGTTACAGTATGAATTCTCATCCTGCAGCTGACTCCTTTCTCAGTGTGGAAGAGCCTGATTATGCTCTGAATACCTCCCTAACAATCTGCATGTGGAATATTATTCAAAATTAAAATGCATTTTGAAAATAGAATTAATTATGTGCTAAGAGCAAATACAGATAAAAATAAGTAAAACTATTAAGCTGTTTGTGTGATTTGGCAAACCTCTGCTTCTCTGAGAGGAAATTGCCTTAGCCACCATGCAAGTGCTACTTTTCTATATGCAGTTGTGCAGAACACTATAGTGGTCATACCGAGAGTAGGGAATACCCATAGCCAAGGAAAGAGATCACAGTTTGCCCCAAATGCTCACCTACTGTTGCCAACTACTTCTTGGCTAAAATTTCACTTTAAGATTATTTTTAAACCCACAGGGCTGTTAACAGTTATACTCAGTTGTTCCTATGCATACCTCACTCTGGGATCTCGTGTGAAAAACTAGTTTGGCTGATGATAAATGTCCTAAATTTGAAAGAACTTTTGTGGATTTTAGTTGCTGTTATATCAGCATAGTCACCAGTGCCAAATATTCAAATCTTACCTGGTTCCTGAAATTGGCTTTGAAATTTGGTGTTCTAATTCAGTGTTTTTTGAGTCCTTGGTATTCGCTCTTCCCTACAGTTATATAGGCAATAAATATCTTATTTAAAAACAAGCAAACCAAATGCGTCTCCACTCCAGGAGATGGGACTCAGAAAATACCCTCTTCCCTACCCAAACTTATGTATCTTGAATTTCATGACAAATCATGTATTTATAATATCATAGTAAATAGACCTTATGGGCAAAGGCAGTCCAAACATTTTAAATGTTATCTTTAAGAACAGATGAGCTTGATAGAGAAAGAAGAAAGCACATCTTCTACAACAAGACTTCTAGGTAACAGTTATTTGTATTTTTAATAAATTCTATTGTTCCTGCAAATAATAACATCTTGCAAATCAGATGCTCCAGAGGTAGAACATTATCTTCTGTGGAACCTAAGAAAGCAAATCGAAGGCTACTAATATCAGTTTGTATGGCTGAGGGTGATCTGCTTTACTGAGTTGATGATTGTGATTTGATTACATTTTTCTGAAGAGCAGGAAAATGATCGCTAAGTGAATTTGTGTGACTATATTGTTTCAAGGTAAGTGTATCAAGATTGTCGAATTAGAAGTTAGCTTAAATCTTTAAAATATTTTTTTCTTCCATTCAGAAAGTAAGACTCATTGTTATAGGCTCTCAAAGTGAGAGGAAAATCAGCAGCTGGCTCCGTACAGGCCAAGAACATGCCATTTCCTCACTATTTGCAAACTGATATCATGCAAAAGAAGTGGTTTGCATTTGGCAGAGTTTGTGGCTGTCTTGGAAATAGTGTCTGGAAACAGAAATGCTAATGACTGTTCTTCCCCAATATTTCTAGTTATGAGGCTGTAACCAGTTCTGCATTGTGTGGTCCTGTTCCTGCTGTCCAAGCTGTTCGGTGGGAAGAGTAAGGTAAGGGGCAAGAGGTTTCCAAAGGAGAATCCTCAGTTATGTTTGGATGGTTTGGGCAAAAAGGCCTCTTCAGCTTCAACAATGAGCCATGTTCGGTTGTGGATGCTATATCTTTTTGCTTTATGAAGGTATAATTTTTTTTCAGTATATTTGCAAAGTAAAATTCTTTTTCTGGTCCCAACATATGTTTTGGTTAATGCCACATCCTTTTATTTGACCTTTATAAACACAGTCTTGTATCTGTTCAGAATATGCTCCCTAAAACATCGTTTTTCTAGCCTGTGACCTTGGCTATATTACCTCCTTCCTTTACAGGGAAATTAATGTCTTTGTGTTAAAGGCCCTTCATAGCTTTACTCTGATCTGTTTCTTCTTTTTCCCCCCATCAAATTGTTGATTTATACTTCTGATTGGTGTCTGTTTCAAATTAAGCATGCTTTTGCTTTTTATTTCTGTGGAGCAACTCCCTGTAAACATCTTCCCAATTTCAACCCCTCTAAACACTTCTATAAAACTTTATAAGGCCCTGATGCCTCTGAATCCTAACCGGAATTAGAAACTCAGCCAATTTCCCATCAAAGGTTGCCCTGCCTTTTGTCACCCACCCTTTCCGTACTGTTCTCCCTCTTCTTAGGTAAAAAGTTCTCTTGAGCAGGAACCAGTTTTTGGTTTTGTCTTTGTACAGCACCTTTTGTAATCAGATTTTTGACCTTAGTTGGGCAGCTGTGCAGCATAGGTGTATCAGTTATTATTCACTTCTAGGCTGTCCTTTCTGTGCTTCCTAACCTTGTTGAAGTGGCCTAATTCTTTTACTTGCTCCATTTCTTTAACAAGTAATAGCATAAAGAGTTCTTGGTATATGAAACATTGTGTTTGAACACAGTTCTTGAGAGTAAGGGTGCTCTTAAGTAAGAATAAGAGTATTTTTCAGGCTGATACAGAGCTATACAGCGTCCTTGTACAGTGTACGAGGTTCCTCTTCTCAGAAGCCTGCTGCCTTCAGGGCTTAATACCTGACTGTTCAAGAAGCTGTCTCCTGTGTGCTTTAAAATTTTGCAAGTTTTTCTGAACTTCAGTTATTACTTTTTTTTTTTCTTTTGTAATAACTTTATTATAAAATAAGCTTTCATCAGCATTCTCAAAATTGCTTTCCTGGAAACGTGTTAAATAACGTGTGATTTCAAAAAAGGCCCTTTTCTCCTATTCCATTTAACACAGAAACTTTATCACCATCATTTAAGTGTTATTTCTCCTAAAGGAAAGAAAATCCATCCAATGCAAGACTAAGCAGATATTTCCCCTCACACATTTTCCAAAGGGAAATACCTTCTTTTCATAGGAATAACTTCTAGGGAAAAATATTCATTCATACAAAGGTTACCAACTTCAGTACATATAAACTAGTGTAGCTCCAGTTATTTCTTTAGACTTAATTTATTAAATCCACTGAATATTTGACATCTAACTTTTAAATGTGAAAGCTATCTTACAAATAATTTCTAAGATTTTAGTCTCTTGTAACACTACCTTTCAATTCTGCTTTTCACATCAGTGAAGCTTTTCTGTTTGTTGAAATTATATGGGATCTGAGATGGAATTCTTGTTATCAGTTATGTCACAGATCTTCTTGGTGTTCACTCAGAAAATACAAGCAGCATTTTAAAAGCTTCTTTGGGGAGATTTCCACTCCATTTTTGCCCATGTTTGTTCAGAATTAGATATTGCATCTTTGGTGAAGTAGTTATTAGGAAACTAGTGAACTCAGTCTTAGGCCTTTGCTGACAGTCTATGACTCTCTAAATTCTTATTTTTAACATATTTTTTTAGACAAGAAAAATGTGTTTAAAAAATGGGTAGGAATTCGGAGAGACAGAATATGTGAGCATTTGAGTAGCTCCAAACTTCAAGAAAATACAAGGGAAATTCTGAAACTAATTGCTAAAGTTTGATCAAAATGATTATTGTTCATTTTAATGAGAGATAGTGGGCTACAGAGTCTACTTTCAAAAACTAAATGACATATGCTTAACCGCATGTATGCAGAATAAAGAGGGAAAAGACAAAAATGTGTAATGATGAAATGAAGTCATCCTTGTAGAAGGCTTCTTGAAATCACTATGGGCACCGTACATGGGATTAACTGATCCTTTTTTCCTCTCTGGAAAGGTTTTAATGAAAGAGGAGAAGGACCTGGTGATCTTTTACTGCAAAGGTTAATAACAAAATAATGATGAGCATTTTATGGAAAAAGCAAAGCCAGGTGTTCTGTCTGCAGATCTTATTACCTGGGCATCCCAGTTGTACGTTCATGTCCAGCGAGAGAAGTGGAAAACACATGTGATGCCTTTAAGGGGTTATAGCGGACAGCATTTGTGTTTCTGATTTCATTCCCAGTGCTCTTTCTTTGCTTACAGCAACACAAAAGAGCACTGAGGTCATCCAGGCTGTCCTCCTGCCCAAGCCAGCTTGTTCTCTCACCATGCACTGACAGCTTAGAGACACATGTCCGAGTGCAGTGGATGTAAGGTGAGGGCAAGATTTGGCTCCTGATTTATTGGTTAGCAGTTACTGTAACTCATTGTCTGTTTTGCTTGCCTCAGTTTTGGTTGAAGATCCTGATTTCTGTTGCAAATCTACAGCTAGAAAACCTGGTAAGAGTGCCCAGTCAAGGGCTGTTTGAAGCCAGACAGTGTGCCATTGCATTATGGATGGCAGGACCAGTCTGTGGCCAGAGGGAAGGCTCCTGCCTAGTCTGAGAAAAGTTACTTAAAATATGATTAAGGGCAGTTTGCAAAGCTTTGTACAGATGAGTTCTTCACTGATCTGGTCTTCCATCTGGACAGATTGCTTCAAAATGCACGTATGTCAGAAGTGTCCCTAAGGATGAAAACCACCAGAGTTATGTATCACTCTTTAACTGGGATTTCAGAAAACAGCATTCCTGAGAGAAAGAAGACAAGAAGAGTAATGTAGCAACAGCAAGCAAAGAAAATTGCAGGCTTTGACATGAATTAAATTTGCAAAGTCAGAAGCCATGCCCAACTACATGACAAGCTAATATGGAGGAGAATGAGATTAACGAGTGAAATATTTCTTTGCTGTTTAAGGTTAACCTGGGGCGAAAATGAGTCTGTTGGTGTAATGCCTTGTTCCATTTTAATATGGAAATGTCTCCTGGCGTGTATTCCAAACACCCTACAAATAGTGATATTGATCTGACCTTCAATTAATGAGAGATCCTTTGCAAAATTCAGATCTGGGTTTGAATCGCAAATAGCTTTAATATTCTGAGCAGAGTGGATCATTTACACGTCTCAGTTTGAGACTATAAATCACCAGGATTATGGCTTTTTATTATTATTATTTTAATGCAGGCTTGCTTTCCCTGGAGCAAAGGACCAAAAGTGTGGTGTATAATTAAAAAAAATCATGGAGGATGTTATTTGAAATCCAGTCCTGCTCTTTATTGCCACATTTTTCAGGTATCTGCTGCCTTCTTCACAGTGGGTTAGAATGAGCCATCCCCATCTGTATAGCCTTTACACAGTCCATGGGTATGTTTCCCCTTTCAGTCCACACAAAGCAACCTTTCTAGTGGCCAGCCTGTGCCTCTTTCTCCTTGATGCAGTTTCCTATATCCTGTCCCATAATAAGGGAATGTGAGGCATTTACACTCACAACTCATTGCTATGAAGATTATGTAGCAAGTTGAGTGGTCTTGCTACAGCAGTATACTATAAATAAATACATAAATAAAATTGTGTTTTTGTTTGCTTGTGACAATAACAAAAGTTTAACAAGGAGGTACCAGTCCACTTTTCTTACGGATAATTTTTGTAGCAGTCTTTTCATCTACACTGCTAACAAATAATCTTTCCTAGACATGAAGTAATATATAGTTTCATTGAAGGTGATGCTGATATTGAGCAGTTTTCTATAGCACTGTTCTTGGTCTTGGTCTGAATTTTGCAGTTTTATCCTTTAACTGATTTTTCATCTGGCCCAGAGAGAATTATGTTCTTACAGGACTTCAAAGCTTCCTAATTAAACTGGAGAATTTCCGCCAGTCATAATCTCCACTGGTTTGTAAAATTTCCAAGCTGAAAGATGGCTAGATCAACTTGACCAGCTAGACCCTGTGATTTGACAATACTACTCACAGAGTTGGTGGTAATGCAACTGCGTCAAACCTGCTCCTGAGCCACAGGACCTTATGCCTTGAGAACCATGGTTGAGCTTGGAATCATCACAACTTCTATTTAAAAGAAACAAAATTGAAGATGGGCTGTAGTCTGCCTAGACTTGCACACTTAGTGCCACTCAAGTTCCGGACAACAATTGTGCCTGCCTACTTTCTGCTGTTGCTTAGTCTTTAAAGCTACTAAGATTATTAGGTGCCTTCTTAGTGATCTTGAGAGCTCCTTGCACATTTATATGCCTAAATGTTTTCAGAAATTCAGTGGAATAAATGTTGAAGACTCTTAGGATACCTGAATTTGTGCCATATGTTTCCCAAAATGTCCAGGAAGCTTGACATTACCATTAGTCATCAAGCAGATCAGCTGTGCAGGTGGCATTTCACACAATGCTGTGCTCACAGCACGTGCCCAAGAAGTGTGCAGCCCTGGCTTTTAATAACTACTCAACTTCATGGGGTTTCAAGCTATTATTGTCTTTGAGAAAAACATCCCCCAAATCTTGCCAGAGGCTACTATAGCTGGAAGCATTTTAAACTGATCTTGAAGTTGAGGCAGTGTACAGTCCAGCAGGCAATAGCCTCAGGCAAGATAGTGATCAGGTAGAAAAGGTGCATCGAGTGATGGTTTGTAAGTTTAACCCTGCCTGGGTCTGGGCTGTCACAGTGCTAACTCTTCCTTTACTCATCTGTACATTCTTCTCCTGTGTGTTCACAGCAGCACTTGTGTGACTGCATTAAAAGCCCGTTAGAGATCTGATCCAGCTGAAAACATACTTCTGGTTTATCTTTCATCTGACTGCTCTGGAGGTAGCATAAAAAGTGCAGGGAGCATATGCACCGAGTGAGACTACAGCAGTCCAACTTTAGGTTGGCTTAACCTGACCAGGAACTGCACTGAGAATAGCTCAGTAAGTAGGGGCCACGTAAGTGGGAAGCTGCAGTGTTCTGATTACTGCTCACGGTATCTCTTCTTGCAGAAGGTTTCTGACAGTGTGCTGTAAGACAAACGTTAAAAGAGATGCTTCTGGGAGCTGGGTGTAGACTTTCTGGTTCTATTGCCATTCTTCAGAGAGGTGAAGAAAAGCTTGAAAACATGGTCTGCTCTGCATCTCTGTGCAGAATCCAGAAGGTAGTAAGGAAAATCCCATATTTTTAAGAACTCCAATGATATTTAAAGGTTGGGATTGAGAGTCTTACTTGTGTCATTGGGTGAATCTACCTTCTCCTCTGCTTAAAGGTGGAGAAGATAGATAAATTAGCTACAGCAATACTTTCAAGGTGAAAAAGCATTAAATGATTAATTAAATAATTTAAATAATTAAATAATTAAAATAATTAATTAAATTCTGTAATAACTGCTGAGGTTTGGGGTTGGATTTTTTTTGTAAGATCTTTCTTGTACAACAAACTATCAACAATCCTCTTCTACTTTCTGTATAGGCTTACCATACATAGCAGTCTGAAGGGGGCCTATGGAGTTTTTCTTGAGAAAATAGCACTGCTCTGGGCCTATTCTAACTCCCAGTTGCTGAATATTTTGTTGTTGACCTCAGTAAGTATGAGAAGAGGCGATTCTCTGAATATGTGCAATTCTCTGCATATGTGCAATTCCCTGTACAGCTAACCACTGTAAGGACTTCAGAAGAACATTTCCTTATTTTCCTACCTTTCACTTTGGTAGCCTTGTAAAGAGCATTTTGCATTGCAAGTTGCACACTGAATCAGTTGCTTGGATCTCACACAGAGTGCTGAATTAACATGATGCGACCCAGAGATGCGAAAGGATTTCTTTCATTAACAGTGCTGTGATGCTAGGGAGAACACAAGATACGTTTCCTAGACAACCACCAACGTTACTGTGCGAGTGAAAGTACGAAGGCTGAAAAGGGAGTTTGAGAAGAGTAGGGATCAATTTAGGAAAAGATTTGAATAGCAACATTAAAGTTCTTTTACAAAACATAAAACTATAAAACTCCTCATGGAGACCTGCTACAGAGTCTGTGAAACAGCTGCAATGATCTCAGAAATTTAAAAAACAAAAACAAACAACAACAAAAACAACAACAAAAATGCGGTTTAAAACACACATACATCACCTTTATATTATATTATGTCTGTATGTGTTGCAAATGGTCTTAACCTTAAAGACACTATCCTTGTCTGATTATTTTCCCCTTTTTTCTTTGTTTTGTTTTGACTAGTTAGCTTTCAGTTGCATTAGTGAGTTGAATTGTCTTTTGGAGAGACCTGGCACCTGTGGAGGCTGACACAAGCTGAGCAATGCAGTGGGAGAAGAAGGGGAGAGTTGGCTTTGTTCAAAATTGGGTAACACCTCTTTCTATGGTCTGGGACCTGGCACTTTAAATACTTTTACCTGAGGATTTTATAACGTTTTACAATTAATATTTATGGGAATTGGTTAGTAATGACAGGAAAAAGGAAGTATTGCACCATCTTCAGGAGAGGAGGGGAACTATAGGCCTCACCTCAGTTCTTAGGAAGATTATGGAGCAATTTCTCATGAAAACCATTTACTAGCATGTGAAGAACAAACATTTGATTGTGAACATCCAGCATGGATCTACCAAGAGCAAGTCATGCTTGACCAACCTGATTGACTTTTATGATGAAATGACAGGCTTTGTGGATGAAGGGAGAGGAACCCTTCAACCCAAAGTGATCTCTTTGACTTGAGAAAGGTTTTCAGTACAGTCTCCTTTTAGGAGAATACAGGAAAGACAAATGTGATTCCAGCTCTCTGATCTTTTATCTTGCCAAAGATAGAGCAGGTCAGACACAAGTTCTATCTAATGACAACATATCAGTATAATCGGTTAAACTGTGGTTGTGTTATTCATGCCATGTTGGTAAGGAAAATATCCCGTATGCAAAACTGGTGGGCTATACATGGAAGATGCATACAGTTGAGATAGGTTGTAACTTAGTTTGCTGTGCAAAATTTACAAGGTGACCTCTCACTGAGTCTGTTTCATTTGACTATAGCTCTTCCCTGTGACAAGGACCCTTGCTTGACAGAGCAGAGAACTGGATCCAATCTTGTTGAGCTGAGGAGGGGTACATGCCCACCACACATGCAATTACTACTGCATGAAACCATAAGATAATATTTATTGGCTGCCTATACATACAGACGTTTTTGCTGCTGTGATAAAAAGGGGTGGCCTTTGTTGCAACCTGAAGGGAACCTTTTTAGTTAGGCAAGAGGATTCAGGGTACCCCAGAAATATCTTAATGTCATGTGCTGTCTTGCTGTCACCATTAAGTATTTCTTCCTGGACAGAATAAAGTCCCTGGGGAGGGCACTTCTGAGCACACTGCAGTGGCAGAGAGTGAAAGACAATATGGGATATGTTCCTGGAGCCTCCTTCTTTGGTGATACACATATAGCTTCAAAATGGGAAGTAATATAATGCTAAGGTTTCTGATGTTTAGCAAGAGAAAGGACGCTGATTTGTATAGCAGTGAGTGGCTGAACTGTGCTCCTTTCTGAGGAGAGCATCTGATCTCCTACTGACATAACCCTTCCTCAGAAGATGATAGAAAAATGGTATTATCAGCTGTTACAACAATGGTAGCTGGGGTGAAAAAGACTTTTCTATCTTGGTAATTAGGTGGGGACTTGTCTAGCAGCACAGACCCACAAAGAAGGAAATTCAGGAAGCTTAACTTGCCTGTAGGAGGGAGAGAAGGGGAGGGATCTTCAGCAATCTGCATTCAATATGAGCTTAAATGAAACATTTCAAACCACACTGGCAATGACTATTAAAGTGACATTTCCTAGTGCTGGAAACTGCATTGCAATATAGATTACTTTGTCTTTTCTATTTGTTTCCTTTGCAAGATTTTTAAGAGAATTGAATATACTACATTGGTGATCCCACAGGCAGAAGTTTTGTATTTAGATCAAAACCTGTTCATACCAGGTCGAGGTGGTTAAACAACCACCCATTGGCTGGGGTGGGAAGGATGGATAGAGACTAAGCTGTTTGGGCCCTATATTTTTGTTAATCATGTGCAGTGTTGTGATAGTGGCATTCTGTGGCTGAGACAAACTGCTGCCAAGAAGCTACCAACACAGATCCTCTGCTTAGCCTGTGGCTAAGAGCACTGGTGTAAACCTCACGATGGTCTTTTCCTAGGCCAGTTTCTAAACTGTATTCATGCGTGCTGTATGAACAGAACATCGGTCTTGCTGAGGCATCTCCATGTTGTGGTAAATGACTTGTGTATGTTGTTCATGGTGATCTATGTGGAAGAAACACACCTCATTTTTGCCTCTGAAGGCACTGAGGAGTTTCGTTCAGTGGAAATGAAACCTGTATAGTATATAGAGATATACTGCAGCTTTATATAGAACATTTTGGTAGGCAAAATGTTGCAGGGAAGACAACTTGTGCTAATAAGAAAAGACATGTTTGATATGAGGGGGAAAAAAAATCAAATAGTAGGTAAAGGAAACAGGAATGAGAAGGTTATTTTTAACTGAAAAGCTGTATAGAAGCTAAAGCTACTCTTTACCCACATTTTTAATTTGCATTAAACAAGAAACAATGACCTGGGCTAAGCTATTTGCCTTTTGCATTCCCAATTATTATTCCTCAAGGTATGTTTGTCTGTATGTATGTAAATGAAGCTTCAACTAATATTTTGATTTGAACAAACACAGGATAAAGAGCATTTTGCTGAGAAAAATACTGGAGCATCTTGGGCAGTATTTTTACAAGGTTTCATTTGCTGTCAATTAAGAATTGGGTACTCTTGTATTTGTTCATCAGTAATTCAATAAATACCAACAATTAGTTATTCAACACATGATACTTCACATTTCTGATAATTTTTTCATGTGCTTTTTTCTTTTCCACCTTGAAAGTGAAACTAAATAACTGAGTTAAGTTATATGGGGACAATCCTATTCTTCAGGGTCTCTCTTGTTTTCACTGATCCTAGCACTTGCCTTCTTTGGCTTGACAAGACGTTTTGTGCAAATGGTGTGAACCTGCTTCAGCGTTCACAGCTTCCATCCCAGGGCACGTTGTTTCTTGCCACTGTGGCTGCTTTTTCTGAGTGTGGTCTGTGACTAATTGTTGTTGCTAGCTGAGCCTTAAGAGAGGACTTTTTTGAGAGTCAAGGTTATTTGCCATCTTTCAGGGACAAACATGGAGAAAAAAGCAGTATGATTTTTCTGTGAAGACTGTCATACCTTGTGCTATGGATGTCTGTCCCTAACGTGCTTAACAGACAGACTTGAAAATGGCAAATAAAACCTCAGAAAAAGATTTGAGTGCAAGAAAACTGTGTTCTTTCAGCAACTGATGAAATATGTTGCTCAGCTTTATTGTTCTTGCAATGAGAAATGACCTTTCTGTGCATTGACTGCAAATCTGCTGTGTTGGAAAGGAATTGAGGGAACCTAAGAGTTAAAGAGGAAAATGCAAACTTTAAAAAATGAAGTTTCTAGTCTTACTGCTCATTTATACTTTGTTTAAAAACACAAATCTCTGAATTTACTCTATGTGTTCTGTGGGCCCTCAAACAGTTGTTCTCTTTTGTTCTCTCTCTCTCTCTCTCTCATACCAATCCCCATTTTCCTTGGGCTTCCTTCAGGGCACTTGAACAGGATTCTGCTGCTATATCTGTGTTGCAGCTTCTGCTACAGTTAGGTCTGACTTTCCTAAAGGAGGAGAGGAACAGCCTAGAAGGAGATCTACATGCTTCGGGTCTGGTCCAGGAGAGGCTTCTGTTGCATGGGGGTGAGGAACTTTCTCATCTTCACTTTGCAGTGCTAACACCAATAGGTGAAAACACACTAACAATGTGGGTTGGAGTGCTTGCAGCTCAGAAGTATGTGATTCAGTAGGAAGGATTCTTGGTAATCAGCTTAGATGATATGTTGAAATGTGCATTGACTAGGGACAAGGTGCACGGTGCAGATTAGACGTACTCTTAAGGTGTTACTGATATTTTCTAAAGCCATTCAAACATCACTTACATGTATGTTTTCAGTTATCATTGCTGCTTCTCATCCTCCAGAGATTTCATCAAAGTTCTCTGTACAAACCAAAAGCAAAACTTCGTAAGCTTGGTTTTCAGACAAGCAAAAGCACTCTTACTATTTGGAGGATACTAAGCGCCATGAACTCAAATCTATACCTTTAGAAAAGTTTGTAAAAGCCTGTATAGAATACAGTATTTAATATTCTTTGCTTTCCTGTGTAGCTGTGGAATCAGTAAACACATAACAAATAACTTGAAACAAACAAATAATTCTGCTCTAATAGTAAGTGGCTAGCAGTTTGGGTTTGTCTCAAAAGGGTTAAATGCAGCAAGCTGTAGACATTGTGGCATTATAATTAATAGAACATCTAATGATTTTTAGCCAATAATCAGGAATGTTGGTTAGCAAAAATAATTTTTTATAAGCAATATGCTGAATTTCAGTGACTGAGAGGAAACCACCTGTTTCCAGTTGTTTATTTCACAAAGGAGAAAGAAAAGAGAAAGAGCTGTAAATATTTCTTCTAAACTGAGATTTATTTAAAAACAGTATTCATGTCTTCAAATCAAACAAAAACACTTTTTCAGGAAATCTATAGCTTCTGTTTGTTATAAATCACCTTTTTGTTTCAAAAATACATATGCTTTAATAAGCTTTAGGACAGTTATCAGGGTCCAGTACACCTCTGAGACTGCAATGTGTGAGTCTCTTGAGGCAAAAATATCCTAAGTTATTTGTTGCACATGTTTTGGTAATAATCTCATATTTGGTAAATTACATTAATATTTTCCTTATCAGTATATCAGGAATCATAGCTTATCTGTTGTTTATATTTTTAATTGTAGCTTCTCTATAATTTGTATTTAAAAAACCCTTCCTTTACATCAGAGCATCACAGATTTGTTCATGTCGGACATCCCATGGGAGCTCTCCCGTCCAACCTGCTGTTCAGAGCAGGGCCAAGCCTGAATTCCCACCAGCTGGTTCAGGGCTTTGTCTAACCAGGTCTGAAAAACCTCCAAGGGCAGAGATTTCACAGCCTCTGTGGGCAACCTGTTATCCTCACAGTTTTTAGTTATCCTCACAGTTGTTTTTTTTTTTTTTTCCTGTTACAGAGGTGGAATATGGAATATTTCCTTATAACCAGTGAGAACGTAACTCCCTTCTGTAATGAGATGTTCAAAGGTGAGTTAACTTGAGAATAGTTGAGTTCACCCACCTCTTCCACACACCCTCAAATGCCTGTGGTCTCACCTGTCTGTGTGAAGAGCTCTTGTAAGCTGAGGCACCTCTGCCCCTTTTTCTCCTCCACTGCCGCGCCTGCATTATGCCAACCCAGATGCTTGCACAATTTATTAATCCCCCCTAGCCATTTTGTTAAACTTCTGTGTTAAAAGGTATACATTTGTCTGCTGCTTTTCTTTTTTCTTGTAAAACAGCACAGCACTTTCATATAGAGCTTTTCATCTTCATTAATACAGACATTAACTAATTAATTAATTGTGCTTGCATATTAAATTGCTAGTCTACTAAAACTTATTCTTTCTATTCCCTTAAGATATTTTATGCATCAGTGAGGTCTTTTGTTAATCTTGTCTTTTCCGTAACACGTTTAACATTCTTTTGCTTATCATTTAGGACTTATTAAGGCTTATTATCTCACTTACCCTCTTTTGAACTTTCTGTGTTGTCCACTTTTTTTTTTTTCCCTCTAACCAGAACTGTGTAGTTGGCCCATATTCTCATCTTATAAAAATTGGGAATAACTGAATAAGGGTTAATTCCACCAGAAACCAGACTCTAGAATCTTTCTCAGGAATTCAAACATGACTTTCTGGTCCATATCAAGTGCTGTCTGCAATTGCTTTGAATTTTTTAAGGATTAGTCACTGTGCACTACTTAGGCATTAACTACAAAACTGTGTCCAGTTTATGTCGATGCACAGTGTCCATGCTTCTTAGAAATTTGGAAAGGATGGAAAAAAGATTCCAAGAATGGTCTGGAGTCTTAAAATCATGATAATAGTGAGAAACTAGGAAATGCAACCTATTTCAAGATAATGTTGCTTAGCGTAAACCTGTAGAGCCTCCAGAGAGGGGATTGCAAGGACTTTATTGTGAAGAGCTGTGAAATCTAACAAATGTAATGCAATGAAAAAACAGAGTTTGCAAATTGAAGGCAGACCAAGTCAGAGTAAATTTAAGATTCACTGAAAGTAATTAATCAGAACAATTAACCTATGGACACAATGAATTTGTTGAGGTATTTAAATTGAGACTATGTATTTTTCCTAGATATACATTGTCCAGCCAGAAATTACTGGGTGAGATTCTTTGGTATTGTATTATGTATGAAGTCACAATAATTCATCACAGTCTCTTTCAGCCTTAAAATTTAAGTCTCTAAACCCCATATGCTCAAAACTCTTTTTTTTTTTCCTTCTATGTGTTTGGGGAAGGGGGGGTTGCATAGTGGGTGTCATGGTAGCATGGATGTATTTTGCATTGACTTATTCTTGATTAGACACAGAACATCACCTTGCTCAGGATTCTTGCCCACACACATTCCCAAGTGTTCTCCTGGGAATAGTGCAGAATTCATCTTGTCTTTCAATACTCCTTTATTCCCTTGTTGTCTGCTAATGTAAGTTCTCTTTTAATTTATTTCTCTTTTTTAGTATTTCTCTTCTACTATAGCATTGCATTGGCTGAAGTTTGATCATTGTGGTGGATCCCTTATTCATGTTTAACCTCCAGATGGTTATTCTGTCAAAAATGTTTCCTGCAGGCCTGTGTAATTATACACACAGATTCTCTCCTGTAAAATCTTTTCTGTTATTGCTGCTTCCTCAATGAGGCAATACGAGGTGTGTTAGGCAAGCTCTCTGTGGGTAAATGCATGACTGTCTGCAATTTAGGTTTATTTTACTAAATGTTCCATGCCAACTATTTTCTGCTACTCTCATTATTCAAATCATGCTTGTAGAGCCTAATAGTAATGATTTTTATTCTAGATATTCATAACTAATGTAATACAGACTTCATCCCACTTTGCATAGCTTCTGCGTATTCTCTTGATCCCAAGGAATCTGTTGTTGCTGTTAAAGCTCAACAGTAGCACTTGGCTTTTTCTGCCTAGTCAGGGACTTGAATTGTCAGATTTCTTCTCTTCACCCTTTGTTTTGTGTACAGTCCCTCTTCACTCTCTTTGTGAACAACAAAGTGAAGGACACATTTGATATGAGGCTTTATACCTATTATGACAACTTTCTTCCATTTCTAACTCTGTTTTTATTACCAGTTTCTCCAAGTTATTTTTTCTATATAAACATGCTTCTCTCTGCCTACCTGTTGCTCCTAGCCTGTAAGCACATATCATATCCCAGGCATTTGGCCCACACCTTTGTTGCCAACACCACCTCATTTCTCATGGCTTCGACTGACAATAGGCATCTTCGATGAACAATGAGTTCATCTGTTCCTGAGCTTCTTGTTCCAGCTCTTTCATTTCACCCGGGAGCTACAGAGCTGAAAGATATCAATATCCTTGCTATAGGAAGTCTTTTAATACTACTTGTAAAAACAAACAAACAGATGTCCCCTTACCCTCAGGTTACGTGCTCTTGCAGTGATAAAGGATTGCTTTTCTCTGTATCTCTACCGGTGCTGCATGTATAATCTCTCTTCAAGGATATGATAGCACAGCCTCTTGCTTAATGCATTGATGACCCATTTTTATTTTGTATCATGCTGCTCAAAGACAAAAGAAGGTGAGACCATCTGAGAGCGTTTTAGTGATTAATTGGTTCTATGCTACCTGTCCCAGAATGCAGATTGAAATTGGAGCACTCTGGCTCCCAAAGCTAAATTCGCAGAAAGCAGCTGTTTTTTTTTTTTTTTTTTTTTTTTTTTCTAATAAGAAGCAGAAACTCACACCTGCCACTTAATATGTGAATGATATTTAAAATACTGGGTTGTTTCAACCAGATCTAAGCAACAATGGCTTTAGAAACAGACATTTAAACCCATTTGCATCCTCTTCCTGTTGTCTATCACAGCCATAAAGAGGCACTTTTTAAAAAGGGTGCATTCCCATGCATTATGTTCATGCTTTGGTTTAAAGCCACCAGTGGTAGCTCATTTCCATTCTTTTGACTGTATGAGATCATCTCTGATAAACTGTTCATTTGGCACATTAATAATAATGGAGAATCAAGCTAGCTACAGTACTCATACCATCATTGTGGTGCTTGAGCAACTCACCATCATGTGCGGATTTGTTTTCAAATACTTATTAGATGTGAAAACCTGGTGTTCTCTTTACATAAATAGGGAACAGAAGCATACAGATAAGCAAATGCTTACATGTCTGCATGATAAGTAACACTGAAATCAGCAAGCGTCTTTGCAGGAGTGAAGTGAAGCATTCAAACAAGTATTTGAGGAAATCAGAGTAGAACAACTACACTCCGGCCCAAGAGCGTAAAAATGCTTTGAGCAGATGGAAAAGGGGTCTCCAGAGCCACATGCCAGCACTTAGGCTGTGTAGCTGGATGGAGGAACATCGCACTTGGAATAGCACTGAAGAGAAGTGGTAGCAGGAGATAGAGCCCCAGCTAGGGATAACCAGCTGGACCCTTTGAAATCATTACAAGCACTGTTAGTGATTGGGTTGAAAAGTCCTTTGGAATGACTTAGTCTGCTCTAAAAAGTGACTGTTTATTGATCCTTGTTTCCATGTTTGTTTTCTGGAAAGGATGTGTAGTGCAGGGATCCTACTGGCACACATAGTCCAGGACAATAAAGATATTTAAGTTGCATAAGACACTTTTCTTTTTGCTTTAATTCTTGTTCCCTTTAGAAGCCTAAAATATATATATACAGATGAATGTAACATCATTCTTAATTATTGACACTGGTGCATATCTTCTGGAGAACGATTCATGGGTAAAACCACCACTAGCATGCAGTGCCCAGGCACCTGATACCAATGGCAGTGTTGTTGTGAACAAGATGTCTGCTTCTGCAATGAAGCACAGGCAGCGAAGACCAGCCAGGTGACTGCTTGTTTCTATTTATCAGCTGTCACAGGTATACTCGGGTATCTGTACTAGCTGTCACCTGTTAGACAGACAGCAAATTTGTTTTCTAAGAAGCACAGAGCTTTTATTATTATCTGAGAACATGATGAAATCTCTTAATCATTTTGAACATGCAATGTGACATTTTACATTTCATGGCAATGTACAAGAACCTGTCTGAAGGGGAAGCTCCCACAGCTGGCTGCCTGGCTCCTGGCAGCTTGTAAAGGAGAGCATTTCAGTTGTGAGGGAGCAGAGACATTGAGAAAGGTCATATGTATATGGTATGATGTACGTATGTAACTGCAGGTTGTTGGAGACTGTGGTCTTGTGTACAGGAGATAGTTGTGTACAGATAGATAATCTGTTACGCATATGATGATGCATTTGAACACCGGGCGTTGGTTGTTGTCAGACCCCGAGGTAATCCAATCTGCTTCAGCCAGTCTGGAGACTTCTGTGCCAGTTCACATAAATTCATTTTATCTTCAGTGCTGATGGCTGATATTTAGTGCTCTTGGTGCTTTCCCGATATCAAAGGTGCTGCAAATATTTTACATATATTCTTGCAGAGCTAATCCATCCCAAACTCTGCATTCTGCCATAGTACGACCCTGCTGATATCAGTAACTTGAGTATAATCAAGGGTAGAGCAGAGCTCCTTATTTCTGGGTTACCATAAAATGATCTGTTATGCCCTGCAATCTACTGACAGACAATCTGGGACAACAAGGCATATAACATTATTTTGATATTTTGGGAAATGAGGACATAAGAATTAGAACATTCTTGTTGGCTGCTTTAATGATTTCTTCATGAGAGCAAGTAACAATTTTACTGTCAGTGGGGAAAAAAACCCTAACCTTTTCAACTGTGATTTTTTTTTAAAGAAAAAAAGGAAATTTATTGAATATTTAACAGTCAATGCAGCTACTCCTTTAAAAAAAAAAAAAAAAAAAAAAGGTATTCTTAGCCTTCTAACAATAAAACCATTGGATAACATTTCCCTTTCCAGTATAATTTAATGCATAAACAATGTTGATGAAGCTTAGGTAAGATTATAAATTATACAGAGTAATAACAGGAATTTAGCATCTATTTTAATGGTAATGCATATCCCAGCTTTCTAACACAAGTTTAATTGTAGAATTTGAAATTAGTATTTCTGACTTTGACAAATTTCTAAAACTTTATAAAGAAGTACAGTTCAGTTTGATTTGATAAATGACTTGATGTTCTGTGCATCGAATTTTGTGTTATGGAAACAAGGAATACTCTTTGGGAAATATTTAGATTCTACAGCTTTTGGATTTAATATACTTCTCTGTTACTAACTTTTATCAACTGTAGAACCTTATAAGCAGCATCCAAACAAAATATTCCATACAGACCTAAGTTGGTTTTAAAGTATCATTGAAAAATAATCCATTGCTTAAAAATATATAGAAAATTGGATTCAAAGGAATGAAAACACTTGAAGACAACAATTCTACTTCTATTGCATCAGAGGAGTGGGCTGAGAATCCTCTTCTTGGGAAAGTTCATGACAGATTGTTGTAAAATTCAGGGTTACGCTGGGGCGTGGGTTCAAACAGTGTTTACCTTATTGACATACAAGTTAGAAGTAGATGATCGCTTCATGCTGTCCAGTTGATTAAGACAGAGGTTAAATTGGCTAAAATGAAACATGGAATGTTTTACTTGTCTGAACATTGTCATATTTTATTTGGGTGAGCATAGCAGAAAACAAAATGAGAATCTTTCTGAAAACCCAATGAGGAGTATTTCTGTCTCTCTTCACATGTTTATAGCATGGTTTTTAATGGTAACTGCAAAGTTTCTTTAAAATCTGATTTTAGACAGACCCTTAGAAGAGTGGAAGCAAGAAACTTCAGTGGCTTTCATGGAGTAATACATGGTTGATTTAGGTCCCTATTGATGCAGAAAGATTTGCTTGGACATGAATTCAAGCAGGGAAATGGTACAGAAGTTGAATAGCTAGAAGACAACAAGTGCAGCATGACATTAAGTACTCTGAGTTTGTCACGGTGGGCTCAGCGTAGTGTCTTCATGGTGTATGAGTGTCTTGGATTTTGCAAATTGAGGCAGACGCTCTAAAAGTGAGTGCATTCCTGTCATTATCTTGCTCTCTTGATGCACAGGTGTGCATCACACTTTGCAGAAAATTCGAGAAGACAAGAATCTTAAAATAACACAGGAAAGCAAAGATGCAAGCGGTGAGAAAGAAAATGTTAGAAAAGGACCTTGAAAAGAATTTTTGCCTCTGCCTTCTCTTGTCAGATCTCTTCTATTTTGTCATCTATTGTGACAATAGATTGCAAACCTTCAGGGTTGGAGATATGTTTGTCCCAAATCTGCATCAGAGCTTTTTTCATTTTTTACAGTTAGTCACTTGCATATTTGATGAAAAGAGATAAAAGTTTTTTTCTTTCTAGTAAATTTACTTAAATTTACTTTTTAGTTTGTGCATGTGTATGCATACGTGTGGGGGATATAACTGTGTTCAAGAGATTAGGAATTGGGGCAGCAGATTAGGTGGAATAAATGAGGCATTTTGGAGAAAGCAGGGTGGCAAGTACTGCTGCAGGGAGCCTGTGCTGCTGCATTGCTGTGTGGAGCTCTGAAAGCATGAGCAGCAGAAGAGATGGGATAGTATTTTTTGAGCAGATTTCATACCATTTATACTTCTTTGTCCTTGTGCTCTTTGGAAACTTCAGGGCCCACAGTGATGGGTGCAGTGTGCCATCCGGCTGAATCGGTGCCTTTTCCAGACCAAGGTGCGTGAATCAAGTTGGCCTCAGATGTCCTTTCTTCACTACCTCCATTACAGATTTCAGCTGAAGATTTTAAGGATATGTAAGTCAGTCAAACTCCTTAGGATCAATCTCAAAACTAACAGTGAAACTTTTTTTTTTTTTTCTTTAATGGCCAAATTAGCTTTATCTTCAATACCCCTGGAATAAGTTAAAGCACATTTTCAAGCAGTTCACAAGTACCTGCAGTAGGTAACAACATAAAAATGATGAAGAAAAGAGTGAAAGAACATAATCAAAACAAAGAAAATATTGCTAATCTGCAACTCATAAAAATAAGGAATATACGTATTGTTTAGGCTAGTTAAGTGACCAAGCAAAATCACATACTTTCATAGAACGGTCTTTTCTGAGCCTGTTGAAGTCAGAACTTCTAGATCAGAGAGACCTGACGTCTACTTTTGCCTCTCTAATGATGCTTCTCAAGAGACTTCATTCTGTCCCCTGTGACCTGCTCGCTATTCAAACAGATGCACTCCCCAAGGAAGCCATCTTATAAATATACACTTGATATAGTTCCCAGATCTTTTCAGGTTCTGCTGCTTTGTTTTTGTAAAAAAGGATGTTTCTTTTTAAATGCCCTTCAGTCCCAGTCTTCTTACTTCATTCCAGTATATGCTCCCTTCACTCTGGGAGATCACAGAGCTCTTTGTTCTAGTTCAAGAGTATATATTGTTTGTATAATTGTCTGTTGGGAGTAGGTAACTTAAATGCTGCTTAGTTGTGCCTTTAAATAGGAAGACAATGTTTTCTCATAACTCCATCTTAATTTTCTTCAATCACATATGAGTGATTGACAAATCTGTGTTGATCTACCATAGAGATGCAAGAGCTGATTCTGAAAGATGCACACTGGAAAGACTGTCATAAAGGACAGCAGTGAAAATACCGAAGACAGTATTTTAAAGTTTTTGCTAATAGTTTTGTGATGAAAAACTGAATCCCTATGAATCTGGACTCAGTTTCAGACAATACCTTATAATGTTCAAAGAGAGCAGAGCTGTTAAAAAGATGCTGTGTATATAGAATACTTATATTATAAATGTATACTTCTATATACTTACATATAGGTATCCTTATACTATAAAGATAATGTAAGTTAATTTTAATTAAGGTAGTGATTTTTTGGGGGGGTGGGAGAAGAGGGAAATTTCACTTGACTAGAAAACTGAATTAAGGAAAAGGGCAGTTAGTTGTTAAATTATATTGCAAATGCCACATCAGAGTAACATTACAGTATAGGAAACTAATTCTGGAAGTTCTGACAGAGTGATAGTTACAGCAGGGCAGATAATTTCTCTCTGGTGAATATTCTTGCTGCTTTAATTTACAGAACTACTCTGAAGCAGATTCTCTTATTTTTTTTTTTTTTTCAACATGAGGATTATTCATATTATGACTATCCATGAATATCCAAAATTTGAGCTGCTATTTGCATGCATTTGGCCACATATGTTATATGTAATTCCTGCTTCTTTATTGGAGAAAATCTGAGGAATTTTTTTGTTCAAATATTTGCATCGACACATTTTCCATTGTTTTGAAACAATATTCATACATTTGAATTTTAAATTATTTTTATGAACATTGGCTCACAAAAAGTTGATTGCATAGATGTTTCCACAAAACACACTCAATAATGACACGAATGTAACCAGACTGCCTTAATTTAAAAACAATTAAGAATACTTATGATAGATTTTTCTACACTTTATACCTAACTTTTACAAAATGTATTGTTTCATGCACATGTGGCTGTGAAACATTCACCTGCAAAAGCTGCTCAGCAACATGGTTGTGCTGGTCTCAGTCCTGTTGCTCCTCAAGGCAGCTTGTGACTGCTTACTGGTAATAACATGGCTCTTATTAAATATTCAGGAAATTCTTGCACTGTTCTTCAGCTGTGATCATGACGTAGTTTGATACCTAATTAGAAATAATATTCCCTTAAAGGATAACTGAGTGTTGGACTTGGATAACAGACTTTTAAATCACACAAATACAGTTGATAAACAAGTTTACAGTATCTTGTTTACATTTAAGTTTCTAATTCATAACATCGAGCAAGATGGTAGCTGATGCATACCTAGGCAAGAGGGAAAAACAGAACTAAGAAAGTCAGAGAGCCACGGAGAAGCACGCAGAATAATTTCTGCCCTCTTCAGGACCCAAAGCACAAGTTAAGAAGAAACACAGAAAATGGAGCTCAGGGCCCATGTGTCTATGTATGTGTGTCTAAGGCTGGCTTTGCAGAGGTGGAGGCTACTCTTCATCAGATGTCACACATGTGGCAAGAATCAGCAGCTGTTAGTCACATTATCTTAATGTGACTTGACTTATTATATAAATTTAGTATTAGGCTAGCTCACCCGTCTGTTTGTTCAAAAGATGCATGAGGTAAAGCTTTTGGGTGAGAGCTGTATGGAGCGTCCCAGAGATGTTCTCTGTATTGACAAGGAGAGGAGATATCAGGAGTTTCTCTCTCTGCATCTGCACACTTGCTCCGAGGAGCCTAAATGGATGATCAACACTCCCATCTCTATCCCCCACTCTTTAATATTGAGGATTCACAGCTACTTTTTATTTCAGTAGCTGTTTGGGGGATTTTTATTTATTTATTTATTTTTATGTCTTACTAACAGCATGTCAGATTTCATGTCAGGGGAAGGAAGACACAATGACAGGGACGGCCCGTTTTCTGCACCTGAGTTAGGGACAAGGCTATGGTCTCTCCTTGGAGTTGATAGAGAGAAATGTGTGGGCTCAAAAGGTGAAGTGGCACTGGAGATCACCTGTCACTTCATAGTCACACTTGGGTTAATTTATACCCGTGCCACTGTAATTTTCCATCTTCTCTTCAGGAAGCTGTTTGTTTCCCTTCCCTTCATGACCATTGCCTTCAGCAGGCAAGGAGACTGTGTAGGCCTTCTCTCCCCCAAAATCTCTTTGGGAGCTGACCTAGCTCTATGCTTCTTGACATCATCTGATCCTCTTCAAACTGTTTCTTCACCAGATCTTTTTCCAAGATGTGGTTTGTCAACTGACAGAGAAATCATAGCAGCAAGAACATCTTTAGCAACAGTTTGCCATGTTTTCTAGCTAGGTAATTGAGCTCTCTTCTGGTTCAGTTAAACATGCATTGCAATGTCCATGTCTGGCAGAGAAGAGCTTAGACCTCAGCAGATTTGCTGGTGGCAGCAAATCTGCCTGCCCATTGCGTTTGTACCAATGAGTTCTGGAAAAATTGAGACCCATTTTCCTTACCACATCAGCAAATAATAAGGCACAGAAATGTTATACAGACAGAATGACCTCAGAGCACTAGCAATTTAGATGAAGAGTTGACAGCAGAGGACAACCTTTAAAACACATACATTTTTAGGTACTGTTGGTTGCTCTGCACAGCATGTGGAAATGTGCTGATGCACCCTTGCCACCTCAGTCTCCTAGGACCCAGAGCTCATGGTCTTTCCTGCCCTACAGGGAGGCCATCTCTACAGGCCTCCTCTTGACTGTCTTCCTACAACTGTTCAAGCACAGCGCACCCCAAAGTTCAACTGAGCTCCAGGAGTTAGAGGAAAAAAGGCAGCATATTACTTTAAGTAGCACATGATAACCAGTGAAATCCAAAGGGCCAAGGAGGATAACAAGGATTTTAAAAGCTGGATAGACCCAAGCTCACTCACGTAGGTTAGGCTGATGGCTGGACTTGATGATCTTGAAGGTCTTTTCCAACCTAGATGATTCTATGGTGTAATTCAATTTGTTATGAGACAAGTAAAGACCTTTATCTCGAGCAGCACCATGTAAAATGGTTGCATGCACAGGTCAGGACCATTTTCTTCCTGAGCTGGGATTTATTAGGTGACCAAGTGCATTGCTAAAGGGAAGGAAGAAATCTGCTCTGTCCCTTGTCTGTTCTAGTAAAGCAAATATTATGTAAAACTGACTGATTTTTTTTTTTTTGAGAGCAATAAAAACTGTATGAGCTTGCAAAAGGTTTATGTATGTTTTATAGCAGAAACAACCATTAGAGTTGTTTTGCTCTTTCATGTTTGCATTCTGCTTTTAGATCACATTGCCTGTGAAGTCAAGCGGGAGGTTTGTTCTTTTCTGCAAATGTATTGGTGAAAAAGTAGCAGTACAGTTATGTATTTATGAAATGGCATTAAGCACATGGTAAATGCTATCAATCAAACTGAATATTGCGAAATAGGATGCTATGTATGTTAATGCGTCATGTTTCCCATCCATACCTCCTAATTAAGAAGGAAACTCAGGGTACAGCACCTTTTCTGTAGTTCCCTGCATCCAGATGCTGGTGTTTCCCAGGACTAGCTCTGCTGGAGGTATTCCACAACTGCATCACTCTGTCTTATTTCCAGTAGAATGGGATTTTCAGCAATGATAATTATGATTATTATGCTCTGAAAATGCTAAGTGACAAGCCCATAGCCGGTATAAAATGATTTAAATGAAGCTATGCTAGTTTCATGTCATAGCCACTGTATGCATGCAGTAGAAAAGCAAAAAGTTTAATCTCTGTGAACACTTTTTTTTTTTTTTTTTAATTAGAAACATTGCTATGGAGAAGGAGAATCTTTTTTTTCTTTTTTTTTTAAAGGAATAGTAAAAACTGATTTGCAAAATGATGGGGCCTGACTAGCCTTAGTGATTTTTTTTGTTATCTATAAGTAGATGTTGGACCGGACTGGGCCTCTCAGATTAGAAAGTCCAGTATGCTGTTATTAAATGTAGATATATTTTGAGAGTAGGTAATTTTGCAGTTCTCAATACTTTTGGGAGACTGGCAGGTTTTGTCTTTTTAGAAATTGGAAATGAAGGAATGTGAAAGCATGTAAATTGTATAACAGGTAAGAGCAAGCCACCTTCTGATCTGCAAAAATCATGGGATTTCTGGTTTCAAAAAAAAAAAAAAAGACAAAAACCTGCTGAGAATTGGCTGCACGATTAACTCAAAGGATTTATGTTATGTAAATCAATTCCCATAGGAGGCCTTAAATGTTACGCTGCTCTAAATTAGTTGAGGATTAGTTTGTCCTCTAAATTACGTGAGGATCAGTTTGTCCTCAGACAGCCTTCTGACTGAAGGAATGTATTTCCTATCACTACAGTAATCTGCTACAGAAAATTGAAAATTAAATGTGATGCCTTACCCTATCCCGGAAACAAACACAATAATCATTCACCTTGTTGCTGACATTATAATAGTTACAATTTTGTTTAAATACTGAATTAGCAGTATTTAGTGTTTTTTTTTCTATGAAAAAAAAATCTGCAACTAAAAATATCATAATGAAATGATTTTTTTTTATGGAGGAAGGGTGTTGTGCATTACATGAAGAATCCATTATCACCACTTTTAACTAAGGAAAAAAAAAATCTTTTTCCACTCATGAATAGTGTTTTCACTATTCACAGTCTTGTTAGAAAAATACACACTGAAAAACAAATCTTAATGTGCACATTATAATTTGATTGTCAACATTTGAAAATACTTTAAAAGGAAGTTTCCAGTCCAGTTGGTTATTTTTGACACAGCAAAACTTCTTCGCTGTTGAGTAAAACATTTAAAGACGCATTTATCTTCAAAAATTTGCTTAAATGCAGTTATTAGGTATATGCATAATTGCTTTGCTGAATAGGGATAAATTGCTGGAGAGCGCTCTAAATGAAGTAAGAATCAGGATGATAAAGGGAAAGAGTCAATGCTTTGGGTAAACTGTGCTAAATTTTAAAGACTTTGAGATCCCCACTATGTCAACACCATGGATCCATCTTAAAATTATAATCTCAATTTTTCGTATATAGAAATTGTAATGCAGGAAGTGGCAGCAATTTGCTCATGGCTTTTACAGTAGATGGCATGTGATTTTCAATACGTACTCAAATGCAGAGAGGCTGGGTTTTTCAGCAACAGTGTCTACTCCATTCCAATAAGATGAATATTTTCTTTTTGATTTAAGATTTCCATCTGATGTTAGTGAGTGCTTGTTATAGGCCTTGAGGAAAGAGTGCAAGCCAAGAGATACAGGTTCTGCAAAGTGGTTCCTCCAAAACAAAACTTCTTATGTATCTGAGCTAATGGGCCAAATGCCCTCCCACTGACTCCAGTGATGAACTTGGCCTATTATTCCTAAGTATTATCGACTGCACATGCACTTGACTATTATATGGCTGAAATAGGCTGGTGAGCATGACAGGGCACAGAGGACCATGATGGAGACCAGCGTGGCTCATTATGGCTGAGAGTGAAAATGAAAAAGCCTTCCTGTGTAATGGGGTGTTTTAATTGTGATCATGTTTAAAATGTATGTCAAGCAGGACAAATTCTTCAAATTAGCTTTCCAAAGCCATGCGTTTTGTTTTGTTTTTAAACTTCAGTTGGGATATAAGACGAATTATTTTCTATAATCACCAAGTAATCATGAAAAGACAGGGGAATACTTCAGGAACATGTTCCAAAAACATTTCTAGCTTTCACCCTTCTATAATATTAAACTGAAGAGTTGCAAAGTGAAACTGCTAAAAAAATGTTTTTTTTTTTTTCTGCAAGTCAGTGCTGAATTCTAAAAAAAAAAAAAAAAACTTCAGACTTCGCATTTTGCAGTAGTTGATTGTAGTGATTTTCTTCTGTAGCAAAACTGAGTAAAAAAGAAACCCACAAAACAATAACATGCCTACTTTTGCTATATTAATTCCAAGGAGCTTTTTATCCACTGTACATCAACAGTGTTCAGTGTCTTTTTCTCCTTTTCTTATTCAGTCTTATTATCTAATCTGAATCTGTATGCATCTTTCTTGGTCCCCTCACAGATGCCAGGCTCAATCAGCTGCCTATTTCTTCGCTCAGCAGTTGTATTGTGTCAATGCATGATATTTTGAACATGCGTAGTATTGAATTTGTGTTCTGATCTCATGGTAATTCCAGGTTCAGCTTACACCAGGCAATTCATAGCTGGAAAATACCCTCCTCCCTCCCCAAATAACTTCTCACTCTTCAAAGCATTCCGTATTTTATGGGCATTTTCTACTCTCCCTAACAGATTCCAGGACTGTGGGACCTACCCATAATTCATTCTGCTCAAGCAACAGTGGAAGCATGGCATGTAAATGGCATCGCTGCCAGCCTGCCTTATTCTCTTTTATTAGATAGGTTCCAAGGAAAAGACCCTGTTCAACACAGGGGTTGTGAGCCATGAATTTGAAGTAAGTTTTTTTTTTTTTTTTTTTTTTTTGCAACTTTTGGTTATTTATTTTTATTAGCTTTATGACCATCAGCAAGTCACTTAAATGGCCTGTAGCCCATATGGGGCTTTCAGCATTACAACCCGTTAAATCATATAAATTATCATAGAATAGATCTATAGAATATCCTGAGTAGGAAGGGACCCACAAAGATCGAGTCCAACTCCTGGCTCCACGCAGGACCACCCAAAAATCAGACCATATGTCCAAGAGCATTGTCCAAACGCTTCTTGAACTCCAGCAGGCTTAGTGCTGTGACCACCTCCCTGGGGAGCCCGTTCCAGTGCCTGTACACACTCTTGGTGAAGAACAACCTTTTCCTAACATTGATCCAAAACCTCCCCTGTCACAGCTCCATGCTGTTCCCTTGGGTCCTGTTGCTGTCACCAGAGAGCAGAGATCAGTGCCTGTCCCTCTGCTCTCCTCATGAGGAAGCTGCAGGCCGCCATGAGGCCTCCCCTCAGTCTCCTCTTCTCTGGGCTGAACAAACCAAGTGACCTCAGCCTCTCCTTGTATGTCTTGCCTTCTAGACCCTTCACCATCTTCATTGCCTTCCTTTGGACACTGTCTAGTAGTTTTATGTCTTTTTATACTGTGGTGCCCAAAACTGCACACAACACTCGAGCTGAGGCTGCAGCAGCCCAGAGCAGAGCGGGAAAGTCGCTTTCCTGGACCAGCTAGTAATGCTGTGTCTGATGGACTCCAGGGTACAGTTGGCCCTTTTGGCTGCCAGGGAACACTCTTGACTCAGATTCAACTTGCCATCAGCCAGAACGCCCAGATCCCTTTCTGCAGGGCTGTTCTCCAGCCTCTCGTCTCCCAGTCTGTACATATATCCAGGTCTGCCCCTTCCCAGGTGCAGAATTCAGCACTTGCTCTTGTTAAACTTTGTGTGGTTGGTGATTGGTAATCCCTCTAATTTGTCAAGATCTCTCTGCAAGGCCTCTCCACCCTTGAGGGAGTCAACACCTCCTCCTAATTTAGTGTCATCTTCAAACTTTCTTCATATACATTCAAGTCCTGTATTCAGGTCATTTATGAAAACATTAAAGAGAACTGGCCCTAAAATAGAGCCCTGGGACCCCACTAGTGACTGGCCACCAGCCTGGCCAATTCATTTTGTTTATTCTGTCTAGNCGCCCAGATCCCTTTCTGCAGGGCTGTTCTCCAGCCTCTCGTCTCCCAGTCTGTACATATATCCAGGTCTGCCCCTTCCCAGGTGCAGAATTCAGCACTTGCTCTTGTTAAACTTTGTGTGGTTGGTGATTGGTAATCCCTCTAATTTGTCAAGATCTCTCTGCAAGGCCTCTCCACCCTTGAGGGAGTCAACACCTCCTCCTAATTTAGTGTCATCTTCAAACTTTCTTCATATACATTCAAGTCCTGTATTCAGGTCATTTATGAAAACATTAAAGAGAACTGGCCCTAAAATAGAGCCCTGGGACCCCACTAGTGACTGGCCACCAGCCTGGCCAATTCATTTTGTTTATTCTGTCTAGGAAGTTATATCATTCCTGTATGTAACGGGGAACCATAATTCATGAGGTATTCACATTGTTCTTTGAGGTCTTTCACTGACAAATATTATAAATGCACAAGTATTGTTTTAAAGAGTTGTTCTTAATGCTGACATGGAAAAAAGTTTCTAAGACTAAGAGTCTGAACCAAATTAATCCCTCTGGGTGCCCAGTCAATGCTGGTGATTCACTAGAAGGGGAATTCAGACAACAGGAGGAATTTGAGGTATCTTTCTTCCACGCTGTTTCACATGTTATTGGAACTAGTAAAGCTCTTCACTACTTCTGGACTGCTTTTCTGTTTTAGAGCTGCCATTCGGACCACATGGATGAAGAGATTGTTAAAACATACTGGGTCATGCTGGAAGAGTATAGACCGAAGAAATATCCAAGTTTATCCAAAAATAATCCAAACATCCAAATGTACGCAAATCTCTATGTGTTATCACAGAGAAAGTTGTGAGAAAGGGCCAAACAGCTGTTTGTTGCTGTTTGATAAAGTTGTTATAGTGGCAAATCTGTCTTTGGCACTGTAAAATAAGCATTAAGAGGTCAGTTTGTTTATATTTGCCCTTCTGTAAATACTCTGAGAGATTACTGTACTATGGAATGAGGTCTATAGCAGTCTGCATTGTAACCTTAGTTTTAACATCGTTTTTAACTCCCAGCCTCCTCTGCAAAATTTTTTCCCGTGAAGGCAAGTACGTCATGTTGGCATTTTGCATATCATGATTTATCTTGGTCAAATTTCTTTTTTTTTTTTTATAACTGTACAAATGTTAAGTACTTTATGAGTTTGGTTTTAATTTTAATTTTGAAGAGATGCACAGTGACATAATCATTTTACTGGAATCCATGGCAAACTTTTCACTGACTTCACAGGAACTATTATACTATCCAATGTATATGTGCATAGAAATAGTATTGCCTGAATCGATCACCTGCTAGGCTGTGGTTCAGATAACATCTATGACTTGGAAATATGGATAAAGGAAGAGAAAGGAGCTGTTAAGAGCTGAGAAATTTAGCAGAAAATAATCTGTTCCCTGTTTTGGAAATGTTACTTTTAACAAGTCCTACAGAAACTATGACCTCTTCCAGGCTTCTGCATTCTCTTTGCCAAAATCCACTTCTTTTTTATAAACAATGAATGGATTTAGGACCTAGTGTTGCATTCAAAACTGTTGCTGTAAATCATTATGCTCAAAAACACTTGGACGTTGTGCTGGCTCCAACGATTCATTCACATATACCACACTGCAGAATAAACTGCAGCCAAAGGTATCCAAAAAAGAGCCTTGGGAGGATACCTCAGTAAATACTGTGATCAGTTTTTAAAATTTATTTGGTTAGCATCCTTGTAAGCACTTCAAAGTACATGGAATTTTATTCTGAAGTAAAAAAGATAAACATTATTCTGTAGAGTACTGAACAAATCTGTTAAGCTCATGGAGGAGTCACTGAACTTCATAAACATCCACACTACAGCACGTCGCAACATCAAAGCTCACTGTGACTGATGCTTTCAATTTCTGTTCAACTTGGGGAATGATTTGCCATGTTTGCAGACAGACTCTGGAGCCTGTGATGGGTGAATTTCGCTTGCTACAGGTGAAACGCACCAATCTTTCCCAGAATGTGGTGCATAAAAAAAAAAATTAATTCCACTTAAGTATTTCTATTATTGAATCTATGGACATAATTAACAAAGTTTGCCTGGCATGTATTTCAGAAGATTTCTCATTTTAATCCATTTGGGATGGCTATAGTAGCCTAAGTGGCATGGAAAAGAGAGTTACTAGCAGTTTCTTGTTTTGACTTTTTGAATTCCTAAATCTTTCAGTTCCTCGCTCTCTACAATTCAGAATTTGTTTTTCTACTACCTTGTCTTGGGTGCCTTCCTGGAAACATGAATCAAGCTAAAACTCTGCAGTTGGTGGACACCACCCCAGAGTTTGGGAAGACGGATCTGTGGTTCTGTTCTGACACTACCATATTATATGCAAGTATTTACATGACTGTAAACATTATGTACAAGTAACTGTATTTGCAGGAAATGAAAAAAAAAAAGCCTTTTTTTTTTAACATATGTATATATATTTAGTTGTTTCATACACAATTATTTCAACACCAAGCGACTTTGGTCTGTCTTTACGTTATCTTGACAAAACTTTATACATGTTCAGTTGCCTTAAACTTGCTCAAGTCAAGAGCTCTCAGAGGTTGTCTGTGTGTCTGCAGGACCTAGTTAGTGATATTGTGCCATTTGCACATGTGGGAGCTGAATTTCAGAGGGAGCTTTGTGAACAGCTGCAACTTTTTAACTCTTTTTAACTGCCTTCTACTTGCTTGAGTAACTATACTTCCTGAGAAACTAAGCAAAGCAATGGTGAAGGAAATTAGAATATGAAAATAAGTGAAGGAGGAAGAGTACATACATGACTTTGGTGTAACTTATCTTTGACATGCCGATCTGTTATTTTTCATTGATGTAAAGGTTAAATCCATTAACTGGTGGTCTGCCAGTGAGGAGAGAGAGCTGACAAAGCATGAAGGGCTTAGGCCAGCAAAACCACAAAGTACTTGATCTTTGAATGTATGACTTTTATTGTCAGCAGCAAAAATGACTTTCATGTGTTCCCTCTATGTATGAGGAAATGAACATAAATTAATAGCTACAGTAATTTCCTCTGGGTAAATCTATCTAAACGATCTTAAATATTAGAATGCTGAAAGGTTAATGGCTTGACTGGTTGACATGATGAACATCTACAGCTATTTGTGAAGCCAAAGGCAGGTCTGGGTGCTCACTGTCTTTGAAAATCAGGTCACATCACCAACAATGTCTTTAAACAGAATCCCCTTGATTTTAGGAAAATTTACATAAACTTGAAGTGGTATAACAGCCTGATGTACCACTATAACATCCAAGTTTCTTAAAATTGTAAGGCTTGGAAGTGATTGCCTTGTCTAACACCTCTTCGGAGGTAAACTACAGGTGGAGCATTTTTATCCCCAGCTGTTGAGTGGGTCAGTGTTTTGCATTTATTCTTAAGAAAGAAACAGTATGTAGAGCTTTAGGGTAAGTTGTAGGAAATGAACTGCCAATCTGGGTTTTATAATTCATATGTGCTAACTTCCCTTGCTAGAATTATAGTTCAGCAATAAAACAAACTCAACAGTTCATGTCTGAATGATTATAATTCTTCTGTGTCACAAGATATTTGTAAATCTGTTGCACAGGATGGCTATGTTTGTTTTGTATTTGTTGTGTTTTTGTCTGGGGAAAATGATTTCTTGTCAATATCATCATGTTCCTGGATAATCTTACTAGAATATGCACTTAAGGGAAATAATTTATTTAAAGACTTTAAGATTTGCCTTCACATCCAGCTAACGTAATGAACATGAAATATTAAGCTAAAAAAAAAGTTAAGATTAGCAAGCTTTAGACATCTTACAAGGTTAGTACCTATGGTGAACACTTCACATGTTGAACCAGGTACTGGGTTTGTTTCTATGTTGTTTAAACAAACAACTTAGCTAAATATTTTGCTTTTATGAGTTACATTTCAGTAGTATGTAGCACAAGGGCAAGCCCACAGAAAAGAAAAACAACATGACATCTGCATGTGGAAAAAAGAAATATTGAAATTATTTGTCTCTTTAGGAATTGTAAGTCTTGAGCTGTCAGGGGACTGCTGAGTTCAAGGCTCTTCCCTAGGACTGGGGAAAGTTTCTTTGCATGGACTTTTTGGGCAGACCTTTGGCAACTTGCTCAGACCCCAGAGCTGTCTGGAGGCTTGGGAGCTAAGTGGCAGATGTGGTCCCACATCTTGGCCCTACTTGTGAGCCACCTACATTTTGTTGGTTAAACTCTCTAGCTAGCTTTCCATGTGCCTAAGGCAGCATGTGTTAGCAAAGATAAACAGCTGTATAGTGCAGCCTGCTAGGAGCAGATCTGTGAAAACAACCAATCCTAATAACCTTCCATCTGCACTTCAGAAATTTCAGGGTTTCTTGCTTTAGCTAGCTTTAATCTGCTCCCTGGGCTGCGTGCATGCCCACTGCTGGCTGGAGTGCTGCTGCTGTGCTCCTGGAGCACCTCCTCCTGGCTAGAGCATCCCGCCTGCTCCGCAGTGTGCACCAACACCTGAGTGAGCATCACTTCAGAAGTGCGCATCTCACCCACACTGAAACACAAATGTGGGTGCAACCTGAGCAATCATACTATATTTTACCTCCTCAATGTCATATGGTGTTCACTGACCTATGCTGTGTCTACCCATTGGGACTCTGTGTTAATATGGTCTAACAGTCCAGATCTGACTCAAATTACAGCTCACACATATTTTCTCAGCCTCTCATAGGTTAAGTGCATCAACAATTCACTCAAGATACAGTCAGATAATCAAAAGCGACCAAGTTAGTTTGTTTTAGGAAACTGCTGCCCAGTAATGGTTATGTACATGCATCTAACAACAAACAGATTATCATAAGATCTGATGAGCTTATTTTAATACATGACTGGTTACATCTGAGTTTACCTCCCTCTCAGCTGAGATGTGTAACCATGTGCAAATTCCTCAACTATTGCAATGAAAAGTAAAGTTGAACTACTGACTCTGGTAATCAGCAGACAGCAGTCTTGCTCAGTGACTTGCTACCGTCTACTGTGGCCTGCCTTGTTGATTCAGGGGAAGGAGTGATTGTGCCCAGCCAGCAAAGCAAGGAAAAAACAAGAGGGAAAGAAATCTTTTCTTTCCTTTCTATATGCCCTGGGTCTCTGTAATATGGCAGCCATCAGCCAGTATTCACATATATTTCAGTTTTTAAAATTGATTTAGAGTTTACAAGAAGTGGAGAAGCACTAAAATCTAATCTTACCTAACACCTGGTAGCACTGACCACAGTTCAGAAACATCAGGCCAATATAAAAGGGAACGTAATTTGGGGTTAGCAAGAAGCAGAATTCATAAAGTCTCTATTCACATTGACTAATTCATGCCTTTGGGAAAGTTTCTTAACCTCTATTTTTACCTTAACAGATTGACATGGAAAATGAAATTTCACAGGAGGGCATTGAAGGTAAGTTAATATTTATGAACTTTGAAAATTCTATGTAAATAAAACCAGGTAGTTAATGATCAATAAAGACGTTTAAATGTTAACTCTAATGAAAATAAGTTATTTGCTGCTCTTTATAGAAAGTTGCTTAGTTCTCTCTGAGGTGCCAGTTAATGAATGCTGAATAGAAGAAAGTAGAGCTTTGCTTAGTTTACAAGTTGAAGATTATATTCCTGCATAATAAAAGACTACTAGTGAGCATTGCATCCCTTCGGTGAGTAACTACCTCATTTGGCAGAGACAAATAAAGGCAGAGGGCACGTGCAGCTTGGCAGCAGAAAGCCTTCCCAGTTTTGCCATTTTGATGAACGCTTTTGACAAAAAACTTCAATGAACTCTTATTTTTAAAGACACGGGGTCTATGTAATCCATAGTTTAAATGATTAAACTGTGACAAAATCTTGTCATGTAGCTTTCAAGAAAGCACCAGCCTCAGCAAATGGATACTTATGGCTCTAAATGGTTAAATGTGGTGTTCTCCTGATCCTGAGAAATAAGTTTTGAGACAAAACCATAACATGAAAAACTGTTAGTAAATATCCCTATTGGCATGAAAAGCAGAACATCTGCTGAAGTCACGAGTGGTTTGTTGCCTGAGTTAGCAGCAGGACAGCCTACAGCTGATTAGCTATGGCTTGATAAGAGAACAGGAGTGCAGGGGATAGAAATGTTTGTCATTTGAAGTTGCTTGAAATCAGGCTAAAAGCATTACAAACATGACAGTTGATTTTTCTTTTTAATTTTTTTCCTTGGTATTTTGAGAAACCGCTGCAATGACTACTAGACTATCTGTGCATCTCCAAACTGAAATACATATGCATGAAATCTCATCATTTCATCTGGTGTTCACCAGAGTATTGAAGTAAACATTTGTCCATTCCTACTCAGAAAAGCACATAAGCTCATTCAAAATACTGAGCATGTGTTCCAAAATCAAGTTTAAGCATATATTTAGGGTTTCCCACATATGCTGAGATTAGCTGGAATATGGCATTCGTGTTCCTTTAAGCCTGTGTTGTGGGTCTGATCTGGAGAGCTGTGAAGCCAGTCTGAACTTTGGACCACAGGCTCAAAACAGTTCTTGCATGTTTTTTTCCTAAACTCAGCTTGTGTGTGGATATCTCTGATTTAAAGCAGATCTGGCAATTCAAACACCTGCGAATCTCAAATATCCCCCAGTTAGGCTGGGTGTAAGGGTAAGGTAATTATGGATGCCAACATAATTAACCTTGGCTGTCTGTTATGTTAATTCTTAAAGCTAGACTTGCTAACATGTGGAAACAGGAATAACCTCCCGTAGCTGTTTTGCTATTTTCCTTGATACCCTGCACTCCGGTCCAGAGAAGTTTTGACCATAAGAGCTACTATGATATACCGGCATTTGCTGAAGCTGTTGTTCCTCTGAGCTCTGTAGGAAATATCTCTCTCCTCTCTGAAAAGAAATCAGCGTTGGCCAATACATAATGTATATATATGCAGGTGCATTCTGTAAATACTCATGCAGCAGTTGAAGTACATGGCCATACCTGAACGATGTTACAACACAAAACTGTGTTGTAAGGTGATGAGTGTTGCCTTCACAAATGGCATGGAAGCAATGTGAAATACATGATGGTATTCCTGTGGCACTGCTCATCTTAACATTTTTCAGATGGGGAAAGCAAGCGACCTTCTGTTAGCAGGAGAAGACGTGACAAACAACGCAAGCCACAGCGGTGGGGGCCTTGCTGACCTGGCATGGGGAGAACTTTGGCCTCCAAGGTGCTCGGTGCAGTGTGGAGCCACCAGCAGCAGGGGCTCTCGGCCTGCAGCCATTTCTCCTCCCCACTGCCAGGATCCTGGCCTAACAGGCCGTGATGGCTCGAGTGCCTGCTATTTTCTGCCAGTGGTCTATCAAAGGTAATGTCATATTGGCTGGGTAGGACAAGGAAAGTTTGTTAAGCCTGCCTTACTCAATTTTGTGGATGAATAAGGGCAGGCTTTTTATCCACAGATACTATATATTATTTTGCATGAGATGATTCATTTTGGCATTGTTCTTGTGAGAGTTAAATGCTAAATTCATCTGAGAGGAATACTTTTTTTTTTTTANAACAGCATATGCTTTTGAACAATGTAAGTAAAGCTTGTGTTTCCATAGTGTTTGTGACTGACACGCACCTCTGAATCTTCTCAGGTCATCTGCACTTGCCTCTCCCTGTCTTTAGCGAAAAGTGTGGTAAATTACCTCAGGGCTTCAGAGCAGATAAAGCTAGTTGTCTGTCATACTATGGTGTTAGGAACCGAAATCTATAAAAAAAAAAAAATCTCAGGCCAATTTATGTGCATCACCAAGACATTGTGTCTCTGTTGCTTGTTGTCCCTGGTAAATTACTGCTAGTGGAACCACCAGTGGGGTAACTGTAGGGGCACTAATGTAAGATGAGATCTGGAAGGTCATGATTTTGTGAAATACTCATGATGGGCCAAGTACAGCAAAATTCTTAAAATAAATTGTTGTGTAACTGTGTCATTATGCATATAACCTGAGGAGGAAATGAACTAACCATTAAAATCAGAACATGCATATTACAAATTGCAAATTTATCAGAAGGAAAAAAAGAAAAAAGAAAAACTAGCTTTCAAAACAGGAAAATTAGATAACATTATTTAAGGTTTACTATATACCATTTTTTTTCATGTATATTTATTTATGGAAGGATTGTTTTCTTCAACATGAAAAAAGTAAGGAGAGAAAATTAGGCAAGATCCCTCCCCCCTTTTAATAGTAAGAAACTTCCATCAAATGACTCCATAGTAATTCACCTATATTGGAAAAGGAGCAGATTTATTTCCTTATCTGTCAGGAATTTAAAAAGGCATTTTGTCTTGGAGTGCAAAGAAATATAATAAAATAATACATAATATAAAATTAATAAAATAAAAATTGATATGAAGTATTTATACTTAAATGGCTTATTATTTTAAAGGGCACAATAATCTTATATCAGGAGATATGCATGTGTTTTACACCTCTTCCAGATCTGTGTCTAACTGGTGCTTTTAATGACTTTTGTTATTCTTGAAGGATGTAATGAACTGCTGGGGAAATCCATTCGCAGTCACAGGAAAAAAAAATCTACATTAATTTAACTTTATATTGGTTTAAGCTTAATAAGCTGGCTTATTAAGAGCAGCTGATAAAATACTTCTGAACAGAAGGGGAAAAATAGTTCCTGAAGAAGTATTGGAAGCAAAGTACAAAAAATGGGGTAAAGAAGGTGTCAAATGTCCCACCCCAAAAGAGCTTAGAAGTCTGACTTTTGAAGAGTGTAGGAAAGGATTGGGAATTTGGTGATGAAGATGTTTTCGGTAGGACCATTTAAGAGAGTGAGGGGTTTGAGAGCATATCTGTAAGCAAATACATTTGTCTTAAGCATTTAAAAATGTTGATTTTGACATGAAAGTGATTGTTATGGATTTTAGTAAATGAGTATATGTGCAAAAAATTTAAATAAGATTCCTAGCAAATCTATACAATTTAATCTTTTTGGAAAGTTTATTAAAATGCTAAGGAATATATAGGTTATTTTAAATGAAATATTTTACTTTTTATTCTTGTATAAGAAATCTGAGTTTGGAGTCTGCCACATTATTGTTTTAAAAATCTTATAACTATAATGATAGCTGAACTTGCATTCAAAATTTTCAAATGTACTGACACCGGAAGGCCATTACTTGTGTCAGAGTATATCTAAGACAACGAGAGATTAAAAAGTCCTTGAAACTTCCTTTATTGCAAACAAGAAACATGGGTTTCATCCCACCTAACCCTATCAGCCTGCAACATGATAGCTCTCCTGTCTAACACAATTCTCCACGCTTCTACAATCAATGGAAAAAGGTGAGCAGCTGCAGGTGGCAGCCCCTGCCACGTGGCTCAGATAGTGCCCAGACCAATGAATCCCATCCGTGATGGTCAGATGATGCCTTTTTCTGGCTCAGAAATAGAAGTTCAATAGCCCAGACTACTGCAGCACGTTTATGGACTTCCACTAGTTTTAGGGACAACCATGAAAGGTTGTAGAGTGTTTTATGAAATTAATAGTCCAACATACTCAAGTGATAAAGTTCCCAGAAACTGCAAAGTTGTGTCATTTCTATTAAGTACAGAGATTTGCCCTTTCTGTATGTACTTTCATATGTTTTTGGAAGGGTAACATGTTACAGAAAAAAGTCCTAATATCTTGTCACAACTTACCACATTTTTCAGGGAACTGGTTATCGTTGGGAGCAGCTTTTTTGTCCCAGTTTTCTTAGCTCTTACTCAGCTGAAGCTCCTTAAGATCATCATATTTTTTTTAATGGAAGAAACCTAAAAATCTAGAAACAGAAAACATATAATGATAGATGAAGCTTTGGTAGAACTTAACTCACGAAGGCAAAATTTTAGGCATTGCAGTTAAAACAAACAAACAAAAAATGGAGCATTTATACTTTTTTTGTGTGTGTGTGTGCTTTCCTGTTGTCTCCATCAGTAGTTATAAAATACTTGAAGGATCCTGAATTTCTCTTGCATCTCAAACATGACAAAGAAATACTCAGACTTCAAATTGATTGTACTTCAAGGCTTTTAATTTGAAATTTGTTAAAGATAGTACGTATTAATTACACGTCAGTAAGAGTACAGCTACAGGATGATGCTCCTCATACAGAGCAACTGTCAGCTATTGCCACTGACGTAAGTAATTTTCATTTGCACTTTTTGTACATTGGTTGTTGGATACAATATTGAATTTTGAATTGCAGCATAAAAACAGTTCTCACCTTTTTATTTTTTTTTCCCCTCTCTGTTCATAAGTTTTTAATTGTAAAAGATGCAGTAGATGGAGTTTTTCTTCTTAGCACTGCTGTCCTATTTTCCCATGATATCCCCCGGGGATCTAAGATGAGTTTAAGTCAGTCCATTTTTTTCTCGACTGACAGAACAAATGTTCAGATGCTTTAAAATTTAAAGAGAAAAATGTAGGGATGGGAAGATCAGTTTAGAAGAGGTAGAAAATTCCCATCCAGATCAAATAGCTGCCTTTTTGTTTGTTTGCTTGCTTCTCTGTTGTTTTTGTTTGCTTTTAATTTCCTCTAATGATGTTACATTCTGAGAGCTAGGCATTCCCAGCTTCCTTCATTGCATCTAAAAGGCAAACCCTCCGTCTATCACCAAGGGCTTGCAACCAGCAGAGAGAATTGTGTGTGAACTTTGCCAGTGACTGTACCTACGTGTATTTTCGCAAGAAAATTATTTTCATGGCACACAGTTGAATGTTCATTAATATTTATGAGGTAACATAGTTGCTCTGTGTATATTAAAGAATATTCTCCTTTTCAAGGACGTTTCTTGTTTAAAAGGAGCCATTTGAGAGCTACTCTGGTAGAAAGTTTTGTAGCTGTGCAAAGCAGTTCAGAAAGTCCAAAAGTTGCCAAAGCTATTACGTATATTTTCTGTATTTATGTATATTTTCTGTTCTATTTACTCTGAAATGTCTTAATACAGAAAAAACATAGTGAGTCGTCACTGTTGTTGAAGTTTGGTGTGGCGTTGTGCCTGAAGGCTGACTCCTTCAAGTGCTCTAAAATCCACGCTCCTGGTTGGAGTATCTCGATGTTTGCACTGAGTGGCATTACTGACCCGCGATTGGTGTGGTTTCGGCTTGGTGGTAGAAGCGGTCCAAGATTCAGCCTTTGTAGAGGAACATCGTACAAAGTACTGGTCCTAACTTCGTGGTATCCGTGGGGTTCTCATGGCTCTAGACCACCTCAGGCGCTGGGCAGGTACCCCGCTTAGAAGAGAGCGTTTTGGAGGTTCGGGACGCGCTGTGGCGCGGGGGGGATTTTACCCGCAGAGCCGGAGCTGCCCCCTGGGTGCAGGGGGGTGATGCCTGGGGGCCGTGCAGGGGTGGCAGCAGCTCCCCCGCGCCTCCTGTCCGCTCCCCACCGCACATACATCTCTGCCCAGGATCCCCCCGAAGACGAGATCTGTGGTCCCCGCGCCCCCCCCACGCTTGGCTCCCCTCGGGGGTACAGCCCGACCCCTCCGTCCCTCCAGGCGCTCGGCGTGGCGGTAGAAGTTTCTGCCTTTTCGCCTTGGCTTTCGCCTTGCCTCAGCCGCGGAGGCAGCCGCCGTGCGGCTCCCTCCCGCAGCGGGGCTCGGGGCTGCTGAAGGCGGCTTCCCCCCCACCACAGCCTCCCCGCGGGGGCGGCCGCCCGGTGCCAGGCGCGGGGGGAGCCGGGGAGCGAGGCCGGGGCTCGGCGGAGCAGCGGGACCGAGCCGGGTTAGCAAAAAGGGGAAAACCCGAGAAAATTCACCTGCCCCACAACGCACGCACCCCGCGGGGCGCCCCTCTCCCCTGCGCGGGGCCGTGGCG
>VXAA01001991.1:214771-261827 GCA_013399115.1 Anseranas semipalmata
CAGCAGAGCTGTCTTCATCGCTCCGGTCCCGCCAGCGAGAGGCAGCGGAGCCGAGGAGTGAGTGGGAAGGGTCGGGGCACGGGTGGCAGGAGGGCTCCGCGGAGCAGCGGGGAGCCCCGGCAGCCGCGGGGGGGCTCGTCCCAAGCAGCCGTGTCGGCAGGCCTCGCCCTTCGGAGCGGGAGAAGTCGCCAAACCTTGCCCCACGGGGAACTCAACGCAGCAGTGAACGTGTTCTTCTCCTGGAAGTTTTAACTTCCTTCCCTTTGTGGCTCTGCCTTCTCTCCTTTGCTGCGCTCTTGACTCTGTTTAACTCCTCTCAGAATAACCTGCCTTGTTCAAGGGAGTCTCTGTCAGGGAAAAAAAAAAAAAAAAGCCCGCAAAAACAAACGCTATCTTTGTTTAAAGCTATTTATGGATCAAGGTTGTGACTTAGCTGTGAAATCGCATGGCTCTTTTATTGAAAACAAAATAACCTGTTAAAATAACCGCAGTCAGGAGGTAACGAGGCTAAAATGCAGTTCAGCAGTGTGAGACTTTAATGCAGCTTTTACAGTACCTCATCTCACTTGTGAATAAATATATAATTAGATGTACAGCTTTTATCTCTGGGTTTTATTTGAAGAGGTACTTCAGGTTGTCATTGATAACACCCTTAATCTTTCCTGCTTCTTTCTGAGGTCTGTAGCTGTGTCTTTAGATGTTTTACTGAGGGTCTGATGTTTAGCATGTTATGTTATGTTATGTTATCAGTAGGGAGTGTTATTTTAAAACCTGTTGGGTGTTGTTGAGTGGATCTGGTTTCCTGTGGACTTGTCTGAATTAGACTTGTGATTACCTAATTGCCCATGATTGGGAAGAACGAGAATCAATAGGCAAAGTCATCCTTCTACCTTCACGTTCCTCTTACGTTCCTCATCTTGTATCACCCAGCACAGCGCAGCCTTAATCTGCGTGTCGTAGTGGAACAAATGCGGAGCAGCACATAGCACTGCTGTACCCAGGGAGGTGCTAGACAAAGCAGCGTCGCTGCTGCCTGGTCTGCCAGGAGCATGGTCCCTGGTCTCAGTGATGCCTCAGCTCCCCTCCGTGGGAAACTGGGAGCTCTCCCACGTCCACCAGCTCAGATATAGTAGGAGGTGGCAAGAAAATGGATTAAAATATAGATCAGCCCTTTGTGGGTGTCTGTTCTGTTTAAAAGTTGCAGCTACAACTAGTGAACCAGAGTACCCACTGCTAAATTCCTGGCTCCGCTGCTGGATACCACCGTGAGAGTCATCAAGATTTTGGAAGGAAGCTAGCCGGTCCTCAACCTCTGAAAGGCAGTGAGTTTTGAACAGACATCTACATGTATTTCATAGCTCCAAGGAACTGAAGTCTCAGCTGTCCTACTGGATATCATAGGAAGTTAAATTTGCCCATATCTTCTATATTAAAAATCCAAGGACTCTGGTTAGGCCAAATATATTAATCCCCCAGAAACCAAATGAGAGCACAAACCACAGGGGAATGGAGGTGTCATCGGCACTCAGTTCCTTGCAGGAGGAGGTTAACAGGTTAGCTGGATCCCAGTTAGGAAAAGCACTCCCGGTGCTGTAGGAGGATGCAAGATGGCCTCAAAGAGCCTTGCTGAATGGGGGCCACACTTTTCTGAATTCCAGATTTGATGGTCCCTGTGATCTTACATATGTTAATATAAGCACCACCCAGGCATTTGCAATGATTTTCTGCAGCACCACCAAACTACAATGTAGCTTTGGTATTTCTTTGCTGGCCACAAATGGTCTGATGGCTTAGAAGAATTAAGTTGAAAAAAGTAGCAGCTGGCTTTAGGTAGCCAGGCTTGAAGACTGGCCAAAAGCAGCGTTTTGCTTTTCCAGGTGTTTTGCTGTAAACCAGAACTAAAAGCCCATGAAGATACAACTGAGAGTCATGGCCATCTGAAAAATCCTTTGCATTGATTCTGACTAGCTCTTTTGATGGTCCCTGTCTTATCCCACATCACTCATGCTTTCCCCTGCTTTTAGGTGCAGAAAACATGAATTTCTTCAAGTTGATTCTCTCTCACCCTCCACCATCTCAACTTTTCTTTTTCCAATGCTTGTGCATTTAAGTCTCTCAGCTGAGGTTGTTCGAACTTTGTTTTCCTTCAGCTTAGAAATTCTTCAGACACTGTAACCTCTGGGTTACTTAGTTCCTCCACTCAGAAATAGCCCCCCACACTCCTCTGCCACCCCTTTGGCTTTTCCTCTCCATCTCTTGCTTCCTCCTCAGCTGTGCCGCGTGCCGATGGAGGCAGCCAGACCATGCTCCCCAGGCCCTGGCTCTTTTTCACTGAGGTCTGCTTGTGTGGCACTTTCTGAGGAGTTTGCTTCTCAGAAATCCTCCTCCTCCTCCTCACAGCGTGTTCCTGGGGTGCGTGGTTCTGTGGCTTCAGCCCTTGACCGTGTGCCTTGGGTGAGGTGTGTGTATGTTGGGTGTCTGGGACAGGGACGTGGTGCTCCTTCAACAGATCAGTGAAGAGCTGTCCAAAGAAGACTGAGTGAATTATGCAAGAGACTCCAATGGCTCGATCAAGTTTCTTTCTTAAGTTTCATCGGCGGACTTCGATTTCATTGCTTCGGAGGTCAGACAATTGTGTTAGGGAGTCTGATGAGCATTCACCGTGTGACAGAACTGTGCGTTTCTAGAGGAGCCCCACAGAGCCCCAGCGTGACGTAGGTGTTCCCATCAAACTATTTTTCCATTAATTAAAAAAGTAGGCACCCTAGATAACGTGAACTCTTTGATAAGGACATCAGAGGCAAGTTACTTATCTTCAGCATTTTAATACTTTTTTTTTTTTTTTTTGCCTGTGTGTATTTTTTACATGTTAGTTATTCATGTCTCTTGTCTACCTGAAAAATCTTTGCTAAAACCTACAGGAGCATCATTGCTCTATTTTCTAACTTCTCAATCTTATCCTAATCAAGAATGTAAATACATGCATAATGATTTGCATGTCATTAGCTTCAGAAAAACTGTCATGCTAAAAATCAATTTTGTTTTTGAATCTAATTTTCTTGTGTGTCTGAAAAGTAGCACCTGGAATTCACAAACCACGAAGTCTGAAAATATAAACTACTTTCAACACTCTGCTCTTTACTCCACACATTTTTCAGTTCAGCCAGAGAAGAAAAATCATTTAAAAATATGGTTATGGTGATTTTTTTCTAACCATTTTCTCTCTTAAGTCTTCACACTTCAAAAAAATACTTCATTGCTTTGGGAACAAGTACAGTGGAGGAAAAAATATTTAAAAATGAGCAATCTTAGCATGGTGTATACTTACAGTCAGTTTGCTGGCACAGATTTTAAAGTGATCATTTGTGAACGCAGCATCTAATACATTCCAGAAATTTCAGGGGAAGATCCTGTATCTGTGGAAAGGAACTTGCAGATTTTGAGGAATTCCGGGAAACCAGGGGAAACTTACGTTGTCAGAGGTAGGTAGCAGTGGAGTTGGCCCTGGACTTCAGTTTCCACAGTGCAGAGCTGTGCACCAACTGCAGGATCAGGCTGTCAGTCGCTGCATGGAGCAATCAGTAGAGAAGGATCCGACACAGGTGCTCTGCTAGCAGGTTACACAAGTGTTTTTACTTGATGTCAGGGATGCTGAGAATAAACATTTCTTGGGTTCTTGCTTGGTTTTGGAGATGATAGTTGCTGACATCTGGAGGAGCTGAATACGTGTATTTGACACAGTCATGCTACCTTTAAGAATAAGCAGATGTGATTTAATTCATGTTAAAAACCTAGGAAGTGAAATGAACCTTTGATATGCATCATTTGCACAGAATTCAGGTCTTGTTTTAATAGGCTGTCTTCAAGCCAGTGAGTCCGTAAGCCAGCACAAGGTTACTTTGGATCAGATGCCATGGCATATAAGTGCCATCCCTATCTGAAAGCGCTCACAGTCTTTGGAAACAGGATTATCATTAGGACTGCAAATACTGTGTGCCATTGGAGTGCGCTATACTGTTGATTAGAAATGCACACGCTGGACCCCTTTGAAGCAAACAGAAGCTGCCGCTGTTCGTGATGATCCAATATAGCAGCTTTAACATGTTTCTTCTTTCAGGAAGGAAAACAGTGTACAATGTTTGTTTTGCTACAAAGAAAGACCTACATTTAAACTGATGAGATGAAACATAATTGTGGATCGGATTTAAGTTCAAATTCTATTTGAAAAATCATTTTGATCTTCTTTGCCATGACATATTTAGCATATGGTTTTGTCTGATGTCTGAGATATGGTAGTTGTATTTCATGCTTGGCATTGTTTCAAACAAATGTCTATATTAGAAGCAAACAGTTTGTCTTTCACTTAAAAAAAACCCAAACTCTTTGTTTGGATGTCAGAAGGAAACCAGCTAGGCTATTATGTCTTTTTGGTGTAAAGAAGTGCAGGAGAGCAGTGTGCACATATTCACTCTTCAGCATTTGTTCTTGTTGTGTGTAGGGCCTGTTGTAGCATATGGGGAGACATGCATTGTGCTCAGCAGGGTGAGCGTGCTGCCGGGATCTCTACAGATATGCGTGACTGAGCAATAGGATGCTTAATGAGGGGATGATGAATGAAGCAAAAAGTGTTGTGCCAACACCTTCTTATAGGCACCGTAAACAATCACTGGCCTGTTTTGCTTGCTCGTAGAGATACAGCCATAACGTTCAGGACCTATGTCATTGTTCTAATGCAACTGTTATTGCATTTTCATGTGAAAGGGATTGCCACGTATAATTGATTTCAAGTGTTTCATTCCTATGTTTGGATTCTGAATGTCTCTGATTTAGGTTTTGGCAAAATTGTTATACTTAGTCATGCACATAGGTTCGCCATTGCAATTTCAGATTCACAGTGTATGCGTGCTTTTTGTTAATTACATTTTACTGATAAAATATCAGTGGAGCGAGTACTTCACAAAATTTGAGATTTGTAACGAGGATGCTGTCATTATGGAAATAGTTTCGGGACTAAAGTCCTTTTGATTACAAACAGAGGATATTTACTCTGAGTACATTTTGAAAGTGAATATCAGAAACCTGTTAAATGGTATTTTTGTGTTCAGCATAGAGACTGTGAAGCTATGACACAGGCCGTACCAGCAGCGTAAGCTTTAAGTTTAACGTTTAATCACCAGAGTATAACAGAGAATATGTTCAACAGTCCTTATTCTGATTGCAGATACTCTTCTTTTAATCTGTGTTGACACTGCAATATAAATATTTTATATCATCCAACCATTCCACTGTCATGACTTTTATCTGGGGATGTGAGAAGAGGCTGTGGATCTTGAATAGTTTGTGACTTCTGCAGAGCATCCTTCTGCATTGCTAAGTCTCAGCTTGGGAGACCTGTTCCTGGGTCACGTGCAGCAGCAGCTGGCCACTGGTGGGTTGGCCTGGCTGGAATGGAGCCCAGCTGGAGGATGGAGAGGAAATCAGGTAGGTGAGGAGAAGGAATGAAGGCAACATATTGAATGAAGGAGAGAAGAAGAGAGAAATGATGGAGAATGAAGCCTATTGCAGGCCTAAGCCTTTGGCTTCCCTCATTGCTGATCAAGTTGGTGTTCAGTTTCTTCATCAGCTGTAGAAGTCCCAGTCAGTCAATTCTGAGGCTGAAAGTCTGTGATGTTAGGTGTAAGAGATAGAGTTACTTGCCCCTTCCTGGGAAACATCCCAAGTGCCTCCTTTAAGAATTGTTTTAGTAAGAAATCTAGACTAGTCTTCTTGGTAGCTCAAGGTGTCGCTGATAGGTGCATTATATGCTGGCTCCAAACTAATTTTAACAAAAATGTAGGCTGTAACTAAACTAGGTGTATAATTAAAGAATTTGATATAAGAATTTACTGGGTCCAAAAAACTGTTTTTGTCATGACAAAAGTCCATGCTTGGATCCCAACAACCTATTTTAAAAGGAGGGCTGATGGCAGAAATTGTGATGTGCAGTCGCTGTTAGTGATAAATGTTGTTCCTCATATGCACATTTTGAAAGTAGCTTTTCCAGTGAAGGGGAGTAACGCGAGTAGGGTATATCACTGGAAACCATGTTGCAGTTGGGTTAACATTAGCGGTGTGGTTAAAATTCCTGCCCAGCCTGCCTGGTGCCGCTCGCCTCTTCTACCTGCGCTTCTGGGGAGGGACTGTCAAAGGTCCTGACCTGATGGCAAATGGAGCATAACAAAACTTGTGCCACTTGCCAGCCACCAGGTTACCCCCTGGACGTGTCTTCATAGCTTTGATACTAGCAGTAACAGTAAATTTTGTACTGGCAGGTGACTGACCTTCTAGCAGCTCTTTTAGACCAGCTGATTTCCAATTAGGTTCCCCTTACAGCCTGCAACCACTGTAGCAAGCTCAGTAATGTGGCCCATTAATTTAGTCTAACCTGTATACATATCTGTAACCATTATTACTGAAAGTAGACTTTTAAATACACTATAAGTGATTGTAGCTGTATGAAACATTATGTCTCTCTTAAATGATATCTATCCAATTAGACACTATACTCATAGGACATGACTTTGGTGTAGTGTATGGTTATTAGTTTTGTTATTATATATCGCTTTAATCAGATGGCAGAATGACCCTACCATCAGTGCAGTGGACTGTACAATTTCTGTCTTCTCCAGAAAACATTAACATAGGATTTTCTGAAGCATATTATAGCCTGAAAAACATAAGCAAGATGATTTTTTCCTACTACTGATGGTCACGTATGCATTTTTTACACATTGTCTGTTCCTCGGGAAAAAAAGAAAAAAAGAAAAAGAAATGTGATTGCTGGTCAATTAATTTTTTAAAACTTTATCCTTGGTTTTGTTTTATATATTTTTCAATGAGAAAGTCTTGGCCTTAACTCTCAGTGGCTGGGATTACCGTGGAAGCTATTAGCAGCTTTCATACAATGCGTACCCTAAAAGGGTATGCATTTAGCTCAGTAATTGCCCCTCTCCTATTGTATGCTGGTATTCTGTTTGGATTAGACCTGAAAAAGCTGAAAACTTTACAATGAGGTGGCAATGTTTTTTTGGTAGGCAGGGCTTGTTCTGGAAGGCCCTTCTTTCCCCATGGCTCAGCCATCTTCTATCAGGGCAAGCTGCTCTCTTTTGTATTCTCCTCTCTAAAATGGGTCTGAAACCTTCTGGGGAAGTCAGCAGTCCACAGAAATTTCACACCTCTCCCATTGCTTGCTTCCAGCCCCATTGTGGCCACGCCAATTTGTCTGCCCGCCGCCAGCGTGCTGAGGCCCATCGAGACAGAGGAGTGGCCTGCAGGCTTGCGCATCGCTCCCTCAGCTCCGCCGTCCCAGGTGTGAGGTAAGGTTGGGCGAGAGGGAGAAGCCGCTCTCGTGGGCTGCGGGAGGAGGGATCCTGAGGCCAGGACTGAAGGCCCGTGTTGGCCTTTCATTCCACAGCAGTGGTCTAGTGCCTGTGGATGCTGCTTTCCTCTGTTTTCTTTCCTCCGGTGGCGAGTCTGAGACGCCCCACTGTTTGTCCTCCGATGTTTGTAGTGGAGGTGTTATCTGTGCTTCGCAAATATGGTGAGCACCACCTGCAAAACTGAACTCAACATACAATTTTCCACCTGATGAAAATGCATTACAGAAGAAAAACATGCTTATTTTTAATGCTCCTGTTGCATGAACCAGAAAATTGTGCTTCACCTTGCAATCAGCATAGCGTTTACCTGTTAGCAAAGATTACCCCTAAACAAATGTTTGGAAATGACATAATGGAAGAACTTAGCTTTTAACAAATTCTGCTTTTTACTTTGCACTTCTATGGTCAGGTTTGAAAAGTGAAGTTTTTGTATCACTATGAATGCTGCTTAGCCTGTCAGTCGTCTGTGTGATGAATGCACAGGATAAAGCAATGTGAAATTTTTAGACTTCAAAACCTGTGAGAAACATTTAAGGAACAAAAGTGTTTATTTTGTATACTTTGAGATCCTCAGCCGGTGTCAGCAGCTCAGCTGAAGCCAGTTATTTATACCACCTCAGAACTGACTTCAAAATCGCAAAAATTAATGCAAAGAGCAGGCAGAGTGAAGCAGCTTTTAACTGCCATGTGGAAAAAAATATACCAAGGTTTCTAAAAGATCCATACCACAGAAAACAGTCTGAGGTAACATTTTGCTTTTTTATGCTTCTCCTTCCTCCTGTTCCCCTCCTATGGTATCCCAATAGCCCCGTATTGCTCAGTTTTCTCCTGTGATACCTCACGCACAGCTGTGTGGTGGGAATGCTGTGGCTTGCATCTCACAGGGTCGGATCATAGGGTATCACTGTTTCTTTGGTTTCCAGCAGATTATGTTTCTAAATCCAAATGTCTGTATACAACGGTGCTCTTGTGTCTGATGGCTTCTCTGCCTTCCCTTCTACTGAGGACATGATCTTCATTTTCAATGAGTTCCAGAGATAAAAACCTTCTATATGTTTCAGTGGCAGAAAAGAGAAAGAGTAGCTTTTTTTAAAGTTCAAATGAAAACTTAAACATTTACTTGAAATTCTCTCTGTTGTGGTAAGCTACTGATTTGGCATGCCTTTATCTTCCGTCAACAGAGCTGGACCAAAAATTTGAGGATTATTATGAAAATTCCCTCACGTGAGACTTCACATTGACAAAGAAGGTGTAAAACTCCATGACATTAAACTCATCAAACTTCTTTTTGATTCCTTTTTTTGCAAAGCTCCCTCATCTGTCAAACCAGATGGGACAAAAATGCAATGCTAGTTGTGCTGAACCTAGTACTTTAACAATGTTCCCTGCTCTCTGTAATTCATTTTCAGCAGGAAATACATACTGATGTTTTTGTACAGTTGGTTCATTCTTACTATTTTTATTCAGAGTAACAGAATATTGCATACTATAAAATGGCATGTAGTAGTATGTTCATTATAGACATGTTTATTAATACTTGAGGTCCTGTAATTTTAAACCTAAACTGAAAATAATATTATGCTGAGGTCCTCAGAAATCCATGTTTCTTTCTTGGTTATTTGGAAGCATAAACTTCTCTCCAATTCTGTCAAATCTTGTTTTGAAAACTTTTAAATCTTTTTTTTTTTTTAATTATTTCTATTTTTTNCATATTGTAATCTCTCAATAAATAATTATAAATAAAAAATATTTTAGAAAGGTTGTAGAGTGAAAGTATCACATATACAAACTCATAAATATGTCATTTCTGAAAGGCTCTGTTTCAATTGGTGACCAAAAGAGTGAGCAAAATTTTCTAGACCCTTATGTATTTAGAAAAATAGTCCTGGAGCCATAAATATTGGCTCCAATTGGCAGCAGGAAAAAACATTTTTTGTACATTTTTCCTTTGCGGCTATCCTGTATACTTGATATTTCTGCTGTATAGATAGTCTTGAGAGGCTGGTACAGTGAATGTCACACCTCCTACTGGACCTGTGTATGTAAGGCTTATTTCGTTAATGCTTATTTTTGTTTCAGATGTTTTAGAGTGATTGTAAAGTCTCTGCCACTGGATACTTGTAAGAACAAGTGAGAGATATCTGTTAGCAAACGCCTAGGTCTACTTTGTCTTGCCTTGGGGCAGAGAATGTCCTATGTACCTTCTTGATGATGCCCTGTTGGCCCTAATTTACCTGGTATTCTGATCTGCCTGATGTGGTCAGCTAGAAGCTTGTTGGGAAATAGTTTATGAAGCTGTGAATGTGTAAACAAATATTTATTTTTCCTGAAGAAATTTATCCACTGAATGTTATGTACTAATTTTTTTTATTGATGATAATCAGTTAATTGTTTCTCTAAAATTTCTTCATTAACTCTTCCATGTGTGGGGAAGACCAAAATTATTCATTAGCGTACAGAGCTTTGCTCCAAGAACATGTAGCCTCTGGTGGTGGGGTGTACCCAGTACTGGCTACAATGCCAGGGAGAGCTGGTGGTCTCAAACCAGGCGGGTGTAAATTCCTGCTCTAGTTTCTGAATATGGATCATTTAATTAATGAACTGGCTGACAATGGGGACACACCTTTAATTCAGGCTTTCTTAAAAAGGCCAGAATATGGCAAATTCCCAACACTGAATTATAAGGCTTTAGGAAGACTCGCTATATTGCTTAAGAAATATTCTAGGTGCATTAATGAGTTGTTCAGTTCGATGAAGGCCAACAGGAGGTCTGCATTCCCTGGCTGGAGCTGCTCACAGGTAGATGTAGACACTGTCGGTACTGTCACTTCTGGCAATATAGAAACTCACTGGAATTCTAGAACCTACCTTTCCACAGACTTCTCTTCCATTGCAAAGGTCATCACGGTTTCTTAGGTCATGATGCAACATGTTGCACCAGGGTTCGGTCAGAGAAGTCTCCTAAGTAATGTCATTAAGGTGGTCTGTCCATTGTAAAATGTTTAGGTTTAGGAAGCGTGAAGAAAAGAGAGTGCAGTGGCCTAAAAACAGTTGTTTCCAATCTCCTGAAAAGGTTGAAAAGAAATGTGTTTCAAAACCAGTGGAAAAAAATTGTGTGTAAGCTGTTGATGGCTAAGTAGATCAGAAACATTTTCCCTCTTGTTTATTATTGCATCCCATGCCACAGTAATGACAACAATCCTAAAACCAGACACCAGTAATGCACAAGATTTTTCCATAGTACATTTAAACTCAAGATCAGAGAACAGAAGAAGAGCTTCTGCTGACTTTTAGCTCTACCAAAGTAAATGTTATTTTTGTTCTACTGACATATTCCTGAAAAGAAGATGCAAACAAAATTGGGTTGGTTCAATTGGACTTGAGAAAATGTATTATGGCAAAAGAAATACATAAGTTAGATTTTACTTTCAGTCTTATGCAGAGCCTTCACATCCACTTTGTCCCTTGCCAGGAAAAATTCTTTAACCTCTCTGTTTTTCATTTCTTATTTACTTGCTTGCATTCCAGAGTTGCTGTGGAGATTGCTGTTGTAAATGTCATTGATGGCTGTGTGATAAGGAAAGTGTAACCTACCAAAGGCTTTGGTAAAATGTTTCTCCCTCTCTCAACAGAAATTTAACATGTAGTTGAAAGTAGAGGCTGTAAAACCTACAGAACCATCCTGGAGCTAGGGAAGCCAAACAACGATGAAAGTCAAACATTATCATCCTGTGAGCTTTCTGGGCTTATTCTGACCTAAGCTTTGCGGGAGGAAAGGGTAGTATGTATCTATATGAGACTTACATTGGTCCTGGGTATAGGGATTGTCATCAGTGCTGGCTGTCCTGCAATAAACAGCAATTCAGATATGTTGTAACTGTATCCATTATTTTAACACTAAACAGATAGATGGCAGCTCATGTATAGCCTGTTGCTGTTTGTAGCTGACTCAGGGAAGTTCCTTACTGGTAGGTTTAGTATACTTTTTCTGTAATCTGTCTGTTTAATTTTCAGTTGTTTAGGGAAATGTGAATGAAGGGCATAGATGTCTGCATTTTGGCTATGTAATGGAAGGCTGGATTGCATACCAATGCTTGCTGTCTTGTGATATACAAGTTCTAATCTTAAAGAATGTTGTTTTTAATATTCAGAGATCCACAATGTGTTGGGCATCAACAAGAAGATCCTGAGAACAGGACTGAGAGCATTGCTTCTCAGCTATGTGAAAACTTAGAGTGACAGTTCTTTAATACTGTATATCTCTGCATCTCATGAAGGACAGAACGGAGCTGGACAAGATACAAAGGGAGAATAAAGAGGCTGTGACTTCAGTTCACAAAGGAGAAGGCTGAGAGTGAAAGAGAAATGAGGTTTGTCAGACTCATGAAGGTGGTGGATTACGTGTATGTGGAACTGTTGTTCACTGAGTTCTGCAACAGGAAAGCTAAAAACTGAAATTTCTAGTTGAAATTATTAGATTGGTTTAAAGCCAATAAAAGAAAGTATATTTTTGCACAGTGGATAATGAATTTCCAAAAACTGGTGCCACAGACAGGCATGGGAACAGACAGTTACCATCAGGTTCAAAATGGGATTGGATAAATTCACAGACTATGGTTCCCTGCACAGATGCTAACTGGGCTGGACAGGGATATGCCCTCTAACATCCCTCCTACAATTCTGGGTTCTGACAGAGTCAAAGGGGGAAGATGACAGGAGGTAACCAGGTTTGCTTGAGCTTCCTCTTGTCATTGTCAGAGACAGGATATTGGGCTAAATAATCATGACCATAGGTTCATGGTTTTTGTTTTTCTGTAATTATTGATCTCATTAGAGAGGACAAAGAATGAATGTCCTAGAGAGGTTATTTCTCTTGCTTGGGTTTATTAAGCAAGACTTGCTGGATCAGATATGATATACATCTTAGAGGCAAGATAATTTACCAACGGAGCATACATTCAAAGGGACTTTGGAGTAATTGAGACACTCTGGCCTATTCTGCCTCATCTCTGTTGTGTGTATATACACATTTGTATGTATATGTGCATATCTATGTTTACCATATATAGTATTTAGTGGTAGTTGCATTACTTGTCATAGTAAAAGAATCCATCCTGACTTCTGTGTATTTTCTTCTATTTTTTTTTAGCTGATAGTTCATGAAGTGCTTCTCATTTTCTTATTGTTGTATGTGGCTAGTCACCTGTAGCATCAGGTATTACTCTTGTTTGTTAACAAGACAGCTAATTAGTTGAGACAATGAAAAAGGCAAGCCTCAGTCCTACAGCAACTTTTGTACATTCACTAAGGGTTCATCATTCAAGAATCTTTTCACTAATAGAACAATGATTGTTTGAGTGTTTCTGAGTAACTGGTGTGAATTGCAGATGGCTGGAGATATGCAGAATAACAAGTATTAGAAATGGCTATGAAACAGCCACTTGCGAAGCACTTTCCAAGATAATGAATGTCATAAAAATGTAACTCAACTTCTGCTACGACTCGTTAGAAGGGGTGACTTGTTCGAGGCCTGGTAGATCAATTCATTCAGCAATAAGCTGAATGTCAGTGTTATTTTCTAGTAGCTGCAGTTATCTTGGGGTACTGTTTCACTCAGATGGGTGACCAGCAGATTGAAACATTTTTTAGTGTCAGGTTTTAAAAGTTTTCAGTATTGTATAGGCCTTATAGTTTGTGACTACCAAGAAGAAGCCTGTAGGATAGCTGAAATGCCAAGGGTGTATGCGAAACTTCTGATAACGATGAGAGCTGTGGCTTCTTGGAATGGTGCTAAAAGATTTCCACTCTTATCTAACTGTAGGACTGGGTTAAAGCCAGAGCACTCAATCTACCTGCTGTTGGACCTGGGAATGTATCCACTTCAGCTTTGCAGTTCTCTGCTCTGTGTGGCAAGGAAATGTGGCCAACACTGGCAACAGAACTCTGCCAGCATGATGTTTATCGGAAGACACTTACGGATTGCACTTTATCTGGGGAGAACAGAATCTGAAATTTTCTTTTATCTAGGAAACAAGTGTCAACGTATAGATGAGTAGCAAGTTTTCAAAGTATCTGCTTAGGAGCTTTAAAAGTAAACCTTAACGAATTATGGGGAAACTTAGTAACCTCTTAATTGAAAACATTTCAATTCAGATGGGACTTTTACTGATAATGTTGTGTTTTAAATCTATTCGAAATATTGTTTGCAAATTGAATGCTAGATAATGAGCATAATTATACAATTTACTGATTATGACTTTAACACGTTATTAATATCTGATTTTGTTAGCACTTAGTGATGACACTTAATTCGGGTTGCTTACTATTGTGTTTACATTTATTGGTACTAATGAGACACACAATACCCTCATGTGATTTTTTCCTCTGAAGATTTTGCTGAAAAATATTGCTATACTCGTGGCCCTTATTGTTTTTCTCCCCCATAGCTTTTACTCACTTTTCTGTTTCCTACCAATAATGAAGTAATTATAATTTCCATCCCCATCATATCAATGCAAGTGTCCTATGGAATTTATGTTCAGGGAGTGTTCTCTGTACTCCTTTTTAGGGCCATATTAATTTCTTCCAATTTGTCTGTGATGGGTAATATTATTTAACTCTTTCCATATACCTATAAGAAAGTATAGTGATATGACTCACTGGAGTTGAGGTGCTGTGTATCTAACATCTGTGTCCATCGCACTGCAGGCAATGAAGGTGAAGTGGTGGTGGGAGGTGGACAGAGAGATGCAGAGAAGACTTGCAGTGCGAGGTATGGCCAAACTGGACCATGGCAGGCAGGACTGTTAATGTGGTACCAAAATAGATCTTGAGCAGATTACCTTGGATAAGTTAGACTTATGGTTTTGCCATAATGCTCATGATATCTCTCCCAGCTGAAGCTGTAGCCCATAATCTTACTGAGGCAGTGATCTGGTATCTTCAGAGGGATTCTGAAGGATTTTTGCTCCAGGAGTGTGTTTATGGAACATGTGCTGAATGTGGGTGACCAACAGCATCATGTGGCAGAGTTCATCAGCTTCACGGTGTGTGGTGGGCTGTGCCACTTCTTTGTGTGTTTTGGGCTTGCAAGATTCATTTGCTGCTTCTTACTTCTTTTATTAGGGGAGGTAGTGGCTCTGATTTCTCCAGGCATTCATAATGGTACACCGCTCTCCATAAACTTTCCCTGGGCTTGAAAAGTTGTAATATTTTGTTGTTGTTGTTGTTGTTGTTGTGTGCATGCCAGCTGCTCAGTTTTTCCTGTATCGTTTTTTAGTTCCACACTAACCCCTTCAGGACTGGGAGGAAGTACAAGGAGACAGGGGAAGAATAGGGCCAGAATCTGCATTCCATGGATTTATAATGTGATTTGCTATCTTTTCTTTTGTTCTTTATTTCTTTCCTAATATCATAGTTATTCTTGTGAATGCAGCGCGTAAAGCTGACATTTGCGAACTACTGTCTTTCTTGAATGGTAGTAATTAGCTCCATTTCTGCTGTTGTATGCATAGAGCCGTTTTTGCCCATGTCACTTTATCAGCATCATATTTGTTGTGCCATTTTCTTGCCCAGTCATCACTTTCCCCTGCTGCTCCCTGCAGCCAGATTCCACCCTCCCTTCAGACTTCTCCTACGCCTTATTGAACCTTAAGCTGGAAACCCTCTGAAAGTGAGGCAAGTTTTACTATTTACTACAGCTCTGTGGACAACTAGTCATTCCTTACCTGTAGGAAATATGACCCAGTGCTGCTCCTTGGAGAAAGAGCTCTCCTGGGACTTCCCAAGGCTGGTTTGGGGAGCTCAGGCTGCTCAGATCTTATTCTTTGGATTATTGCCAGTAGTGGCTTTTACAGCGATTTTGTGCTCCCTGCTTTTGTTTATTTCTTCCATGAAGCCTGCAAAGCAAACACAGTCATCTAGAGATTAAAGAGTAGCTTAATGGAAGCCATATACATTTTTCAGCAAATGAGCCTTTTTGTATTTCACACACACAAATGTGCTCTTCACAGTTCCAAATACTTTTTTTTTCTTTCTTTTTAAGTCTGTGGTGTGCCTTGGAGGTGTAGCTTAGGTCAGGGTGACACTATGCAGTGTCAGCTTTGCTTAATTCCCGACAGACATACACCTTGTATTTTCATGGGAGAAAGGGGAGGTCTGGTTCTAAGGTTGCATTTTAATCAAAATACTCTGTTTCTCTGGATAAAGATCATTTAAACAGAGCTTACAACTACCATGTGCAAGTGAATATTTACATTCACTTAACAGGCTACATGGCCATATACTGCTTTGGGGCACATTAGCATTTATTTTTTCTGCATGGAAGGTCAGTTCTCCATATAGCGATCTACATAATTATAGAGCTGACTTAGTGATCTGTAGTAGCTGAGTACCTTTTCATAGGTATATATGACCTTTTCTATACCTGATTTTTTAATACATTTTTATAGTATTATATTATTTCATTGTGCTTATAGGAATAAACAAATTTGTGGATAACAGCACTAGGTCACATCAACAACAACAATTAACCTGTATATAGGCAGATAAAGGCAGGGAAGGGAACAAGCCGTGAACAGAAGAAACACGTGACAAAAGGCTGTGTGACCCATATTTGAAAATTAGGGGAAACCGTATGTGCTTTCTTTAATTGTATTTACGTTTTCTATATTATAGATGGATCCAAGTTAGCAAAAAATTGAAGACCCTAAAATACATTCATACTATGAGTAGAGGTGCAGCACTGAATAAATCCCCCATGAATATCATAGCTGATGTTCTGTGCAGTACATCCTTAATGGAAAAGCCAAACAAATAAACCAATCGATGCCTGGTGTTATCCTGTTTAATGTAATGTGTTATATGAGCAAGGAATTTATACCCATGGCTCAGATACTTTGTTGATACTATAGATGAAGTTCTACCAATGTGCTAAATATCTGTATAGGAGTCTGGAGAAGTGCCAATACTTTTTACTACCCCGCAGAACTTGAGGCAGCAGACCTTAAACGCAATGCTTTGAGAATGGATGGGCCAGGCCATTGTACGTGGTGTACACAGCCACGGGTATCTAGGCAATATACAAATAAAGAGCGGAAAACAAATAAATAGTGGAAAATAGCTTTTTGAATGCTAGTAATTCTAGAATTCTAGAATGCTAGAAATAGTTTTTTTGAATACCAGTAATAACTAGTCAGTGTGTCCTTCCTTCTCGACTTCTTTTCGAGATCTTGGAAGTGCAGGCTGCATTGTGCAGTGTCGGTAAGGGCATGGCAATGCCAGGAACGCTGCCGCCAGTGGCAGGCAGAGGGGCTGTGCTGGATGAGGATGTGCCGGTGGCACGGCTCCGGGCAGCTGGAGTCAAGCATCCTTGCCACAAACTGTCAGCAGCTGCCTTCATAGGGTTTCTTTTCCTGCTGTAATTCTTTTGCTATGAAAATTTCAGTGTATTTTCAGCAAAAGTAAATAAACATCGGATAATTTAGTTGAATGGCATATGGGTTTTATTCTTTTACTTGAGAACTCTGCTGAGATTTGTGTAGCTTTGTGAATTTTATCCTCCCTCCTTGCCTCCCCTTACCAGAGCAGATGTGTTTGCCCTGGGAACAGTGGCTTCCTTGGGGATGGCGAGTTGTTACAGTCAGAACTGATACCTGGTTTTCTGAACTGAAACAGTGATCTTAACGTGTTGCTTGCATGTGGCTATCCAAAACGTGCAAAGACTTACGAATTTGGAGGTTGTTATTAAGCTTTTGTGTTCTTTTATTTGTTGTGCTTCCAGTTTCATTGAACCTACTTTGTTTGCTGTCTGTATACATAGGGGTAGGAGGGAATCCTGGCCTAGAATAAAGTTATTAATTTAAAGGCAACTTATTGTCAGTTGCCTAAGTTCTGCTTTCTCTGTACATATCTGCTGTGTTAAAACACATAAAAATGTGTTGTAATATGAATGAGTCCAATCTTATTGAATACTCTTCAACATACATAGAGCTAATGCCATTTAGGCAGCTCAAAACATTCACTGTTTTGTTACCTGCTATACCTACTGATGCCCTTAAGTCTCGTTCATTGTAAACCATGTTCATCTTGTTATGAGGCTTGTGTTAAGAAAACATAGTTATTGCTATGTATTTCTATTTCCTTTAAATACTGCTAGCATGATATAAACCAGTTTATTTCTTCTTATAATAACAAATGCTTTTCCTAACCAAATTTTTAACCCTGCCCACCAAATACAAACCATCCTGTCTGCTCTTACACCAGCCCAAACCCGCTGCCAGTAAACTGAACGGGATGGGGAAGGGTCGGTGGGCTCATTCACCCCGCTGAAAAGCTGACCTCTGGGCAGCCCGGCTCCCCTTGCACAGCGCTCAGCCACGGCTCCGGTTTCTCTTCCTGTCATTACTCCCTGTTCCATCTCTCTTTACTCACCATGTAGCTCAGCCAGGAAAGTTAATAAAATCCTGTCTTTTGCAAACATTCCTGTCTTTTGCAAACATTCCTATCTTTAAGAGAAGGATGAAGGAACAGAGGCTACAGGTGTTCACAGTGGTTTGTGATTTGTAACGGGGGGAAATCTCTGCCTCCTGTTGTCACAACGGTAACAGGTGTTTCCACAATACAATAATGGTTGTTTAGATGGTACATGTAAACAAAATGGAACCACCTGGACTACTGAAAGCATGTCAGATACAGTGCTCTCCTATCCTGAGTAGATTAAGGCTGTTTCTTCCTTTTAGATAATCGTAGTCTGTAGATTTTATTCACTTCTTGAAAAAATTTTTTCCTTTTGGTCAACAGCTAATAACATTCGCAGCTATTTGAATGTGATGAAGTCTGACTTGCTATAAACAAAACAAAAACAAAATACAAAACAATAAATAAAACAAGCAAACAAACAAAAAATGAACACCCACCCACTTTTGTTTGGTAAATACAATCGATAGGCTTTCCTTTGAGTTTGGACTCGAGATCCAGTTACACATACAAGTAATAATTGGGTACAAGTTCTTCTGTGAATCTAAGTTACAAAGTGTTTCACCTCATAGAAAAAAAGTAGAAATTTGGCAATTTTGACTTGATAATTTGGACACGTTTGATGAATTACATGGAACGTTATATCCAAGCTGACCACCTTCCGGCTTTTTGAAAGGCTTTTATTATTTATTATTTATTGTGGATTTTTCAGTATTTAGAGAATGGAATAATTATGAGCCATGAACTGAGAATGATGTTTTTCTCTCATCCTTGATTGCTTATGATTTGCAGTAATACTTATTACTTTCATTATATTGCCATTTTATGTTTAGATAAGCGTAGGAAGGAGGTATTTTTTTCTGTAACTGAACTTTTTTTTTTTAACCTACTCTGAATAAGCAACAAAAATGCAGCACCCACTTCTGTCTTTCTCTTATTATCACAAACCAAGAATTTAAGCTGCCGGGAAATAAGTTATTCTTTATATGGCATGGCTTTCCTAGTAACACGAGTCTCCTTAAGCTTATGTTTTGGAGTGGAAAATTTCATTTTAGAAATACTGAACATAGGCATTGAATAGTTTACATGGAAGCTATTAGCAAGACCTCCAGATATTTATGGGGTGGAGAAGGTTCATTTGCAGTGTACTTTCTATTCTTGATCTTGACTTTAATGTCCAGCTAGAATATTGCATATATTGCAGTTGTTTTAGTGGCTATGGACTGTCACTTAACAGGGTGCCAGACAAAAAAATTGCTTCACAGTGTCTCTTCCTATCTGAGTTCTCTGTAGCTGATGACATGCTCACAGGTCTCTAGAATCATTGTATAGGTTCAACCTTGCTCTGCTTCAGGTGCTTGTCAGTCCACCTGTGTGCATGTAACACAACTGCTATTTAAGTATCTTGCAAGCTCTTCTCATCCTGACTCCTCAGTGTTTTCCCTAAAGGGACCTTTTTAATGAAGGTTATATTGTGCTAAATAATCTGTTAGAGAAGCCAGCAGCCATGAGTGGTATGCTCTGAATTCGTGGCTGTCCCACTTTATGAGGGGAAGAGGAGGAGGGAAATCTAGCAAGCTGTTGCCCTAAGGGTTCCTGCTGTAGCTCCTGTGCTTGGGAAACCTCTGGTGTCAAGCAGCACAATGACAGGTTGCATTAGAAGTGCTGTGCAACTGTTTGGGCAGCAGTACTGCCCAGAAGTGTTTTGCGTTTGAGTAGGATTTTTGCCTGGTATGGTGCTTGTCCTATTTAAAGACCCTGACTATTTGTTTTCTGCTTAAAAGTGGGGAGTGTTTGTATGACAGACCTGAATTCTGCATAAATCACATTCAACTTATTTTGAGATAGTGAAGTTTGAAACCTCTCAGATCGTGATAGATTCATATCTATATCAAATTATTTACCTATGTGTTAGAAAATCACTATATTCATGCCCAGCAAGTTTCAGACATCAAAAATGTAGATTGTCTCTTGCTGTCACAAGAAGCCTTTTGCCTTGTGCTCACACTGTAGCACCACAGCCCCCCTTGGCTTCCAAATGCAAGCAGCCATGAACTTCTGGCCAGCTGTGCCCAGTGTGCGTGGCCACAGAGCAGAGGCAAACTGTGTCCCTGAGCTTCAGCAAGGGATTAGCATACCCTCTTAGCTTCACCCGTGCACTACTCCTCCTGCATTATGCATGGCCTTTTATATTAGAGAGCGAGGTGTTTGGAGATCTGCCATTTGCATGCAGGCCAGAACCATTAAGTGAGGTCTACCAACTATTCAATTTGCTAAATATTTTAGAAACGGGTTTAATGATGACCAGTGAAAAGAAGTCAACTGTAACTCAGGTCCAAGTGGAGGGTTATGAAACATTGGACAGAACTCTAGGAAAAGCGAAGCCAGCCCTTGTTTAGTCCTCTGCTTGCTGTTGCACGGTCCAGGCAGAGTTTGTTATGGAAATGGTCTGGATCAGCCAAACTGGCCAGTGAGGTGCCCCTGAGCTCAGCCCGGCTGGGATCGTGTCCTGCTGGCACTTTGGCACCTTGTCCTCCCTCCTCCTCCAAGTGCAGGGAGTTCGAAGTCATTTGGTGCCTGGGTGAACAGGGGTTTCTTCTTAACATCTGCTTTGCACCAGCTTGGAACATCCCTGGTTCTGTGTTAATCTGCCTCATTTTAGTATGTCATGTTGCCCAAATTCCCAAGGGTGCTTTTTCCTGTATCCGATAAGCATCTTTGAAGAGGCAATGTTTGGGACTGTGGAGGTTCTCTGCATCTTAAGTGTAAATTAAATTAACAGCATGTTTATATTGTCTGTATCTGGACAGAAAGTAACCTTTTTCTTGCTGCTGGCATGAACTTGCTGCCATAGATAGTGAGTGATCTGAAGCCACAAAGCATCTGACATTTTTGAAGACCATTCTCTGCTACCACACAAAATCCAAGCATTGAAGCCATTATGGTTGGGCAGCTGAGGAAAATAAGATTAGAGTAGTCAAGCATAGCAAAAAGAGTCACAAATATGTGAATTCATTCCAATAAATATTCAAGCAGCTGTAGACTTCATATTTAGATCTGAAACAGTCCATGTGGAGTACTTTCTGCTCTGAGTTTTAAATATATGCCCAAATATGGTCTCTTCTAATGAATTAAATAACTATTTGTCCACTTCCTGAAACTGTTTTCCTGATTCTGTTCACATTTCAACCTTGCAAACAGACTTCCTTTGTTTGCTCTGGCTGTATGTAGTGGCAGAACTGGATGACAGGAGTCTCTCAAAATCTCAGATAGCTCTTCCCTTGCTACATTCATTTTTCAGCTTGTTGCTTTGCTCTTTGCGGAGCTAGAATCAGATCAGGTTTGCTTATTCAGTCTCCTTCACGCAGCCTTTGAATCCATCATGTACATATGTGCAAGAGACACAAGCCTTGGTACCAGTGCTTACCCCAGTACCTGTGCTCTCAATTTAACAGGGAAAAAAAGTGGAGAATTCAGTGTGAGTGCTTGGGGTCTATTAGTATTAAGGACATCTGGGAGTCTCTGAGTATTACTAAACTAATGGACTGCCTAGAGTCTTACGGTGCCTTCAGCTCTCTATAAATTACATGAGTGTACTGTTAAAGCAGCAGTTAGTGCTTTCATCTAACATAGCTGGACTGCTTTAGCCATTTTTTAAACCAGGGAAAGTGTTCCATATTCATGTGATCTCTTCTGGTATTCACATTCTCAAGACATTTACTCAAGCTTGCTGAAGACCTCATGTATAAATTGTCTTTGACAGAAACTGCGAGTAACGTAAGCTTTGGTGCAAAGAAGGGGATCTTCAATGTTGATGACATACAGATATTTTTGTGTACATGACTATAGCGGAGGAACACAGCATGCTGCAATAGTATTAAGGTTGTAAGGGCTGTTTGTGTTTGGAAAAGTGAAGGATAAATTCATGAAATATCTCATTCTGAATTGAAAAAATTAATTCTAAATTAAAACATGCTAATCCTGTAGCTGACTGCTCCCAGATTCTTCATTTTTGAGTGTTTCCATATATCCATTCTCTGTGCCATCCTTCTAAATTCAGAAAGGGGTATTTCTCTGTGGCCATGCAGACAGCTGTGCAGAGAAGCTGGCTGGTCAGCTGGGAGCCAGGGCAGAGCCAGGAACTGGGGCTATTCTGGCAGTGAAATCGTGCTAAGAGGTCATGCAGAAATATTAACTCGAGTTTGCCAATATGGTTGTAGGATCTTTGGTTGGTTTGTGTTTGTGTGAGTCAGAATACTGGCAGGATAAATGCATGTTTGTATGCTGAGGAATGTGTGGACATGCTTTATCTAGTCAGTAGCTGAATTTACTTGAACTTTGCTCTTATCAGTTAAAAACTTGTACTTTCCAAAGTGTGCACCTAAGCACAGAGAAATGCCCACAAACAAGGTTATCTCCCTGTACAGATGATTCATTAAGTGCACATATTACAATAGAAAAAAGGGAATGTGGAAATCTTGACCCTTTCATTCTGCCAGTTAAAAATCATACAAGTATCATACAGAACATCTCTAATCTGAAAACTTGCCAGATTTGGGGGAAGGTTTGACTTGCGTCCTTTCGGGAACGGTTGTTCTGCGGCACGCTGGCCCGAGGAGGGCTTTGCTCCGGCAGCGGAGGCAGCTGCAGCATCCCGGCCGATGCTCCTGGGGAAAGGAGCGGCGCTGAGCAGGGTGGCAAGTGCTGTAAATACTGCATGGCTGCGGCCGCGCTGCTCCCTGAGCCAAGCTGCTGCTGCCACGTTGCAGAAACGTCAGACAGATCTCCTCGCTGCACGGCTCTGAGTCCCGGAGGTATCACCAACCGTACCGTTTGTCTCGGCATTTTGGAGTTATGGTTCGGTGGTTTTTAGGTTGATGTGATAAGGAAAACGGCTTATGTGGCTGGGCTGCCAGTCTTTTCTCTCCTCCTTGACCATCTCCTGCTACTTTCCAATGGCTTTTGAACGTATTGCTCAACTTCAGCTAAATTTTTTAAAGGAACAGAAATCTCTTGAGGTGTTATGTTCCTGTGAATGCTATGAAAATTGGTGATTAAGTATAGGAGAGACCCACATTAGTGCTCCAACAGACGGAAAGGCGTGAGGTCAGCAGCTGCCCGTCCTGCTTCGTGCATCGCCTGAGGGATAATACTCACTCCCTTGCCCAGCCAGGCATGAAGGCAACATCTGGAAGAGAAACCTGTTGCAGTACGAGGTGCTGGGGATGCGAGAGTAACTTGGGATTTCATGGCACAGAGAATTGTTTAGGGATGCATCAGAGGCTCTGAGGGTATAAAGAGAAGCTTCTGCTTTACTGATCCAGGGCTTGAGGGGAGGAAAAACAGCATCTGGAGGGAGCTCAGTCATTTTTGTCTGCATGTGGGTGTTCAGAGGTGTGTTTTGCAGGAACAGAAGACAGAACAGTTGCTCACTTTTCCAACAGTGGTGTCTTTATCCACTACATAACCTCACCCAACCTCATTAAGAAGCCCATCTCGGCACCATTTAACTTGTTTTCTATAAATTTGTAGAAGCATAATTTGTAGAAGCATAATTTTGTCCCCCCTACCATTCTACTGTGGAGAAAAAGCTGTCTTCATTCCTGGACCCTAGAAAGAGGTTCATAAAACTTAAAATAAAAAACTTAAAATAGATCAAATTCCTTTTGTGGTGTTGTCCCCAGCAGTTTGCAATATACAAATATTCTCACTTAAAGAGCTTTCCCTAACTCTTTGCAGACTGCTGTTTTTCATGTTGATTTTCTTAGATGTAGCATTGGCGATTACTGTGAAAAGTAAGTTAACAACCCAAATACAAGTAATGGAGCCATGCTGCTGGGTCATTTTTGAAAATAGAAGATTTTGGAGTCCATACAGAAAAATACTGCTGCAATTCTCATCTCCTCTATATGAAGTGCAAAAATTCCCTTCATTGGATTTCTTTAGCTTTTATTTTCTGTGGGGTAGCTGAATGCTTAACATTTATATTGATTTTGTTACTTACGTTGTAAACCAACAAAGTCCCAAAATATTGGCTTAAGGTTCAGACTATTGCTTTATGCCTTTACTAAATCCTACCAATGTCTATCCAAAATTGTCCAAGTTATAAGTCTTTCCTAAAAACTACAAAGCCTGTTTTTTTTTTCATCTGTGATGGACATTTTCCAGTCCCACGTACTTCTTCCTCCTCTGTCTCTAGTTTCATATAGAAACTGAAAGCTGGTGTGTGTAAAAGAGGTGGTTGAAAAGTGGAAGCAGTTTATCCGCTGTTTCAGAGAAAGATTAAGAAACCTGTTAGATTAGTTAGTTGATTTTGCTTTGCTTTTAACTTGCAGATATCTTCCCTTCCATGGATTCTGGTATTTGCCTGGTGAGAAACACCTAATGATCCTTCTTTACCTAGCTTCCCTACGACATTCATGATTGCAGAGATCACATTTGTATCTCCTACTCTAAAAATGCAGAATCTACTATGTTTCATCTCAAATGCATCTTACTTCAACATAGTACAAAATATAGTTTGGTGTCCTTTACATAAACAGCATTTGCTGTTTTTGTGAGATAGTTGTGCAGTTATGTGGGTGCTGGAGATGCATTTGTAACTATTTTCTTCTTTCTTGAAACTTTCTGAATAGGTTTGTTTCAGTAGAATATGTGAAAATCTATCTTCATTTAAAATAAAGAATGTGCAGTCCGATGGTATTCACGGGATTATCCCTGAGAACTTCTGGTTTCACTTAAGGTCGTGTTTTGTATTTCTTCTGGAGCTGCATAGCTGGTTTATACCTCTCTCGTGTCTAATAGAGAGTGCCTGTTTGGACCTCTTAATGTGGTTAGATGTGACAGGTGTAATGTAATCTAACATTATTTTTTGATGGAGTACCATACACCAGACTATGCTAGCAAAAAGTTGAAGAAAAAAGTTTGTTAAACTTGCTTTCTGAATGCAGAATTCTGGATTTTCCCTTCCATTTATACCTGTAAAAGGAAGAAATACACTATAGGCAAGAATTCCTTCAGCATGAGCTTCTACCCATCCATGAAGGCAATAAATTTGAATCTAGTCATACACACTTCAGTGCTTATCAGTTAGCCTGCTCTAGGCTATCCCTTACTGTGGTGGGAGCTGGACTGTGATGCTCAACATGTCTGCTAAACTGGGGAATCTTTTTGAGGGGGTGGAAGAAGCAGACCTAATTTCTATATCTCAGCTGGACTCAGGGAACGAAAAACAAACAAACAAACAAAAAAAAAACCAAGCATCTTGCTGCACAAATTGGGATTGTTCTGCAAATGCACGTGCCTGGGATGCTCAGTGCTTTGGCAAAACTTAAATCAAGAAAGGTGATAGGAGACAGCAGAGCAGCATCTTTCACCTTCTGTCAGATCTGGCCTGAAATTATGTCTGTTGATAACCAAGAGAGCCTGGTTTTGCCTTAGTACTAGCTTTATGTTGCCAGAAACACTCTGGAGTGAGTGAAGTTAAGTCAAGCTCTGCCCTCGTGAAGCTATGCATAATATTTGTGTTACAGCATGATGAATATGTTGTAAATTAGCAAAGCGATAAGATTCCTCTTTTTTTTTTTTTTTCTTTGAAGACTAATATATCAAAATCCCCTTTGTGGTGTGTGTGTTTCTGCTTTACAGATTTTAAAGAAGGTGGCTATTAGGTCACTGAATTTCTTTCTCCATGTGTCAATCATCTTATGTATTTATTTTTTTGCAGGACTCTGAGATGAGAATAGTTAGATGCTGATGATCTTGACACAGTTACTCTCTTATGTACGCTGACAGGTAAGCGTGCCAAACTAATTTTGTAGAGAAATCATTTAAGTTACTTGTGTCTCATTTCTCCTCCTTTTTTAGCTTTGTTCCTATAGTAAGTTTCTCAGAATCAATTTTCATGCCACAGACCTAGTAAAACTGAGAAGAATTTGCAGCTTAGCAGCAGCCTGTGGTAAAGAAGGTTGGGAGAGCATGTTAACTTTTATCATCGTGTGTAGCAGCTCTCTTCCTCCTTCTGCTGAATATACTTTAAATCTGAACTAGCAGGTAGACTAACGTTATGATACTTCTCGTATTAGACGTGTTGAAACACTATTTTTTCAATAAGCAACTTTCCAGTGAGTTCACTGTAAATTTTGCAGTTAATGTTAGGTTTGGGTAAAGAATTTCAGGGCTTTCATACTGTAATGCCCTCATCATACAATTAGGTGAAAACTGATGGACTAGGGAGTTGGTGTAGAGCCTCTCATTATACAGCACAGACATGTCCCTTGTGTCTTTTTTACCTTATCTGTACACTGCATTTTCATTGTTTTCTGTTCAACCAGGCTTCTAGTTTCTACGTATTTCTTATTCCTTTTATTTTTTTCCTCTTATTTTTTTTTTCTTTTTTTCTGTGATACTTTTTTTACACAGTTTGAGAACTTTTGGTAGTACTCTGGAGACTTCTTACACCTTTTTATACAAAACAGTTTCTTAAACAAGAATTATTTTATTGGCTTACAGTCCAGTCATTACATAATAAATATAAACTTTAAACTCAGAAGTCAGAAAGCAAGAAGAAAAAGTACAGTGATTTAAAATTAGGTTTCCTTTGGTAAAGCCTGATACTTCTGTATGATCTGAAAACTAAAAAACTCATTTTCTCTGTGATAAGAGGAAGTGAAGGTGCCTTTTCTCACATTGCTGCTGCAGGTGTCTGTCTTAATACACATTATGAACACAGATCAAAGATAAGATAGTGTGGTGGTTTCACATCGATAAACGGTCCTAGCAGTATCTTTGGATGAGCACTGGAGGGAGACTGAAAATATTAAAATTATGTAAAAACTGTGGAAGGGATTGCTGTAAAGTGCATGGTGACGCTGTTTCAATTTGGAAAAGTAGTCTGTAGAAATGGAAAAAGGAGAGAAATTTTAAAAAAAGAAAATGATGTGTACATCAAGGCCAGCACAACAAAAGATTTCTAGCTTATCAGGCATTTAATCATTGACTGTTTGCTTCTGTGGCTAGTGCCAATATCAAAGATAAATACTAATGCCAATTAGAAGACAAAGGAAATGGAACAAAAACAAGTGCATGAATACGGATTTAAAGAATTTTATTTGGCAGTGTGTTGTGTTGATGTGACTAATTATGTTTTATTGACTGAAATGTGTGAGTGTGTTTCCGGTTATGGTTAGGAGTTTTTCAAGTGTCAAGTTGGTCATTAGTGTATGACATGATCAAAATAATCCTTCAGAGCCTATGCTGTCACTCCTTGATAAGGGACGTATATATTTGAATAGACTGCAGAACTGAGAAAGTGTGGGGGTCAGAGGAAATATTTGAATCAATTCTAAGAAAAGGAAAGTAAACTTAAATATCTCATTTTTTAAATTATTTGCTCAGTGCTGCTAAGCTATTTGTGGGAAATAGATATCAGCATAGGACTGAACTACCTTTCAAATAAGTCTGAAGCATGAAGAACAACAGTTACTCAAACCGGGCTTTGATGATATATAAACACTGAAAGACAGCAACACATTTTAAAATACAGATGTAGTGGGTAAGGCCTTTGCTTACCTTTTCAGTCTTTTTTTTTTTTTTTGTCTTTCTTTCCCATTTATATTCATAGCAGTCACAGTCATTGCAGATGTGAAAAGCAGACATTCATGACTGAGCACGCTGTTTCACCGTGAGAGCCAAGAGTGACAGTGATGTTTGGTACGGGCTGTAAACACTCCTTGACACTTTACGTGCTCTGAGTGGTTAGTGAAGGGAACTTCCAGGATCCCATATTTCTTAAAAATATTGTTATAGGTCTTTGTTGCATGTACCAGTCTTTGGGTTGATCATCAATTTTTGTTTTTGTATGGTTAACATCCATTATTATAATATACATACTACCGCAGTATTATATACATATTTTGTTCTTTTTAATGTAGCAAAATTTCATTTTGTATGTACTCTTTCTGACTGGCTGTGATTTAATGAGTCCTCCCCAGGCCAGAGGATAGGGGATCCAGCCCTGTGCCCTGGGTGGATCTGAGCAGCCAAGTCAGCAGCACGGGTGCTGCTGCCAGAAGAGCTGTCCTGTGGAAGCAGGAGGTGGTTTTAGGACCATCCTGCCTTCCTGCTCCTGCTAAGGCAGTGGCGATGCAGCTCTGGTGCCGAGCATGCCCTCTGTGGCAAGGAAAGGCAAGCTATAATGGTGGGAAATTCAACTGCTGGGAATATTACTGGCTGCAGGTTTGTGGAGGGAGAGAGATGAACCTGGTGACTTATCTGGTGGGTGGAAAGTTAGCACACATCCTGAAATCTAAAAAAAAACTGGGGAGGAGGTGGTGGCTCTCTTGACCCAATAGAGGGACTGGAGGCATGTCAAAATTGTGAAGTAAAGATGAAAGCACATAAGAAAGAAATTAAACTATGATATGCTTCCAGTATCATGAAAGGGGCAGAAACAGTCACTTACAATGTGTGGTTGAGAAACAATTTGGGGAAGAGGAGTTTAGGCCTGGGGAAAACTTTTGAGGTGAGGCAGCTATGAGTGAAAACATTGTGAGGCAGACTGAATAAAATCCGTGGGAGAACATGAAGTAGACATAAAACCTAATGGCAAATCTCTTTTTAATGCTCATTTCCTTTAAAAGTGTGAATTGAACAAAATGTATTTCTGGTTTCATAGCTTTATATTAACGCTGAAGAGGAGGGCTTTTCTCACTCTGTCTCTGCCTCTCTCATTTCTGCAAAGCAGCAAGGCAGAGAGGGGTTCAGTAAATCTCATTAATGGGAATGTCCTGAAGGATTTGGTTCACATGATGGGCTTAATTATTTCCTTCCCTGCACAGCTGCATTACACGGTAAGCAGAGCTGACTAGACGTTCTCTTATAATGAGGTGCAGGAATAGGTAGCTCTGACAGCATCAAGAGCAGTGTTAGGAAATGAGCTTTGCATTGAAATTGTTAAGATTAGCAAAACACATGGGAGTATTTGAGCAGCAAAATAGAAAGATGTGGAATAAAATACAGACTGTGTCTCAGGGTCACGCCAGCCCCCAGTTTTGTAGAGAACTAGGAGTTCTTTCAAGCATTATATTCCTGTGCATGGCTGCTCCTCATTCCTGGAGAAGGGCAGTCCCATGCAGGTGGCCATCACAAGGTCTGTGAGATCCTGCACCATCAGCTGCTCAATGCTTACGAAGGATTTAGTAAGAACTTTTACGAAGTAGTTATTTAATGGCAGAAACTGACAGATGTATGCCTGGAGTTCAAGACAGGTTTTTATGAAGAATATTTTATATCATAATTCAATCAGGATTTTTTTAAGTGCTTTTATATTCAGTTTGCATTTCTTGATTAGACTGTGATAATTTCCCTGTCTGGAATCTCCAAAGTATGGCATCATAAAATTATAAATGGTAATGAATTCACTTAATCAGGTCTTACAGGAGTACAATCAACACAAAATCTAGTCAATTAGAAATAAATCTGTTTAAAGTATTTCTAGTTCTCCAACAGCCTCATTTTAGGTTGTATATTACCTGTGACTGAATTAGAGACCTACACAAACAGGTGGAAATCACACTCTGTAAAGAAATCACTGTAAGTGTTGTAAACAAATCAAGAACTTCTTTTGGTGATAATGAAATTTACCTTCATCTCTGTTGTAAATTATAGATTGAATTGTTCAATCAATGATAATTTTAACTTTGATGTCTGCTTAAAAAGCACAAGAAAGGAATATATTATCAATAGTAGGTTTAACAGCCAACAAGCATTTGTACAGTTGAAAAAACTTTGTACGTAAGAGTATATTTTGCAGTGTGCTAATATGTGAAACTGTACTGATTGGAAAACATATGGTTGCTTAGATAGTAACTTGCAGGAATTTTGGGGGGTTATAGAACTAAGCGGTATTTGTAGGTTAATCATCTGGTTCTATCTTAACCATTACAGCTCTATTTAAAGACAACATACAGTTGCAAGTGCTGTGTTTTGCAGTTGGCCTCAGTAAGACCAAGACGTCCATGCATCTGGCACAGTTGCCAGTATTGTTTCTAAACTTAGTCCTGGCCTTGTCCTTCTTAGTAAGGTCAAGTTCTTGTAAATGGTTTGGTCATGGCTTTGTTACATGCACCAGTAAAAGGGCAAAATGACCTTATTTTCTGAATCGGTATTTCTTTCTTCATGTGAACAGTGTGTTGCTGCAGGAATGCTATGGGACTGCACATGGGAGGCAAATGTTTGAGAGGCCATGAGTTGGTAGGGAGAATGAAGAAATATTTTCCTCTGTTGTTGCCCCGTACTTTGAACAATACAGAAATACAAAAGACTGCAGAATATTTGAGAATATGCATTAACTGCGCATTTACCTAAAATTAGGATGAAAGGGTATCTTCACCTCCTAGCTTAAAAACAAAATAGGTGATTTTGTGTTAGTGATATTGACATATTGATGTTGAAATGGAGAGAGGAATTGTCCTATTGTAAAGATGATTTTCCTTGAGGGAGTGGGGACAAAATCTAGAGGTGACCAGCTGGAGAAGTGATGGCTTTGGGAAGATGGAGCATCACATGGCCTAGACATGCAGGGAGGTTACAGAGATGACAGAGCCAGGCTCTGTGCAGTGATGCATGGCAGGAGGACAAGAGACAATAGGCGTAAGTTGAAACAAGTTCAGACTGGGTATGAGGAGAATCTTCTTCCCCATAAGGACAGTCAGGCAGAGGCAGGGGCTGCTCAGAGAGGTTATGCATTCTCCATCCTTGGAGGTTTTAAGACCTAGGTACCACCATGAGCAGCCTGAGAAGATCTCACAGCTGGATTAGCTTTGAGAAGGTGTTTGGACTAGAGAGCTCCAGAGGTCCTTCCAACACAAATGACCAATATCTATCTTGGTTCTGCATTGAAATAGGGACACTTCAGAAAAACAAAGATGTAGGATGCTGAACAGTTGTGGTATTTTGATGTGGAGATTTTGTAGTTCTTGGCTGAAGACGTTCATGGGATTTCTCTTAGAATGGAGAACAGTCTGTAAATCAAAGTACTGTAAGCTGTTATCCAGGGTGATTTGGCATGCTATTTATTTTTAATACTAAATTTGATACTACACCTGGCATTTTGGGAATTAAGGCTCAAAGAATTTGTTATAAATCCTTATGTATTTTTAAATTTTATTATCCTTTACATGTATTTTTGTTTCCTTGTTTCTACATAGTAGTTAAAAACACACATCTCATTCTGTTTTCTTCTTCCCTAAGAAGTGATCTTTTATTTCTTGAGCTGTTTACTGAAGGCAATAATTGTGTTGGTAGTCTGTGAGGAAAACTGGTTCTTTTCATTGTGTCTTGATTGTCTAAAGTTTGGCTAGATATAATTTGGTAAAACTTAATCTCTTATCTTTACTGTGAGTTGAATCAAAATCTCAAAGAGAATAATTTATTTCTCAGTATTTCTACAGAATTACTGTGCTACCTGGGTCATCTTGGCAGGCCATTTAACCTTTCTGAGCATGCAAGTATTTTTCCCCAGTCTGCCATCACCATCATCGCTCACATACACAATCCTAAAAAATGTTAATTCTGCTATGAACTTAGGCTTGCTTGTACAGGCTGAAATACAGGTTAAAGCCCAAGACATGCTTACCTTGGGGAGGAAAATAAGCAGACAAGATGCAGATAAGATCAGCAGAGCTCCTCTTTCAAAATTTCCATTGAAAAAATCAGGTAAGTTGTTCTGCGGTTAGGAGAAAAGAAGCCTGGAGACCATCTGCCACCGGGACGCAGGGATAATTGCTGCAGACTTGCACAGATGGGTGCAGAGCCAGTGAGGACACAGCACATGGCTTTGCTTACACTGCAGGTTGGCTAAACCATGGGCTAGTCACCTGCCCTAGTTGTACAGTGTGCGCATCCTTTCTGGGTCACCATCGTTTGTTGTTTCCCTCTTGGTTAGGAAAAGAAATTAATTATATAAAGGCCAGGTGGTTCCTTCTGTCTTTCTTCCCTGCTCTCTATCACGTTGATTTTGTGATCCTAACTGAGGCCAGGGGTTATTTCTGCTCAGCTATTCAGTAATCAAGGCAGCAACTGAACTAGAAGCTTGTTTGCCTGATATATCGCATCCTGTTATTGCCAGTACACTTCCCAGTGCTGGTGAGAAATAACAGTCACAACCTGACCAGTGTTTGTACAACTGCTCCTGATCTGAAGCTCCTGGACCCTGGTATTAGTAATCCAACTAAAACCCTACTATAAAGGAAGCTGATCGATGAACTTGGTCTCTGCATTTAACAGCTTGCATTCATCTGCTCTAGTTAAGCAGATCTGTATGCAAGGAAAAATATATATTTATTTTGTGGAGGATTCCTTTATTTCACAGCTTGTATTTTTGGGGGGGGTTGGAACAAAAGCCCAGTGTTTCAAAATCTCCAACTACAGGGCACTTTGGCATGGGACTACCATGGATTTGCAGGCTCTGGAAAGCCTGAGATCTGCGCCCCCAAGGACCACCTTGCCCCTTGCTGCAGACATCAGGTACCTGGTAGCCTCTGCAAGCTTAAATGGGTGTTTCCCAATGAATTGAAATAATAATGAATTTGTTTAAATAAGAAAAACAAAACAAAAAAACAAAACAAGCACAACAAGAAAGGGTAATTTAATTTTTTTTCAGCCATCTCTCAGACAAAGATAACTAATCTTTTTATAAGAAAAATAGGGTATCTATTTGAAGCTGCTTTTTTTAGTGGCTCCTTATTTCTTTGACCAAAATTATGTAAACAATGAGACTATTTTTGGCAACACAGCAAATACATTAAAATAACATAGTAGCTCCCCATCAGGATCATACCTGAAGAAAATTCAGGTAGATCTTCACAACAAAAAGCCTTTCATAACAAACTAACCCATTTGCAGGGAGAAGGGTCTGCCTTTTCTACTCTCAGGACCTGACCTAATCTGCATAACAAGACAGCAACAGTGCTTCTCTGATCATTCAAATACAAAAATAATTAAATATTGTCACAAAAATGTTTTTCTTATGGATAAAAAGGAAAATAAATTGATAAGCATAAAATGCAAATTAACAAGAAATGAAGCTGCTTTATCCACCAGGGAGATGCACCAGATGTAAATACATTCAACAAGCTTCGAAATTTTTTTCCATTTCCCATTGTAAATATTTCTAAATTCTCTTATGTCCTTTCCCTTCCAACTTATTATAATCTTTGTGATATTTACGTAGTCAAGTACAAGCAGAGGCTGGAAACAGAAAGGCTAGGATAAAATTGCTTTCTCTACAAGCCTTCATTTTGCAAGTGATGTAAGGAAAACTTCTGGGAAAACTGAAACAAGCATTATATCCATCTTCTATGAATAGATAATGACCTTTTAAAATTGAAGTGGTGTAATACTTGCACGTTGCTTAAAGAGAGCAATTCATAACTAGTTACTCAGTTTGTATCATTCTCTCTTTGAATAACTGAAGTGGAAATAATTTTTTTTTTTGCATTGCTGAAGTTTGCAACTTTGAAATCTCCAGTTACTATACACGAGTATGCTTAATGAAAGTAAATATTTATATTTTTATTGTCATATTATGAAGAAATGCTTTATTGGATCCAGAAGTAGATAGACTTTTCCATGTTTCATGGTGGCTCTTATAACTTACCCCTACTGTTGTTTCTCTTATGAATACATGTAGGTGTCACATCTTGGTGCAGCCATTCCTAAAGTAATTCTGTTGACTTCAGCAGGATTACATACATGATTGATTCCCCATGCAAGGTATGAAATTGCTTAAAAAGGCTCTCAGAGGGTTACCCTATCTAAATTTTACTCCAAACAAGATCAACAATATAAAGATTGTATAACAGACTTCCAAGATCCAACACTAGCTGCTTAGAAAAGGGTATTTATTTGAATTTATGAATTAAAGAAGGCAGATCTTAGATTGCTGGTGAGCTTTGGTTTCTGGGGTAATTTGCTTTGCTTTAGTCTTAAAAAAACTGTTGGTTTTCATCCTATTTGAATTAGTTACTTAGTTGCTACTTACTTAGCTTTTGTTGTTGTTGTTGTTTAACATCTACTTAAAGTGTTTCAGAATTCTGGATTAATACACCCTGAGCAGACGAATTCTCAAATTGAAAGTTGTTTTTACAAATAAGCGTATGCAATCACTTTGGCATCAAGTCATTTACTTAATCCTTCAAAGTGCATCATGATTTCATCCTAGGTAAAATATAGCATCCGTTGCAAGCAGTATTTAAAGAATTACTTAGGCATATTGTTGTTTTGTCTATTTATTGGAAAATAGATGTTCTAATAAATGTACAAAAGCAGAGGTCATATTAAGAATAACAATAGAAATGAAGAGAGCCTAGAAGCTACCTGCCTTGGGGCTCAAGGGGCTGGTCGTAATTCCTTGTCTAGAGGGTGACCTTTAAATAAAGGTCAGATAGGATTGCACTGGAAACCTTGCAGGTGCTCAACAGAAGACACTTAAGATATTGTATTGCCAGTGGGAGTTGCCCTTTGCTGTAAACTTCACTGTGGTTAACAGTTATAAACACTTGCTCTGTTTCCCCTAGCAATATGCTTGAATCATTTTTCTCTTTCCCTTTCCCTTTCCTTTTCCTTTTCCCTTCTTCTCTCCTTTCTCTTAGATCTTCTTAGATTTTTAACCATTTTAGTTGACCTGGCTGTGCTATTCTGCTAAATCTTTACATGTGTTTCCTCTTTCTTCTAGCAGGTTCTGTTTTCTCAGGTTGGAAAGTTGCTTCTACTTCAAACGTTTTTAAGCTTTTTTCACACCTGCCTCTCTTCCATTCTTGCTCATTCAACACAATAAGTCACTTGTCTGCTGTATTTTTTGTATCTATCCTTCTCCAAAATCTCTTTTTGCATCTGCCTGATTGAATTTCAGCCTTTCCATAAAGATACTTTGATCGTCTGAATAGTTTATAAGTAAAATAAATACTAAGTAAAACAGATGGAGGACAAAGAAGAATTTTATCTTTGGACAAAAAACTACTTGGAAACTTAAGAAACTTTTAGAAAACTACCCTGTATTTGCAGAAATACTTTGCATGTATAGATTTTGTACGTTTTAGGAGTGCTAATGGTGAAGTATATCTGCAAAAAGAACAAATTACATTCTTACAGTCTGATCTTAAGACCCACTTTAATCACATGATGTTGGTATTTAGGACTCTAAATACCAGAAGTTAATGGGGCTTAGCCTCTTCTTGGCAAGTCTGCACTGCACAAATATACATGAATAAGGGATAATAACCTGCCTCAAAAATAAAGAACAGGTTCAACAATTACTTCACTCAATTATCTTTTTTTTTTTAAAGGAAGGAAAAAAAAAGTGTCACCCTTGATCCCTTTTGCAAAACAATTTGTCTCTGTCACCTGTGCAGCTCACCTAGCAGCGAAATCAAGGACTGCATAAACCAGCCCTGAAACAGGGCAGCAAGAAAAATCTTCCAGTGTTGCTAGTGAGAACAAATAGGTATGGCCATTAGTTTTCAGTACTGGTTTCAAATCAATATTTAAGTCTGGGGGTAGGAGATACTGGGCTGAGAAACAACGGCTTCAGAGAAAAGTAAAAGAGGAATTTTGCTTGGTGATCTGGTACATTAGTACTCAGCATGTACCTTGTAAAATATTTATTTGGGTGTTTCAGTTATTTAACAGAGAGATCAAAAATGCATTACCAGACAGTACAACCAAGGCAAATTTAGGTGAAAGAGTGGTATAAAGGGAAGGAAACCATAATTATGGGGGTGTGAATAGCAAAATATTGTATGATTAAAATTTTTTAGGTACTTACCATGCAGGGGGATTTTTTTGAATAACGTGCAAGTGATTTGGTTTTCTAGTGTTTTCTCCCACAAGTAAAAGTGCTTTACAGAAGAATCAAGAAACATTTGTCCCATTTTACAGAAGTGGATCAAGGGAAATGTGGGATCATAGACTCACTTTCTTAGAGCTTTGATACATGTCCTCATCCTCTATTTTTCAGTCTCCTAAGCTATGTCTTTACTTCTAAGTAAAATCGGACCAGGAGGTGTTCCCTTGGAGGCTAGGCTGGCTCTTTTGCAGAAGATCCCCAGGACTGGAGCCCAACCAGCAAAGCATCACGTGGTGTTGCATCAACACCAAAGCTCCCTCCTGGCCTCATGGGCTTGGGAGAACAGGGGAGGCTGCAAGGGCCTCATCTTCCCTGGGATTTTACTGTGGGCTGGTTAGCACTCCTTATGTATGTCCCATTTTTCTTCATGTAGAGGTATTCTTTTAGGTTTTTGCATTTTCCTGGGTGAATTTTGTATCAGTGAGTTTCAGTAAGCTGTCCTGTTCTGAGTTACATTTTGGTGCTAATAATCAATAGATTTTTATTGGCATAAATCAGACTGTCATATTTACATAGATTTCTTTCCTGTCACATAGGCAGTGGTGACTCAGATTCGCTTTACAGTGGCAAACATTAATACTGCCTTTGGAAAAACTGGTTTCTGCCCTTTTCATGCCCTGGCTATTTGCTTCTGGCCATCTGCCATCTTCTTCCCGCTGCTTATACAAACATTTGCATAGTGATCCAGCTCAGAGACGTGACGGATGCTGAAGCTAACCTCCGAAAACAAAAAGCTGATCTTTAACCTCAATTGCTTTTTCGGGATGCAATGCTGGTTAATACCAGCTTTAAAGCAGCAGTACCAAGTGGAGTTTGAATCCATCAATGTGCCCTTTGGAGTTGGTCTGTCCATCAGATTTTCTTCTCCGCAGTCTTTTCTGCACAGCTGTAGAGAGGCGTGACATGCACGGTGCAGTGTGATTGCACCCTTGTCTTCAATTCCATCTGAAATGCATTTTTGTTTTCATATTAATATAATTAGAAAAGGCAATGCTTGATCTTCTCCTGCATTTTAATTTAGTAGCTTGGAGAGCTGGTTCTTGAGCTGATATACATATAATCCTGAATAAAGCCAGAGAATCCAAGTGTTAGGAGCTGGCAGGTTTTACACAGATGGAAATCCCTTTTCTGAATAGTTTTTCTTCAAAGTTAATTATTAAATACTTATTTCTAGCAGTTGCTGTTATTCTAACAGCAAAATTTTCTCACAGTCAGGTTAATGGTATTACTCAACCCATAACAATGCCTACTCTGTTTCTGGGATATTCCCACAGGTACATTTTTAACTTGTCTGACAATAGCAGTCTAGAGAGCTTCTCCCTGCAGGCAACAGGGCTGCTATTGTGCAAATGAATGTTTATATAAAAATAGATTGTTCTTATCAAGACTAGGAGAGAGCGACCCTTGAATTTGAAACCTTACTCTGAGATCTAGCCTTGGTGGCCTTGGGCAAGACGTTTGATGTGTGTGCCTCAGCCAGGGTTGAGAGAGAGGAGAACTAATAACTATTTTGATTAGTCTGCAACAGGCACTTGTGGGAGACCCTAGCCTTCATTGACATGGCAGCAAAACTAAAATCTCACAGGTCAGGATAGGAAGTGTTAAATCCTTAAATATCCTTTATTGTGACTTCCATACAAAAATTTACCTTCGGTGTTAGGGGTGCGTTTCCTTCTGTCTCGCCATATGTTAGTCCTTCCCACTGCAGAAACCCGGGGGGAGCGCAGGCCTCAGCTGCCCAGTCCTTCTGCTCCCTGCAGCACCGGTGTGGACGGACGTGGCGGGAACCCCAGCGCCCCACGGTGCTGGGCAGGGGCTGGGTGTGCTGCGGCAGGGAGCCTGTGCCTTCGTACCAGCCTCTCTTGGGAGAGAAGCTCTTGCAGAAGTGATGGCCGGAGGAGTGCCCCAGAGGAACGAGGTCTCTGTGCACTGAGCTGCTAGCCTTTGGTGGCTGTCACATACAGGGCTGCTGGGTTCGGTCTGTGCAAACTGGATAAACGCCCACATTCGCCTTGCTCGCCAGTGCTGATACAATAGGAAGGGGACTTTATATGAGAAGTCTTTTTAAGTAGGTTTTTGTGTCTGTATGTTTGGTTTTGCTCCAATTTACCACTACAAAACTAGACAGGAGGGTCTGTTACTTTTCAGGATAAACAAAATTAAGTTGAAGATTTTAAGGTATGATTTTGTAGCGGGGACGTGCACTGAGTATCTTATAATACATCTATGTTTATTTAAGATACCCTGTCCAATATTTGTCCATATCAAATATATTTTAATCCCTTTAGTAAATATTTAGTTTATAATATTTAGGATAATTAAGCATAAATTTTAATAAACTTAATACATTCTGTCCATTTAATGCTTATCAACCATAAAGCTCCAAAAAATGGGCCAGTCTGTCACTGCTCTTGCTTTTCTGTGCTGTATCAGTTTGCACTCACTGGAACACACCATTCAGATACGTAGAGATCTCTGGGAGTTGAATTCCTTGCTTTTTGATAACTTGTGTACTGTTTTAATATCGGTCTTTTATAATGTATTCTTAGACCCTTTCCTTTCCCTTTCCTTTCCCTTTCCTTTCCCTTTCCTTTCCCTTTCCTTTCCCTTTCCTTTCCCTTTCCTTTCCCTTTCCTTTCCCTTTCCTTTCCCTTTCCTTTCCTTCCCAAGAAAAAAGTATTTAGATGGTCAGACTACTTGCCCATCATTTTCTTTCTTTCTTTTTCTTTCTTTTTTCTTTTTAACGTATTCACAGGCTGTTTTCTACTCCCCGTAATGGTGGGATGGCAACAAACAGCAGGATAAGAATCTCCTGCAGATTTGCGAAATTTGCTGTCTAGGTAGAGAAAAAAATATCTAAAAATAGCATCTGTGCTGCTGGAAGGCAGCAATGTGAGCTGAGCATATTTTGTCTGGCCTGTTGGCCTGAGAATCGTAGCCTGGCAATAGTCATGGGGGCAGAGCAAACATCCCGCCTGCCCCGACGCTCGCACGGAGCTAAAGGGCAGGTGCCAAGGGAAAAGCACAGGAGTAGGGTAAACATACAGCCACGCTTTTATTGTCTTCTAACAGCTACTCTATGATCTTATGTCAGAAGTGGTGTCTCAGTGTGTGATCAGCCAGGGCTTGTGCTTGCTTTGTTCAATGGTTAGGGGCTGCGCATGGGGCCAGGGCTGGGGCACAGGGAGCTCAGGGTATGGGTACAGGAGTCCGGAATGTGAACAGGGGACCTGAGGTGGAGCAAAGGCTATTGTGGTGGTAGTTCCAGTTGTGTGTTTACTTCCAGGATCTTTGGAAATCTGTTTTCATGCATTTACTGAGAAACTCTTCTCCACTTGGCACATCTCTATGCTGAGGACAGCCACTGATGTATAATATCGCTATAAAATACAATCAGCATAACTACAGGAACAAAAGATCTGCTGTGTTTAAAAAACAAACAAACAAACAAAATAAAACAGAAAGAAGGAATCCCAAGCAATTGTATCAGTAAAAACTAATCTATATTTTAACTATGTAACATCCTTTTGAACCAATAAATAATGTTCTGCCAACTGGGAATTAGGATCCTGTGATTGTGTGTTTTCTTCTACTGTACAAGTGCAGGTAAGCCAAGCAACATGCCTTCCTTTTCCTGTTTTCGTTGTGGAAAAGTCTTTGGAATATCACTGGGAAAAACTTGAAACAGATCCTAAAAGATAACAAGTTCCCTGTGGGAGCTATAGTAGCGAGCATCTCTTGTTAACAAATAGCAGCATCTTCTGTTTCCATGCAAATTAACAGCCAAACAACCAAGTTGCCCTAAGGTGTGTGTAGATTTAGATTTAGAGAGGCATGTTTGATCTCTGCACCCTGGCAGGATCTGCCCTGCACACTGGTTTAGTGTCTCCAGTGGTCAGATCATCTTGTTTAAAAAAAGCATTTAAATGATCTGTTTCTCGATAGCGCTGGTGGGGCATAGGTTCTGCTCCTTTTGCTGTTGTAGATACAGTCTTTCATTATCCCTTCTGTGGTTACTTGTGCCTTTTTCTGTCAGTCTGCCAGAAAATTAGGTGACTTACGCCCTGCTGATGCTTTTCCAAGATGTTCTGTTAAACTTAAGTGCTTGGTACTTGGGAGATGGTTCTTCAGCTGGTAATTTCCCTTTGTTATTCTGCCATGAGATATTTCTGGGTAGTTCTTGCATGAAAATCCACTTGCCAAAGCCTTGGGAATTTTTTTTTTTCCTAATTCAGCTCTTTAATTCTATGCTGTATAATTGCAGTTTACTGCTCTCTGTCAGAGTTGCTGAAGCCATTGCACTGGAATATATTGCACTCTCAGATGGCTTTAGGGAGAGACAAACCGTGTGATGTTCTTTGTGTCTTTTTCCTCGTACTCGCTGGCCTACACCTCTTGTGCCCTTAAATGCTGTGTATCAACCTACTATATTTTGGTTTCCTGTGATTCAGCATTGGTAGATAAATAAGGAAATCGTTGAGATGTTTATGCTTTTTATCGACTTAAGGTGCTTTGGAGAGCAGCATTAATCTACAGTTCAGTGAAGCAGTAAGAAGATGAGATACTCCCTCAAGAGTTTTCTTTTGTAAATAGAGTCTTGCATTAAGCTGCTGTGAACTGGCATGCTTTCAGATTTTTGAATACACTGTTTTTGTCTTCATTAGTAATTATAGCTGAGGGTAATAATATTGGAATTGTCCTTCACCAGAAATAATACTACTTGATACTGGTATGTGATGTGCTTTGGAAATGCTGGACTTTGACTTCAAGCTGTAGGCCTGCCTCGCCACTGTCTGTGCTCTGGTGCAGGCGCTGGCTCCTGCACAGGGCACCTTAAAATGCTGAATTAAAAGGGTAGTCTTTTATGCCTGTTTCGTAATCATTTCAATATAAATGATCAGTCATTGAAGAGGAATGAGTAACATGGTTGTGGTATTTAGTTGACTCAAACTGAATAGTGAGAGACAATGCTACAAAGTGTTTTCCTAGTCCCTGCTGTTGTTTGACTGTATTTACTTTGGGGATCTGACTGTGAGACCATTGTACAAAGCATACATTTGGAGATCATGGTACAGTCACCTGGCATATGAGTGACCTTGGCAAAGTCAATTTTCTCTTCTGTGCTTTACTTTTGCTTTAATGTCACTTTAGTCTGGGCCAAAAGAATTGGTTGGTATTTTTTCTTCTAACTGTGGATTTTTTCTTTATGAAGAAGCGGAGAAGTTCTCTTGGAAGGTTTCTCATGGAAAATAAGAAAAACAATGTTTACATTTTTTCTGGCCTCTGAAAACTGAAAAAGTATATGCTTGCCAAGCACTGCAAAGTTTATGATGGTCTTTCCAATTTTTTCCAGTATAAATTTTTCCCCATTGTTCCACAGAGTAATAATTTTCATTTCCTGGAGAAGCTTTGAGTTTGTGGGACAAAAAGTCTTTTGCTGTTGTAGTTGGAAAACCCCAGAAGGAAAATGTTCTGCTGTTCTTACTGTGAGCCCTTAGGTGATGCAATTTACATCTAAATGCAAATGTCCTTACTTTAGAATTAAACATTACTTTCATTTCAGCCTAATCTATACACAGATTAAAAGATATTTCTAAACTCTGTATTTAAGTATGTAGAATAGAAAGATTTTGGTAGTGTAGATAATAAAGGGTGTTATATGAGCCACAAACCACAAAGAAGCATCTGTATCTGTCTAGCTCCCTGTAGGATTTCATTTTTTTGCTTGATTCTGCTATTTGAAAATACCGTCTTTTATTGAAGCCTTACCTGTACAGTTTCTCAATTTTAGTTAGTTCTCAATGATAACGTTAGTTTAGCAGCTATATTAATTTCTTGAAATGTCTTTTTACTCTGGGAGAAGTCACTTTGAGGTCAGGTCTACCTGGAATTACAGTTTACAACAGTGCTGTTTAGCAGAGAACCTGCTGATGGTGCAGGGTTTCTCTGGATTTTTTGGAAGGCTGAGTGTGCCTGGAAGAAAGGTCATCTTCTTTTTTATTCGTCTTTTTTCCTTCTCCTGCCCCTTTTCCTCTTTTGTAGTAAACTGGTAGCCAGATTTATTTCCATTGCACTCTGCCAACCCCTATAAATTACAGGAGGAAATGAAATGAAGATAAAACCTGTTACTTCACTGTTAAATGTGTGTTACTTCTATGAAAACAAACCTTGTAGCTGTTTCATTTTTAAGACTTTAGCTATGTATATATTTTTCTTTTTCTGCTTTGTATTGGCAGGGTAAAAAGCTTGAACATGCCTCGTAGCCCAACATCAAGCGAAGATGAAATGGCACAAAGCTTTTCCGACTATTCTGTTGAATCTGAATCAGACAGCTCCAAAGAAGAAACTATTTATGACACAATTAGAGCAACTGCAGAAAAGCCAAGCAGCAGAATGGATGACAGTCAGAGCAACACTCTAGTGATTCGAATTATAATACCTGATCTACAGCAAACAGTAAGGCATATTACATTACCATTTTAAAAAAAAGTTTAAAAAGGATTTACTTTGCTGGTTTCAGTCCATGGTAGATTTGTTTTATTTTCTTACAACTTTTAATAGATCAGTCAAAATTTGTCCTGTTTTCACCTAATTTTCTTACCCCAGTGGTATGTCCAATGGATTGCCTAAACTAAAGGCACCGTCCCAGGTAAGAGAGTGTATTCAGCATGTTAACTTGAAAGCTGTGACCATAAAGCAAAATATTTGTCTGCATTTAGAGACATTTGACTGAACAGAGTAAGGAGAATTTTGGATCTAAAAAGCCTATCAGAAGATGAGGGTTGAAACCAAAAAACGTATCATCTCTACAAAAACCTCACACATAGGTAACCCCACTGTCTTCTCATTTCTCTCTTTATAAGATAATTTGTGATTGACAGTAAATTAGGGTCCATCAGGAGGTCACCAATCTCTCTCTCTTTAGTCACCTTTTTCTGTTGTCTTCCCATGAAAAGATATCCTTCTTAGAAAGCTGCTGATGTTTAGAGCTTAAAGATAAGGAAAGAGACACCAAAATAAATCTTTCCTTCCTCTTATGCTGCTATGCCTTTACTACACAGTGTTGTTTCTCAGGCTTCCACCTAGAGAAATCAGCACACTTTCTCTGGAGGAAGAATAAAGCGTGGCATCATACTCTTCCACAGGTTTTACAGTGACATGAAATCACTATTTTATTCTTTCCCACCTCCTCACCACTTATACTGGATACATAGCAGAAATGATAAAATGAACCTTTTCTGATTTTCCTAGAGAAGTCATTTAAGTTATCTTGCAAATGTCCTAAACCTATGGCTATGTCCCACATCCCTAAGTCTATTGGATGAAAATAGAGAATTTTCAATAAAAGATTTAATCTCTCAAGTCTTACAGAAAAAAGTGGTAAGCAGAATTTCCATTTGCTTAAAACTATATGATGAGTTTGATAATAAAAATGATTTCTTAATCAAAAAATACATCTCAGATGTTCCTTACATATCAGAAATCTACAGTCCAAATTCCTCACTCTTTCTGGCAAGGAACTATTAAGTTGTATTTCTTTTATGGTAGAATATGTAAAATTCAGGACCTGGAAAGTTGGGAAAATAAAGTTGGAAAAGTTTCCTGTTGTAATTTTGGAAGTAAAAGAATCATTGTCCTCCAGAAATGCTACAATGGGAATAGCAATTGCATCCTAGAGGAGGTCTTAGGACTTCCTTGCTGATTCTATCTAGAACCACAGCTTGTCTACGTTTGTGATTAATTATCTAAATTGTCCTGGACCTTCCTGAATGCTGTTGTCTGGATTTTCAGTTCATGGTAGACATCAGACTTTTTTCATTTCAAAGATGATTATAAAAAACACATCCTTTTAATGGAAGCATGTTACATACATCACTCCAGGCTGACATTTAAGATCTACATCATACTGTGCTGCCAGTGAGGATTTATCTCAGATGAAATTCTTTCTTTCTTTTTAATTAAGTTCATTTTTGGAATGACAGAGATGGTCTGTCTACTGGCTGACAGGGAAGAGCTGTTTTGACAGTGTGGCCTCAGGTATGGTTGTAGAGCTCTTTTTTATTTTATTTTTTTATTATTATTATTATTTTTATTTTTAATCTCAATCCACACAGTGCTGCAGAAATTCAGAGAAATCTGTGCTAGTGCTAGAGTTGGAAACATTCTCTCTTCAGTTCTTGTATTTTGAAATGGTATGAGATTAAATTCTGTAAAGAAGAGGTTGTGTGGGACCTGAGCTGGACAGGAAGGCTTATGAGGGAAGAGCAGGACTGTGGCTGCTGGGAGCCACCCGCAGGATCTTTATTAAATCTTGGCTGAAGCAATCATCACCTTGGATCTTTCATTTTAGTGTTGATTGAAATACTGAAATCTACTGTTATGCATCTTAAATTTTAAAAGGATTTTCCCTGTAATGAAGTCATCTGTCAATGATCCTAGCAGCCTGCTGTATCTTTGACTGTGGTCAGTGCTCAATGAATAGATCCAGTATAAATGGAAAGATTAGCTTTACTTGCCAGCTTCTCTCTGCTGTTGAAAACAAAGGGATGTTAGCCTCCTGAAGCCCTCTCATTTCATCACTCTGTTTCCTAGAAAAATAATCATTTATTTATTGGCACCATTGAAACAATTATTTTTGTTAAAATTCATTTTGTGCAGGAAATGAAATAAAATGTATTTTAGGTTTCCTGTTTTATTTGTTCATTTTTATTGCTTTACTTTTCAGTATTTTTTTCATTTTCAATAAAGTCTTAATGAAAAGTAACTCAATGGTTTTAAACAATCCTATAGCTGATGATCTATTTCTGATTTAATTTATCAACCCACAAGCTCTTGTGCAAAAAAAGTGAAATCTGGATTCAGTTTCACAAACTAATAGCTTAAATGCAGCTTAGCACAGCTCAGAAAAGATCACAGTTTGTGAGCTGTGTTCTAACTACGAGCCAAACCCAATACGCACCCCATTTGCTGTGTAATCACAATTAATTTAACATAAAACTTATTTAAAATTAGGCTGTTTAATCAAAGGAGCATGAAATCACATCATTTAGTTTTATATTTTCATTCTTTATTGGTTTTTAGATAGTCTGACCAAGAACGTATTCTTTTAAAAGAAGGCAAGTTTAGGGCTTTAGATAAAACAGAACTCACTGGGAAGCTTTAAATCCCTAGCTGAACTCACCAGGGATAAAAGTTTGCTCATCTGCAGTGACTGTGGTGTAAATTGCCTTTAATTCATTGCACATATAAGATAAGCATCAAGCTTAGTAAGTAGGATGTACTGCTACAGAAAACTTTATAAATTATCAGCCATTGTAGGAAATTTATCTTACTGCCCTCTTATTCTCATCTGAAATGTTAAAGATATTGTAAACCTTGACAAGCTCTTACGAAGACTTACTTTTCAGTTATTACGTCAAGTGTTTTTTGTCTCCTTTTCAGTTCAGATAATAATCCAATGTGTTGAAACAATACTTTGTAGAAAGAATATTTTTTTCTATTTTTGTTCATCATCTGTATTCGAGTAAGTGTCATCCTTAGCATAGGAGCATGGAGAATGTTTAAATGAGTGATTAAAAGATTTCCTGCATCACTAAAATTACTGAGGGAATGGACTGCATAAAAAGCCCTCCGTATTCACAAACATATGTGCATGGGAGAGTGAGCAAAAAAGCTGTATCATGTGGCATTTAATTTCCTGATTTAATAAGCCAGGCGGCTCAGCTTTAATAGATACTTTATGGAGCATGACACAGGTGTGATCTTCTTTTGAGCAGCAGCTTATTTGTATGTGGTGCATCCAGCACAGAGGGTTCTGGCTTGAGTGACCCCTGCTTCTTGTTGTTATGATGGGAATCGCAGTAACTGTTCCTCCTCTTCTAGCCATAGTGGCCTCTCTGTCAGTGCAGAGGATTCAGATGAGCAGGTCCAATCCCTCTCCTGGGCTTGAAACTAATCCTGACTGCCTACCTCATGCCAAAGACAACCATATGTGTGTACAGTGTTGAATGTCTGTTGGAAACGGAAAACTAGGGAGCTGATGCTCCTGCATTTCCATGTATGATAGATTGCCTATCTGACCTCTCCCTGCGCCTTATCTGAATCCAGGATAAATCTTGTGTCCATTTCCTTTGTCAGCCCTGTGTGCAGTAACACACCACAAGTGACTGCCTCTAACTGGAAGCAGTCTGGTTCTTCTCCAGTAGCTCTTGTCAAGAAAATCTCCGCATGGTGTTCCAGCGGTGATGTCAAATGTTTTGTGTTCAGAATTCTCTTTATCCCAGTCTTCAAGAACAGATCGGTCAGCCAGTCGTTTTTAGCAATGTTTTTATCATTTTATTATCAACATATGGTGGTTGTTCTGCTCTTTTTTTTATCCTATGCTTATGTGCTCCCTCTGGGTTATGTTTAAAACCAAAATGTTCAGATTCAAATGTTTTATTAATTTCTGATGTTGAGAAGGGATTGGGTCTGTTGAGGACTTCTTTGAAATGCTTTCTGCCCATCTGTTTTGCTGCTCCACTTCAGTAATGAGCATGATGCACCCTCCCCCCATTTTTTTTCTATTATTGGAATTTCCTTGCAGAATGTTGTTTGGTAAGTGGCAGTTTGGTAAAGCAACAGCTTAAATTGTAACTGCTTTTTGGTTTTCCTCTTCTGCATTGCTTTTTACACATAATAACCTTTCTTATACTTTACTTTTTCCAGTATTTATTGGCCTTCAGGATTAAGAATCTTCCCTTCTGGACTTTTCTTTCCTGGATAAAGCACTTGTTTAGTTTGTGCAACTTTTATTTTATGCAGGTACGAACACAATTGTCACAACTGCAGCTTGAGCCACATTTTTTTTTCTTAAGAAGCCTCTTTTTTTTTTTTTTTTTTTTTTTTTAATTTGTTTCCAGTCTGTTCTGCCATCCATTGCCACAGATCTGTTCCAGGGTTTCCTTTGCAACTTTTCACAGATATTCTGTATCCCATTTTGTGACTGATTGCTCATTGTTGTTTCCTATTTATAGCATATCTTCCTCTTTTTATGTTTGATTTGATGATGGAAACATTGTAGGTTCTGCTGAGATCTATACTTACACCCTTGGTGAGGGCAGGTGATCTGACTTGCTAGCTGGAGGCAGTGTGGCCAGGTTGTTTTTGTTTTTTTTGACCCTTCTTCTCATGAATTCTGTACTTTCTGAATTCATTTTGAGGAAGGAAAGCAGTGCCCCCACGAATTACATTGAACACCAGGCACAAATCAAAATGA
>VXAA01001991.1:263361-302605 GCA_013399115.1 Anseranas semipalmata
TAGTCCTATTTATGCTCCAGAATGATAATCTTAATGATAATCACAGCCTGTTTGGCTGTGAATCTCTGCCTGGTTAAAGGGCTGATAATTCCATTCTATGGAAATTCTTTTACAAGCATAATTTTCTATAAATATTGTTACTTTTATTTTGCCAAAATCAGGTGCTACAGCCCAAGAAAGGAGCTGAAAGTCTATGGCAAGGCTGATAGTATAATCTCAAGAACCTTGAGTGCTGAGCCACACACTATCCTTTCCCTATTGCAGCTGTCTCTGCATGGATGTATAAAAAGGTTATTTTGATGAGATTAAGCTGTAAAATTAATCATATTACAGATTTAACAGATTAATCTGTAAAAAAGATCATTGACTCTTTGGGCAAGGGCTTACTGTTTTCTATATTGTGCCCAAAGTTGAGCAGTTTATTAGAGTTAGACCAATTAAATAATCAAAATATGCACTTGTGTGTACCAAGGTGGCTATAATGAAGTGTTAGTTTTTGATTAGCAGAGAAAAAGTAAGGTTTTTAAAGAATAGTTTGTCATCTAAGGTATGGAGGAGAGTGGTATGTTCAGTTGTCCATTTATTTATTTTACCAAAGGTAGGAAAGTTTCTGGCATTTTAAATATGAAAACAAGGGCAGAATTTTGTCAGTTTTCTGCAGTGCACAGAGTATTTTAAGTAAGAAGCTGCTTTCTGTTCCTAAATACATCCATGGCAGAATCTGAGGAATGCTTCTACATGGGAAACTTTTCTTTTGATAGGAAATTCTGTCTGAGATTTTTTATTTTTATTTATTTTTTATTACTTTTACTTAAGGGAACATAAAATGCAGATTGTTATAACTTTTCTGACTGCAAATTGAGAACATAACGTCTCACATCATAAAAGTAGACAGTACATTGTGGAAGAAGGAACCACATATTCAGGATATATGCAGAAAGAATATGTGTACCCTCTGCAAGTTCTTCCTTACATTTGCCCTGTATTAAACAGAAAAATAACTAAGGAGCTTTACCATCTAAACTGGAATTTTCTTTGGCATCCCTTTGCTTGCATAGATGGGAACCTTGATTATAGGGTTTGACACAAACTAACATTTTTCTATGTGAAGTAAGTTTGTTAGCTTATATATTATTGGTACAACATTTTTTTTTTTCTACTACCTTTTTCAATTTTTCCACTAGCTTCATGTCTATGAATAAGGGCTCTGAGATTTAGAGAGAAACACCGATACTATTTACATGCCAAGAGCCACTGTTGTGGAGGGGTAAGAAGTCTGTCTGGTGACCAAGCCTCTCTGCTTTTCTGTTCTTGTGTTTCCTTTTTTACTGCTCTGTTTTGCAAAACATGTGGAGGAGAGCCCAGGTGGTTCAGCACACTTCTGTGCTCCATCCTTGTGGTGTTAGGAATGCAAATATGAAAATTAGATGCAGAAATATGTGCACTTAATGGATTCTTGGGTATTCTTAATGCAACCTGTGTATAGGTTCTGCTGTGGTGCACCGGAGGTCTTCTCAAGGTAGACAGCACGGCAGAAGGTGAACAACTGCTCCACACAATGGGTTCAACATTGATTAAAATAAGCACATTTGTGTTTCTTGTGAATTGGTAGAAAGGTGAGGGCTGTGAATAAGTGAGTTGTGAAATTATTAGTTTCAAAGTGTTTCCATATTTATTCTGCCATTGAGGACTCTATAAAATATTGTAGCTAGTGTGGTAAATATGTAATGGTGATATATGTACAGAATAACACATTTTAAAACAAGCATTTTAGCTACTGCGCAAAAAGAATTCCTCACTGGAGTTTCAGTTCAATGCAGGTGGTTAAGCTCTTATCTCCTGCCCTCATGTGTTAGATGAACATGGCAATGTCAGACATTTGGAAAGTGAAGTATTTCAGCAGATAAATATTGTGCATTATTGTGCAAAGTGCATAAGCACTACAGAAAGATTTATTTTCCTTTGAAATATGTTCTGAAGAAATATGAAATTATTTATAATTTTGCCAGTTTGACAAGTCTTTGAGAATTAGAAATACCCAATGTTATCTGCAATGTTTGCACATAATCAAGAATAGACCACAAGAATAGACTGAACAAAATGAATCATGTTGAATTCTCAAGGTGCATTAAAAAAATTCAGACTTAAACTGCAATCAGAAGTTAGTGTTTTGTATTGTTAAAATCAAAGCAGTATAATAGCAGTCTAAGACTGCTCATAACTTACTTTTGCCTCCCTCTCTCCTTCATGTCTTCATTTAAAACAACAAAAAAAGAACAAAATAAAAAACTTTCACAAAACACCTCAAAACTTAAAAATAAATATAAGCAGAATGAAAAATGTTTCCTACCCAACTTTATTCATGACAAAATCTAATATCTCATCTAATATCTCATATGGCCTCATTTTAATATTTAAGACCATAAAGGATTAAAGCTATCTGCTATTTCCTAGGTCAAAGCATCTCTGGATCATATTGCAAGGAAAGTTGGAAACCAATAAAATATATCTGAGATAATTGTATTAAAATCCTAGAAGGTATCTGTAATCAATTTACAACATAGTATTGAAATGGGCAAGAAGACACTCTGAGCATATAAAATATTGTGACTTCTGCCTTTGCTAGTCAAAATTCAGAATTGAAATATTCACATGAATTTGTTAGTTCATTTGTGTTTATGGGATCAGAGGTGACTTTTGGATGTATGTAGGGCTTGCCAGGATAAATAGGTTTAGTTCTAAAAGACAAACTGCAACCATTTTCTCATGGATGACCTCAGGACTTTAAAAAGATGCCAGCAGACAGTGCAGAGGTGAGCATTGCAGAAGCACCTGTGAAGTTAAACCATCTACTGGCAGCTCACACTGGTTAATTTGATTTAAATGTAAACTTTAATTGCTAAACTAATTCAAGAACAGCATTGCTAGCTGTTCAAGGGAAGTGATGTCCCACTCTGCTCTGCACTAGTATGGCCTCACCTTGAGTACTGCATACAGTTTTGGGCACCCCAATATAAGAAAGACATGCAACTATTAGAGAGTGTCCAAAGTAGGGCTACAAAGATGGTGAAGGGTCTATAGGGCAAGACATATGAGGAACGGCTGAGGTCACTTGGTTTGTTCAGCCCAGAGCAGAGGAGACTGAGGGGAGGCCTCATGGCGGCCTGCAGCTTCCTCACGAGGGGAGCGAAGGGACAGGCGCTGATCTCTGCTCTCTGGTGACAGTGACAGGACCCGAGGGAACAGCATGGAGCTGTGACAGGGGAGGTTCAGGCTGGATGTTAGGAAAAGGTTCTTCAGTGAGAGGGTAGTCAGGCACTGGAACAGGTTCCCAGGGAAGTGGTCACAGCACCGAGCCTGTCAGAGTTCAGGAAGCATTTGGACAATGCTCTCAGACATACAGTCTGAATTTTTGGGTGGTCCTGTGTGGAGCCAGGAGTTGGACTCGATGATCCTTGTGGGTCCCTTCCAACTTGGAATATTCTATGATTCTGTGAAATTCCTAATCTTCTTAAATTCCTAAATTCCAATTAGGTAGGTAGCAGAGAACTGGAAAGGATTTTTGAGGTTTTAAAGTCCTCTGCCACCTCACATCAGATAGTTCCTCTCATAACCTTACCCCAAGATAAATATAGCTTAAAACAAATTAGATTACCATTAGATTACCAAGTTAGAATACTATTTTTTTTTTTTTTTGTGAAACTCTTGCAGATTAGACTGGTCATCAGTACAGCCTAGAATCAAGTGGATGGTTAAACATCTTGTAACATCCCTTCTTTCACTTGGCTTTTCTAACAGGTTTGCCATGAAAGCCTCCTTTCTCTGAAGAAGGATATGGTCTCTGATGTTTGTGGAGGGACTTGAAATGTCCCGTGTTCTCATGGTGCTTGTGCATTTGTTATTATAGAGGAATGAGTATCTGAAATATAATTCTGTTGATGTATGATTTGTCACGGCATGTATAGATTTATTATATTTATACACAACACTTGTAAATTTTAGAATGTAAGATACTGTTTGATTATTTTCTTATTATTTAGATTTCCTTTATCATTTCTCTTGCAGAAATGCATTAGATTTAACCCAGAAGCTTCAGTGTGGGTTGCAAAGCAACGAATTTTGTGTACTTTGAATCAGAGTTTGAAAGATGTGCTGAATTATGGACTGTTCCAGCCTGCAAGCAATGGCAGAGATGGGAAGTTTTTGGATGAGGAACGACTTCTTAGGGAATACCCACAGCCGGTGAATAAAGGAGTTCCTTCCCTAGAGGTATTTTTTAGATGAAAAATCTGAAATATTGTTGTATTCTTCTGATACAAATTATACTGTAACTGTCTTGAAGGTTTCTACACGCACCTGAATTGCATTTGGGAAACAGTAATCAGCAAGTCTGAACTTGAACCCTTGCTCCCAGAAGTGCTGGTGTTTGCTTGCTTGGTGGAGTTATTCCGTGTGTTATCCCCAAAAAGCTGCACAGCATCAGACCCTTCAAGAAATTTGATTTGGGGGTTTTCCTCTGCTGAGGACACAGGCGACGTATCTTAGGAGAACAGTCTGATTTAAAAAAGAAATGAAAGGTTCTGGATTGAGCTTTTGGATCTGTGACTAGGTTTACTGTAGTAGGGTAGCAGTTGCCGAATAATAACCGTTTGCCTCCTACCAAAGAGGAGGGTCTTTTTGTTTCAATAAAGCCTGAAGAGAGTGAATGTGTATGTGTGAAGCAGTCACCTGTTCCCTTCTCCATTGCTTATGCAGGGGCTGTGCAGCTGGGGGATAAACTGGGCAGAGCTACTAAGGCACTGGGCAAACAGAGAGCAGAGCCAGATCACACCGTACAGCAGGAAGCTGGGCACAGAACTAACATTTAATTAATTTTGGTATTGTTTGTATAGTGGTACATCACCCAGTAATAATCTATAGTTAACAGACTTACCCCACTATAACATAAGCCCAAGAAAGAAGATCCAGGGTCCAGAGAGAGTTTTGAGTTCTAGATTTTCTGGCAGTTTATTTCTGAGAGTCAATCAATAATGTTCATATTATAGCCATAATCAAAATAAGAACCACATTTATTTTCTGTCATGTTTGTTACAGAGTTCTTTTCATGAGTGTTCACTCTGCAAAATTCTTCTAGCAACAGCTAGATTGCAATACAGGTGTTAAAAGTGATCTTTTTTAGAAGCTGTTATTAAAGTCACCTACCATATAGTCTCCTTGTCCAACAGATGTGCTGCATTCTTTGAATTGTGTGTAGTATGGTGAGATAAGAAGAAATTATAACTATGTAAACACATGATTTTGGCTGTAGATCTTTCTACTCTAGCCAAAGGGTAGCAAACTGCTCACATGATTGAGTTTCAGCCAAAAGAGACAATCCTATGAACCTCATTCACAGGACCAGTTCTGTTAAGCATCAGGAGAACTATTCCCATGTGTAAGTTTTGCCTATGTCGATTAAGAGATTTTTCAGGAATCTTTTTTTTAACTTAAATTTCATAAGAGCTAAGCTGATATTTTGAAATATGTATTTTTTTATTTAACATGCCTTTCCAGGCCTTCATTCTGTCTGAGACTATAAATGAAAATGCACAGATGCCTTTAGGGGGAAAGCTCTTTTCACTGTAATTCTTGCTTATTTATGTAGATTCTAGAGGCTGATCTCATTTCCTATGTAACTCGGTGTCTTCTCCCAAGCACCAAGTGATAAGACAAGAGGGAATGGGCTTATGTTGCACCAGGGAAGGTTTAGGTTGGATATTAGGAAAAATTTCTTCACTGAAAGGTTTGTGAAGTATTGGAACAGGCTGCTCAGGGAAGCAGTTGAGTCACCATCCCTGGAGGTATTCAGAAAAAATGGAGATGTAGAGCTTAGTGACATGGTTTAACGGTGAACTTTGCAGCACTAGGTTAACGGTTGGACTAGATGATCTTAAAGGTCTTTTCCAACCTAAATGATTCTATGATTCTATGATTCCACTCATTTTAGTATATTTATACAAGACAGAAATTTTGCTTATATGAACTATATGGCTATGATGACACTATGTTAAGCATAGGGCTGATTATTGGTGAATATTCAATATGAAATACTAAGCCTTTTTTTGATTTTTTTCCAAAATCTACATCATCATGGACGATACTTTCTGGTAAGGTCAGAAATGTTTTTGTTACTAGTTTTTAAGCAAAATAGGGTATTTGAAATTTTTGTTTGTTTGTTTCCTCTCAGTTTCGATACAAGAAAAGAGTGTACAAACAGTTCAATCTTGATGAAAAACAGCTGGCCAAGCTTCATACAAAGGTATGCCCAATTTAGTGGGGAACTGAGCAATTGTCTACTTAGAAAAGTAATGTGTCTGAGAAACTGGAAATAAGTAGGAGTTCATTACCACCTGGGCCAATTGCTGAACAACAAATAGCATGTGCTTCCAGTGCCAACAGGGATTTTGGTGCTGGGAATTTTCAGTCAAAGAAAAATTCCTGTGTTTGACTCTTATGTAGGTTTACAAGTAATATCAAATGAATCCTATTACATAAATACAACATGCTTTCAGCATGCTGCAAAAATGCTGATCTATGTCTTTAGACTGATTTGCAAGTCAGAATAATAATGATCACCTTACACCATCCTAATTTCCTACTGAATGAATCTTTCACTTATTTTTTCCTTAAAACTATGAACAGCAGAATCTTTTCATTGTGTTTGACTTCTGAACTTTACAAACTGTTTGATTTATACTCACAGTATAAAGTCAGGTTCTCCAGGAGTGTGAATTTGTTCCATGGTGTCAACAGATATATAGTGACAGTATATTTCACTTTTAGTCAAAAATTTCCTTTTACAATCAGAGGATGATTAATTTGTCACTCTTTGTTTCAGGCTAATTTGAGAAAATTTATGGATCATGTCCACCATCTCTCAGTGGAAAAAATCACAAAAATGTTGGACCGAGGACTGGACCCCAACTATCATGACCTAGAAAGTGGAGGTCAGAATAATAAAAGTAGCAGCATAACGTAGTACCTTGGGTTTGCTCAACCTAAACTGATTAACAGGTTAAATCTCATGCATTTTTTCTGTTGCCTTCGTAACTCTAGGCTAATGGAATCTGTATAGTTTTGCTGTACAAAGGAGGAAATTGATAATTTATTATTTTCTTTGATCAGCATTTTTAAATTAATATTTTTAAAGCTTTTAAAATAAATGTTCTTTATTTTATAAATTTGCTCATCTTTTTTCATGTGTATACTATTTTCTTCTTCAGAAACACCACTAACTTTGGCAGTTCAGCTTGACAATACAGTAGAAGTGATAAAAGCTCTGAAAAATGGAGGAGCACATTTAGACTTCAGAGCCAAAGATGGAATGACAGCTCTGCACAAAGCAGCTAGAGCCAAGAACCAAGTAACCCTCAAGGTAAATGCTTTCAGTAGCAAATTATACATTACTTTATACAGAAAAATATATAATGCTTTCAATTAATTACTGTATTGTCCTCAATGGATTCTTTAATATATGTTTGTTCTAGTGCTTTGTAGTGGCTTTCAAACATCAGGATTTGCTTTCAATAAGGGGCCTTTTTACTTCTGATTTTTGGGTAGGAAAAAAAAGTGGTAAAATTTAACTTTATTCACTGATAGATTGGGAAAGATCTGCTTGAGGAAATAGGTATAGTGTTATTGCTGCTTATCTCTTTGAAAGCAAATGCCAGTGGTACGGATTACGCATTGTATCTTAACAGAGTCTTTTCTGTTTTCTTTCATATTTTAACAGCTATTCTTAAATCATTTTGATATGCTAGATTAAATCTTATGTTTATGGCATTTGCTTATTGCCTTTTGACAGATATTCAAATTGCATGACATTTTTGATAAAGCATCCTGTAACTGAAGAGGTAAATGTGTTTCAAAGGTGATGCAGCATTTTCAGAATGCTAGTTCTGAAATCAAAGGAAAGATGGAAACAGGACATTGTCGCTCATCCTTTTCTTGCTATCCCTGTAGATTCCTTTAGGTACTAATTCTTCTGAGGTCATTCCTCACTTAACTTACTCTGTGTTGCATCCCATTCTTTCAGCTTGTAAATAAGTGAGCAACAAATACCTATTATGGCAGATATCAACCTTGTAATTACTTCAGAAAAAGGTAGAAAAGTCCCTTTTCACTTAGAAGTCCCTCCAAAAAATAGTTTTCACAGATTGTGGTTGTTTTTCAGACCCTTTTAGAGCTTGGAGCATCTCCTAACTACAAAGACAGCTGTGGCCTGACACCGCTGTACCACACTGCTGTTGTGGGAGGGGATCCTTACTGCTGTGAACTGCTACTTCATGAACATGCTACAGTCAGCTGCAAAGATGAAAATGGATGGCAAGAAATTCATCAGGTAGGCAAGTTTATTTTTTGTTTGGAGTTCAACTTATATTAGGAAATGTGTACCATGTATGTTCTATGGTTAACACTGTTTTGAATGCCATTTATATATGTTTAGTCCCTGCACATGCAAGTATGGAGTTTTTTCCTTTTTCTGTTTGCATATTGCTTTGCATCCTGCTGTGGTGAATTAGAAGTGGAAGCTGTCCCACTGCAGTTTTTTAACTTTGCAATCCTATGGTTACCATGGATATTGGTGCAGAAATTGCTGCTGCAGCTGGCTGCTAATCATATTTATCCAATGGAATCTTGGAAGTTTGAAGTTCAGCATCCTTTTAGTGGCACTTAGTAAAAAACAACAACAACAAAACCAAAAACCTCTAACTTGATCTTTTTGTTACTTGCTAAATGCTAGTTTCCCTGGTAATACTTCTTGTGTGTTTGTCAGATGTAATTTCTTCTTTCTTGATGATACCTGTCTCTCTCCATTGACCTTAATGGGGAGCCCTGATGGATGGTTTGGACAACTCACCTAACATGTAGACCGCTATACCTAGGGGAAATATATTTCCCTTGTGTTAGCTGTCTTCTAGAGACTCCCAATAAGCAGAGTAAGCATTGCTGTCAGGTTGGCGGAGGAGGAGAAGGTCAAATCCTGCTCTAGCAAGGAAGCAAAATGGGGGAAGGGCCTGGTTTTAGTCCAGCTTATCGTAGGAAGTTGGACCTCTGCACATTCTTATCTAGCTGTTGATTGATTTCTAGAAATTGGACTGAATTGATAACTTATGGCTCATTGTGCCTTTGCTCTAATCTCCCCTACAGTCAGAAACACACCTATGGTTTGGTTCTGTTTCTCCCTTTTGCTCATTTTCAGATGCTTGATTTCTATTGCCTAACCTTAAAATGTTCCTGTTCTAATATCAGCTAGCATGATGTTTCCATTATTTTTCCAAATAATTTGTAAATGAATAAATTATTTAATTAGCACTTTTTTCTTTTTCTTTCTTTCTTTTTTTTTTTCCTTTTCTGTCTGTTGAAATTTAAAATTAGAGGAGAAAAGATGTAGTGGTTAGGGTACTTGTCTGGGATTTAAGAAATCCAGTTCAATCCCAGATGTGTCACATTTAATTTGTGCGTTGAGCAGTAGGCTTAATTCTTCTCATCCAGATTGCAACATGTGTAGGTGATATAATTCCCACTGAAGTCAGTAATAATTAGGTACCTAAGACAGAGTGAATGGCTTTTTATATCTGTATCTCTTAGCTTAAATTAAAAAATTAAAATTAAATCAAATAATTTTAGCTTAAAAATATTATTATATAAGAATGACACCAACCTGAGATGAAGTCAAGATAAAAATATTCTGAACAGGGAGATGCTCAGTTGGTGTCCTCTAGAGAAGAAAGGAGTCAAGTAAATGAGACTGATGAATGGAACAAATGTAATTTTTCTCAAACTTATTTGGTAATCAGGAAAGTTTCAAATTTCAGTGGAATCTGATTCTGTACAGGTTTATTTCCAGCTGTTCAGGCTTTAACATTTTACCTGTGTGACTGAAAGTGACACTTGAAGATTTTCCCTCTGTTGGATCAATGCCTTGTGTACACTGTGCATCTAGTGACATCATAGAATCTGAAGATCATTATTTGAACTATTTTGACCAGTTTTCCCCAAACTGTTTTCGCACATTAAAAGCAGGCTTTGGAAATCTGATCATCTTCAGTGCCATCTAGTGGAAAACTTTCCAAAGATTTGAAGGACAAAAAATCTATTTTATGTTAACTGTCAAACATGATGAGCAGATTAAGAATATTAGTTCTGTTTATATTTTCTCTCTAAGAATATATTAAAAAGACTTTATATTTTCTTGATAATTTACATTGCTGTTCCCCAAGTACTTAAGCATATGCTTATTTTTTTTGCAAAGACTTACTGTACCTGCAATGCATACATCTCAGGTCACAGACAGATATGCAGATCTGGTTGTTAGGCTTCCCATTCAGTCCAGGAGTGGTTTTAAAAATTAGGTCCAAAGTAAAGTAGCATCTTCTCTGATTAAAAAAAAAAAAAAAAAGTTGTCCTGGAATGCTTGCCTGATATAGCTAGATTGTATGATAACCGAGATATTAATGCATCTCTTCATAGGCTTGCCGGTACGGACACGTCCAACATCTGGAGCACCTGCTTTTCTATGGTGCCGACATGTGTGCACAGAACGCGTCAGGAAACACGGCACTGCACATCTGTGCCCTTTACAACCAGGTGAGTGGGCACCTGCATTCCCCGCTTTTAAATATTGGTCCTAGAAACTGGAAGGGATGTAATTAAACACCATTTTGTTTTATTAGTGTTTTATTCACTGGTTACAAATAAGGCTGCTCATTGTCTGTAGCAAGATTATGCCTATTAATTGGAAAACAAAACAACACCATGTACAACTGGACTATTTTTTTTAGTATTGTATCTAAATATTTGTTTCCTGTTCAGAACTGATTGCTGCTTTGCTAGAGTTTAAATTAGAATTAAATAAGAAACACTTGGAAAATACTGTAGAAATACATCTGTAGATTATACAGAAGATATCTAATTCTCTGCTGTTTACAACTTGTGTAGCCATTTATAAATAACAGAACCGTTTTGATTTGATAGCATTTAATACTCTCTTTGCATGGATGATGGGGAGAGAATGAATTTTACAACTATGTTGTATATAGCACGTATAATGTTACATTGAGTAAGGAAAATGCAAGTCATGAGATGTGACTGTAACTGGTGAAACATCTGTTAAAGCATCTGCTTCTTAATTAATTACCATCTTGTTTTTTTTCAAAAGTCTTTTCAAAGCAGATTCCTCAAGTATGTCTAAAATACCCTTGACTGTTTTAAAAATAGAATTTGGGGAATAATTTGACAGTTGACTTGAATTGTGTGCCATAATTTATATCAATTCATAAAGAGTCCAGTTGTACAAATCTTCCCTGTTAATGCTGATTATCGTTTGAAGTACTCAGCATTTCAGTGGGTAAGTGTCTCTATGGACTACTTGTTGCTCGCTGTCTGCTGATGGTCTTCAACAGGTTTTTAAGTACCTCGAGCAACTAGGTTAAGGTTAGCAATGGTTTCTTTGTTTCTGTAGGCATACAAAGGTTTTACAAGTTGGCACTTGTCAAAACTCCTAGAGGACTTTGCAGAGAAGTGAAATTCCCATTTTTTCTCAACAAAAATTTTGCATTTACACTTCCCATCAGGAATGTAACACAAGTAACTATAAGCATTTCTGTTATGTGAATTTTTTTCTAATTTTTTTTTTGAACTTCACTTATTTCACTTTTCCTGAGCAAGAATTTTGAAGTTTGGACCATGATGCACGTATAAACTTAAAAATGCAAACTCATCTTTATTTATTTATTTATTTATTTATTACCATGACATTGCAGTGTTTTCATGGCTATAGTTATTTACGAGATCATACACTTTTAGCAAATGTTACGTAGTGTGATACAGAGATTAGAATAATCCTGTTGAATGGCAGTATTTTTCATGTAGAGGTGTGTTCTCCTCCTGACCTCTGTGGAAAAAAATTATTCTGTGAAAGATTTAGAAACTCTCATTGAAATTTTATCTACAAATCATGAATGTTTTCGTAGTCATTAAATTGGGCTTTGTGATTGGAAGTTTAACATCTCGTGGCTACAGTATCATGATTTTCTTTTCCTTTATCAGGAATATGTAAAATTAAAAAGTTTTTCTCTGGGTGCTGTAAACCATGACCTATGTTGATTTTTTCCATGTCCCTTTTATTGCAAGTTGTTATTAGCTAATGTGGAAGGAACAGTGTTTACCTTTTCTGGATGAAGAGGATGGGAAGGACAGTAAGATCCTTTTTTCCTCTTGATTCCTGTAGATGGAGACATTACCCATTGGATTTTTCCCTTCCAGCTTTCCTCAGGGAATTTTCTTGGGATTTCAGTAATTCTGTTTTCCTAAGTGCCAGCTAAGTGCTGATCTGAATAAATTATTGTTTTTTAAAGCTTGCTTTTATTTATTTATTTATTTATTTATTTATTTATTTATTGTGGCCATCCAGTAAATCAATGAAATCTGGACAGGTCTTATACTCTGCATTTTCCAAATAAAAATGCTGGGATGAAGAGTGCCTTCTTTCAGTCAGAGGACTGGATTCTATGTGGAAACTGTTGTAGTACTAAATCAGGTAATTGGAACTCAGACAACAAATTGAACCTTATCTGCTGACAAGCCCACACATCTCTGTAAAATCTTTTGATGTCTAAAAGGCTACTGCATATTTGATTCATGTATGATATAATGAATGAACAATGTTAAGCTCTCAATATCAGAAGTTGTTAGTTTGTCAGAGCTGCAAACAGGAGTTTTGGCATTTGTAGGAAGCACCTTAACAATGACAAGCTCTTAAATGGGGAATTTCCATTGAGTTAGGAAAAGAATGGTCATCCAGAACATTTTTGATGGTGGCTTTTTTGCTTATTCTCCCTGGTTTGTTCCCCTTAATACTGGATATATGGGAAGGAGATAAAAAGGGAGAAGACTCTGAAGCCAAGAATGTTGTTGTTTGTTTAAGAAGAGCAAACAAAGGAAAAAAAACAAAGTACTTCATCCAAAACAAGTTTTCTTAAAAATTTTTATGTTGAACAACTCTGACCACTTTTGACAAAACTTTTCTTATCAAAAACATTTAATAAATAAATCAATTTGCATGTGGTCTGCATACAGATTAGTTGAATTTATAGGTCATGAAGAATATAAACGTGTGATTCCTAGGGGAATAGTGGTCACTATGGGAATATAATACAATGTGCAAGCCTAGAATCATTTAACAGTCAGTCAGAAAAGAATTCTCGGGAAAGTAACCCTGAAAAGATTGTTTGTTTATTTATTTGTTTAAATGTGGAGGTCATCATCTAGATTGCAGCACATTTACTTCTTTTGGATGTTTGCTAATATAGAACACAGAAAAAATTAGAAAATTATTACATTTTACACATTGGTCTAAGTCTTTCTATGTTTAGAGATACAGAGAACACACCTAATGTGCAGATGTTAGTGCAAGCAAATGAGACTGTATTAATTATATATAATTTAAAAAAATACTGTCTGAGAGATGATTGTTAGTATACTGTCTTGAGATAGGATCCATTTTGTTGTTTCAGTCTGTTATGCAAAATAGGACGTGTGGGAACATAAGGGAACAAACGGACATCTTTTTGGAGTAATGAACCCTAGTGAAAGGGTAGGACAGCCTCCTCCCCATATGTATTTAGGACAACCCTGTGATGGAGGAGATCAAGAATCTGGTGTGATAGATTAGAAAACATGAGGAAAATTATTTTCAATCATACTTTCTACATATTTGCTTATGACTCATAACCTGGTAAATAAGCTTCATTTCTGTCACTAAAGTAGCTAAATTATAATATTCTTTTATCTGGCTGCAAGTTTACTATTAGAAATGAAAGGTAGTGCTTTGAAACATTTCATTTGGTAGAACTCCATAACATAACATGACAAGAAATCTGAAAAGTGCAATAAAACTAGTAGAAATGTTTATGATTAGAAAACAAAAACAAACTGGTTTGCATAATGTCCTAAGATGAACATTAAAGATGACATATAGGAAATACAGTCCATATATGGATTGTCAAAAAGTCTAGTGTTCTGAAAAACATGCCAGAACCACAGAGGATTTCTGGCAGGTCACTCATACTTTTACAACTGTGTAGACTAGCAACTTAAGAGTACTCTGTATCAATCCAAAAAAAAACTGTTCTTAAAGGATTTTGTTTGCAGATTTCCTCAGTTCAGGAGGTCTTGAGCCATACATTTCTCTTTTCCTTAAAAGAATGATTGTGCTGGGTTTGCACAGTAACTGTTAGTATTTTCTGGGAAAAGGGAGAAGGTAAGGCTGGTCAGTACAGTGTGGATAACCGGCCCAAATAATTCCAGGTACACCAAAAAAAACAAACAATCCGTACATTAAACGTTTAGCATTGAAGATGAGTAAGAAAATAAACAAAAACAAAAACCTCAAAACAAAGCAGAACGAAAACCCTAAAAGCAAAGAAATAAAAACCCAACCACCAAACAGAATATGTGCATGCAATCGGTAAAACTGCTTTATTTAATTTTTAGCAGTAGGGAAGGATATAATTCATCACAGGTACTGTTTACTGTACCTTGAACAGTACTATTTTCCCTACAAAATAGGCATAAACCATATGGGAGTCAAATTTCACTTTTACCTAATGCATTTTCTGCAAAATCTGGTTTGTTAAATATGGAATTTCCACAGTACAGTTTCTTAAGAATTTAATAAGATGTTTCCATCTCACATTCCTTTACATTTTTTTTACACTTGCAAGTTGTTTCTATGCTAACACATTGCAAAGTACCTAAAGCCCTGTCACACATACTTAAAATACTACTTTAATAACTTAATTTCTCAAACTAATATATATATATATATTTGACTATTGCTATTCTTATCTAAGAAAATATATTCCAAGCAGCAACACATCTCATAGCCTCAACATATCTTTAGGACCATTGTTAAGAAGTTTACCCTTCTACCATTTTCAGGAGAGCTGTGCCAGAGTGCTGCTGTTCCGGGGAGCCAACAAGGAGATTAAAAATTACAACAGCCAGTCTCCATTTCAGGTAAAAAAAACAAAAAAAAAAGTGTCCCTTTCCCACTGCTCTTCAGCAATATTTGCAAAAAAAATCTCTTATTTTTATGTAATGTGTGAATTTGGTTTTGTGGATTCTTCCTTCCTTGTGTGTGATGTCAAAGAACTGCGATATGTTTCAGGGTTGGATTGAGTGCAGTGCAGTCAGTGATAAAAGTTGAAGTTGTCTATCTCCACAAGGAAAGTCTTTCTTTCGATTAGTCAAAATTTACTAGATGTTTTTTCACCATTTTGTTACATTACTTTAAGTAAGCTTAATTAAAATCAAAATTGAAGAAAGTTGTCCGAAAGGGTTGCCAGGTATGTCTGACAATCTTAAGCCCTTATTTCTGAAGCAGTCCTAATTAGTCTGGATTTCATTGAAACATTCAAACTGGCATGTGAGAAATAGGGATGACAGTTGCAACGTTTTAAGAAAAAGGACCAGAAAGATTTTTTTTTCAATTTACAGAAAATAGTGCTTCTGGAAGAGTGACGGCACAGTACCACTAAAAGCAACTGTCCTGTTATGAAAAACGAGGGGACCATTTCCCCAGACCAAGTATTCTTTCAACAAAAAGAAACCCTGATTTACATTTGCACATTTCCCATTACACCCTGGTCCCTGGTTGGATAATCCTGGCATAGAATTCAAACCAAACAAACAAACCCCCCACAAAACAAAACGTCTTTTCTCTCATGCTTTGACAAATAAAATTGATGGAATATTTGCTATGTCCATGTGGGTCTCTGAGTTGGCTTCTCAGAGTTCATGTGTAGAAAACGCCTCTGAATTTCAGGCTCTTAAACAAACTCAGCCAAATAATTCTATATCAGTTTAATTAGCTCTGTATTTTGAAGGTTTTCTGGATATAGGTTGTGTCTCTCGAGCTTAAAAATTCTACCTGCAAATCCCAGCCAGATCATTGTTTTATCTGGGACCATTTTCCCAAAACTGGGGAAACAGTATATTAATAATTTTAGGGACCATTTTCAGACGGCTAATAGTTTGCCATGTAAATATGCACTAAACACAAAAGCACTAAGTAATAGATAATACTTATCACTGCACCTTAGGATGAAGGAGTAATTTAATTGAGTGATTAAAAAATGGAAAAGAGAAATCCCTAACTTTTAGAGGGATGGGTTCCAGTGTCATCTCTTTTCTTTGAGAGATCACATTATTTTATTCCTCTATATCTTTGAGATTCACTTTTCCTTTTATTTTCAGGATTTTATGTGGGGAGGGTAAATGGAAAGCAGAATAATTTCCATTTGTCTTCCTCTTTCTACTGACTGCTACAACATATTTGCTGTTCCACTTAAATTAGAAAAACAGAGGGGAAAAGACAGAAAATAAAATCTTTGTAAAATATAGTGCTGATGGTTATAGGGCTTCAAGAAGTGAAGGGTGACTAGCCAAAACCAAATAATATCAGAATAGCAAGCAAGCACAGAGACAGAAGAAATAATCTCAAGAGAATAGTCTAGCTGTGGAAGTGTGCTTACTGACCAGTGAAGTATCACCTGTCCCTATGGAATAAAATGCTTCTATTTGTAATCATTTACTATATGTTAACAGTTCTGACATTTGGGTTTTTGACGAGTCCTCTACCCCTAGTATGAAGAAAGACTGACAATTAGGTTGGCTTTGTTCTATCCTTTCTACATCCACATGCTTAAAAAAAGTAAATTGTTTTCCATCTTCTTACTCCATGGTGTTTTACTTTTAGGTGTAGGAAATGTAAGAAAAGGTCTAGTTTTAGCAAATGCAATGAGTAGAGAAAACCCCGATGGCAGCCCTGCAATTAGAATTAATTCTTTACCATCTGTCTGTTGCTGACCCAGTCGATCAGACAACACAAGTGGAGCTGTTACAAATTTATGCAGAATCCCCTTGAGTTAATAGGATTTTGCATACTAAAATTGTTTACTCATGTAATCAGTAGCAAGGAACATCGAAGCATCTCGTATGTACATAATGAAAATGGTTGTAGCTGCATGATCTATTCCTTTGAGTAACCTTCATTGTGTTATTTTCTCTGAAATCTAAAAGGATCATTCACTTGAATTACTGCTTACAAAATTGATTGTATGAAAACTGGGCTTTTCTGTAGATAAGAAGTATCCAGATATGGAGAAATTTGTGTGCTGCTTTCAATGCCTGCCAAAGCTTTTTTTATTTTGATGAAAATGTGGAGCACACTATGACTTTTGTATATAGCATTAGTGGCCAATGAATGTACTTTAATTTTACCACACATTAAAAAAAAAGAGGGGGGGAGTTGCTTCTTTCCAAATCAAGTCCTTATTAAAATAAGCATGGGTTTACAGGATCATAAGGAAAGAAAACTCTTCTGAGCTGAATTCTGTGCCATTTAATTCAGGTATCCCATACTGTGTGCTATGTAAGCATCTCTGCCTAGGTTCTGGCTGTCTTTTTTGCCTTTTCGGTGTCTAGCAGAATTAGTATTAGAATGGCATTGTCAAGTGTCAAAGACATGAAGAAGCTTGTGTATGCTTCCCAATTAAATGCAGAAGCTTATATTAGCCACCTTCAAAGAAATGTGTTTCATCCTGACTAATTACTGGGATCTATTAAGTTAGTAATCAGTGTTGAGTACAGCTGATGTTACCTACACCTGAACGTCTGGCCGTGACTGTCAACCATAACAGAGCTTGCTGATAGGATGTACGGTGCAATAACAGAGTATAGGGTAGCAGAAATTTTTCTGTATTTTTTTTTTTGTTTTGTTTCTTTCTTTCTTTTTTCCCCTAACAAGTATTAATGCTTATATGAAATATTCTGTTGTTCCTGTTTATGTTCCAAGTAGATTAGGGCAATTCTGGCATCACTGTCTACAATATTGGCTTGAGAATTCTTTGTGTACTGTGCATTTTGGTTAAAAACAGACAAGCAGTTAGAGTTAAGGTGCAACGTGTGACCTATCATTATACTATATTATCAGTTCTGATTATTAATCACTTACTTATCCATCACATCTTGTCTGGGTAATCTAAGTACCTTATATACTAATTATGCTGTGCTAACAGAGGGGAAAAAAAAACACCAGCAATACAGAGCTGGAAAGTGCTAGCTAATAATATGCTGTTATGTATGCGGTACTTGGCCATTTTTCTTTTTGAAGTAACTATAAACAGAGCAGATTGGTGCTTTCATTCACAGCACTGAACTCGAACGTGCTCTCAACCACGGTTGCTGTAAGTCCTGCTGATGCTTCCACAGCCAGTCGTACCTTTTGATAGGGCTTGCCAAAGCATGATGTTTGCCACCAACATGCAGTAGATCACGTTACAGCTCTCATAAACCGGCTAATGAAATGATGAACTATAACTTCCGTTCCATCTATAGGTTACCTTCAAAGTTTTCAGTGGTTTTAGTTTCTTTGTTTGTTTTGTTGTTGTTGTTGTTGTTTTCTTGTTAATGTTTCTATTTTATTACTAAAAACATAGACAGAAGCTTAGTTCATGATCTTGTGGTAGCTGCAAAGGGATGGACTCGAAAACTCCCAAAATGCCTTTTCAGAAAATCTGTGATATCCTACCAACATCCATAACTTTTTAGTTTTCCACACAGTTTGAGTTCATAGATTAATGTAAAATAATTTCTTACCCATCTAGCAATTAATCCAGTGACTCAGAAACATCATTTTGCAGTGTTTACAAGGCATTGATACAGTATTGTGCAAGTTCAAATGAACATACACCTTGTTTATCATGTTTTTTCTTTTAGTGAGCCGAAGCTCTATATGAATAATTCATATGTTTTCATATGGGCTATAAAGCACTTCCAAGCTTGGAGCTAATAGCGCTAACAATTAGTGTGTTTAAAGCATATGTGTTCAAATATGCAGAAGAACTATTCTGAGGTTGCATTTAGTGACAGCCAGGGTTGTACCTGAGGATGATTTCTCTCTCAGACGTACGTTGTTATTGACCATTGCTGTCCCAAATCAACACGGTCTCTTAATGCACTGATACATAGACAGCAGGAGGAACAGCCTTCTTCCAGTGCCACTGCAGGTAGGATTGTTCCTTTCAGTGTGTTGGCTGTACATCTATTTCAATTGCTCATATTTTTTGCCTGATTTGAATCATTTGAAATGAAAATTTCCATGTCTTGTATCTCAGGCTGCATTGTTCAGAAAAACAAAATGATTCAGCTGTTTCAGAGTACGGGTGAGGGAAAACATGTGTTGTTTTGCTCACACTGAAAACTCTGTTGACCCACCTCTTCCCATCCCATCTCCCCTGTTGTGTTGTGTTATGTTGTTTTGTTTTGTTTTCTTTAATTGCCCTGCATGCTGTCAGTGATCTCCATGTTAATAACACAACAGTGTAAAATAGTTTAGAGTCTGACTCAAATACAGGGGCTCCAAAACTAGACTGCATGTTTGGAAGCTGGCTAGGGGAATATAGACAGGCAGAATTGGGCATGGGTAAGTAAACATGGAGCTTGAGAGCTTGAGGTGGAAAAGTGCAAGACTGGCTGAGACTGAGGCTGGGAGTCAGTGAAAGAGAATGGAGTAAGAGCAAAAGAGATAAGGGTCTTTGGGAGATTTTTCATCATCAAGGGCAGAAGAGAAAGAAAATCAGATTAGGGGGAAATTGGGACTGACTGTAAAATGGAGTCTGAGCTGGAAAGCCAGGGAGGATGGGGATGTCACATGGTAGAAATGCATGCAATGCTCCCAGCCCTGCTAACGGTCAGAAATCATCTGTTATCCAGCATATTGCTATAATGGCTTCCCAAAGCCCAGTTTTGATTTAGTTTATCTTTTTGAATTTTGTAAAGTCTCTTTTTGATGGAATTTATAGGTAAAGGACAAGAAGTTATTGTCAGGTATTTTTGTCACTGACACTTTTGAAGGGGTGAAACTCTGAGAAAGCAAATTTTAAAATTGAAAATCTCTGCCCAGTGCCTCAAAAAGGCATCTTTACAAATATAAAGAAATGTTTTCTCTCTGGATGTTAAAATATGTAACTGTTGCATTACTGGAACATAGGAATTAGATAAGGACTTCTTTTTTGCCAAGTACTTATTTTCATCCTAATTCCTGTCCTAAAGCACCTGTGCAAAGAGTGCATCATTGAATATTATGTATTATTAGCAAAGAAAGATATCTCTTTTCTTATGATGCATCCTCCCATTAGTCAGACTTTCAGCTTTTTCCCGCTTTTGTCCTGATTTGAGTCAAATCTTTGAATTTATTCTTACTCATTTTGGTTGTTTTATTTATTTGTTTATTTTCACGTTTGGCCACTGCTTATGTTGATAAGTTACATTGTGTTTTGCAGTACAGAAATAATAGGTAAAAGACAATCACCATGGAAGAGTATGCATTCTAATTACACTTACTCATTGTTTGTGATATTTAAATATTGACGGAAAAGATTCAAGGATTTAATCATATTTAAAAAAATGATTAAAAAATTTTGACATTTTTAACTCTACACAAGTGACTATACAAGAGAAAAATATGCATTTTTCCTTTGAAAATAAGTGTGTATGTATAGATGTATGCGTACTCACCATTATTTTCATAAAAAGAGATTATTAATTTTTTTTTAAAAAAAGGGTCTCATGGTCATACATCCAGATGCAAGCAATGATTAGTTATGACACGTTTTCTCATCACTTACCTTGAAGTGCTATTTATAGAGGAACACATGCTCTCATTTGAGAAAAAGGCTTTTGGGGAATCCCATACATCACCTCCAGCATATTTATGCCTTTGCTGTGCTGATCTGGTATCTGTTAGAGTATTAGGGGAAATGCTGCCAAATGAAACTATTCCTGAGAATAGCTGGGATACAGGATGTAGTTCCAAATAACACTTCCAAGAGAAAAGTGGTCAATGTCAAGTGTTCAGTTGTCAGTAGATTTCCTGCTATTGTTAATTTTGAAACATTGGGAAGCTGTTAGGCAGATGTTTCTTCTTACTGGTGCTTGAAGTAAAATTACCAAAGATCGATATTTGGTTCATTACACCATTGGTGACAACAAAGCAGAATGTGATACTTTTGCTGAGAACTTGGGACAGCAAAGAGGCTTCTGCACCCTACTTCTGAAGACACTGCAGCTACTGGGACCTCAGCCCAAAGGGGCAGGAGCACCTGGGGGTTTGTTAGGCAGAAATGGTAGGTTTGTATCCCGAGAGCCTTTTCCTTCTCCTTAGACCTCTTTAGCCACCAAACCACCATGTGTGTACATGTCTTTCACTAATACTTTCACCTGGCTTGGTAAAGGATAGATATGGGAAGAGATACAGGAGCAGAATAATACATATGGATACTTAATGGGGTTAAAATCCATTCCACTTGACCCAGCAGTGGTTTGCAGAGCACTGGCTAACCACTCTTAACCTTTGTCTTAACCCCTGTCATTTTTCAGAAAAGTGGACAAATTGAAATAACGTGGTAAAACACAAAGAAATTAAATTATACAATTATCTTGTATTGAGAAAGGCAAAATATTGCTACACTTGAAGATGCTAAAAATAATTACCACAGAATGTATCTTTTGAAAAAACAACAACAACAACAACAACAAAAAATCCTGTTTTTGCTGCACAGATGTTCTGTGGCTGCAGACTTATGGAGGAGTGCCATGAGCCCATCGTTTGTGTTGTGCTCTGCGTAAAGGATCCCAGACCTCTTATCTTCCCCTTTGCGCTTTTTCTCCCCGCTCAGACAGTCCAGCTGAAATGCCTCAGGTGTCCTCCCATGCAGCAGTATTTCACCAGGGAACAGAGTGTCCCTGAGGTAGCTAGGAGCCAATCTGTTTGTTTTTTCCACCAAATGGATAAACTTCAAAAAGCTGAGAAGCAGCTGAAACTAGGTTATAAAAGGGAACAAATTAAGCAAACTAGATTGTAAGGGTCACTACCAGTTGTTGCCTCCAAGTCAGCGAGGCTGGTGTGCAGAGCAGACGTGATGAGCTGTCATGAGGGAGGTTGCAGGAGGCAATGCAGATCTCTATAATTTTAATTTAATTATAGGATTTTGATAGCACGATCGAATATTACACCTATTATTTTATTCATACTATATCCTAGAAGAGAAGGCAACAAAGGTAAGTTCTTAACTAGCTTGATCATAACTGAACAGTTGCACACAGCTCGTGTTATCCTTGTAAAAAGGTCAGTTGTGGCAACTCTACATATTTTTTTCTGTAGCTATAAAGACCACAGCAAATCTTGTCATTGAAAATACTTTATTTGATTGTTTTATCTATAAGGAGCTGTTTTTGTTTCTTTATTGGTCTAAAGCAGATTTAGTGTCTCCAATGTATCAAAAAAAAAAAAAAAAAAAAAGGACTTTAGTCCTAAGACTAGGATGAATAAGATTAATATAAAATGTCCATTTATTTGAATTGCATTGTTGCCAGGATTTTACGTGTCTTGAAATGGAAATGATAGGAACTGTATAAACATCCAGAGAGTGACAGATAGCTAGTATTTTTTTTCCTCAGTGTTCCTACAGAAAAGTGTATTATGTCAGGCTCTGCTCCAGATTTAACTGCGGGAGAAATGAGAGATGTGGTTCTTTCATGACTTCTTGATTCCGGGACCAGTATGTGTGGTATAAAGAAGGTTAGACCATTTGGGAAATCTGTTTCACAAGCTGTAGATAAGCATGCTTGCAGTAATCTGCTACATTTTATATTTTCTTACTGTTGCTACACAGTGCTATTTTGAGATGTTAATACTATTCAGTTTCTCTATTAAATACCTAATACACGATTAGATTTTGTGTGCTGCTATAATCTGTATGTAAAAGCTCTAGTGACACTGATTGAATTAGTTGATGCTAATGAACCAGATATTTCAGAGAAATTTCTCCACCTCTTGGGCTGAGGATACTTTTGCCACGTTGCCCAGGAGGCCCAGCGGTGTCCTGCTGTTCTCCTCTGTCTGCTTGTATCCGAAGGGATCGTCACAACTTACGCTTGCATTTCAGGGCAATGTCGATTTCTTTGTTTTGTGTCCACCCAGCTGAGCACAACCCTTGACTGGGATCATGGGCACGTCAGGCCTGCAAATACCAATTAATGATTATGATTATGATGGACAGGTGATGTGCTGGCGTGATCTCTTGCTTTTGCATGAATGTACAGGCTATTTGGTGTTAATTTCCGGTGATATCCAAGTGAGTCCTTGTTGCTTATAAAAGTGAAGGATCTGTGCTTCTAGGACAGACTAAGCATCTTGTTACACTGCCATTTGGAGAGAGTGCTTGTGACGAGCAGTTGGCACACGTTGCATTCCCGTGTCCATTCCCATCACAGTCTGTTGTCAGCATTGGCTTTTACTAGGCTGCTGTTTCCAGAGGTTTTGTTCTGGATAACCCATTGAGTTTGGAATGAATCCACCAAATGTATTAGATAAAATAATCATTGTATTTTATTAGCTTGGTGCATTTTGCCCTAAGGGCTTTTAAAAAGCATTTTTGTCCATTTGGGGTAGCAGTTTAAACAACAGTGTGTTATTAAACAATGCTGTTTGTGGAATTGAATCCCATAAGCGGTTTTCCCTGTGAAATAGTGAACAGTATCTATTGCCTGCTGTGAGTAGGAAGACATTTTTTTTCTGAAAGTATTTTGGGAAGTAACCGCTGATATAGCACATTGTGGCTTTTCTATGAGATAGGCCTGCGTTCAGAGGTGAAAGCTTGTACCCTATAGCAGCACACACCTATACACACTTTAGCTAAATTTTCTGCGTAACCCAATGTTTACTGTGATTTCAAAGAAAGCAAAATCCAGCACACTTTCTCAGTCTTTTTCTAAAAGACTTCTGCAGAAGAAGATTGCATTTCATGGCTTTCTGATTTAACATATTACTAGGGAGAAAAAAAAAAAGGAAAATTAAGTCAATTTTATTACTGGCTGTGCCTGATCTGACTCATCTGATGCTGCAACCTGGCTTTATCTGCTTTCAGTAAATACTCCTTTGGAATTGCTGCTCACCCATGTAGCAGTAATGGGGATTATGCAATAACTGGCTTCTGATGGTTCTTTCCAGCCTGAGCCAGATTTTCACGTGGAATGAGTCTGTAGTTGTAAATGTGTGTATCATACTGTCTGCTTTTTCTTTCTCATATTAATTATTAAAGCACAAGTGTGGAAAAGTGCATCTTACTTGAGAATGACTTGCTAGATGGCATTTTAGCAAAGAAGCAGAAAAAAGGTGTATTTTTTTTCCCTACTTTTAGTATAGAAATAAACATTAAATTTCCTAATAAATGCAGTGACCGAGGAGGAGGCTTAACACAATCTGTATAAGGCAGGGTAACCTAAAAATATTAGCTATTTCTCCTCTAAGGAAATAGAAGGGAATAAAAGAGTGATGTGAAGCAGTGAAGTTGTGCCTGGGATGAATTCACCAGCACATTCCTTTTTTGCTGCCTGACATGTTTCATGGTAACTTTAGTTGACTTGTCCACATATTCAATTCAACACTTCCTGGCAAGCTGGTTCTTGCATAACACGGCATCCTTTTGTCATAGGAGTTAAGTTCGCATTTCAAAGCTGAGAGAGTGAGATGATTTAGAAGTGATTTGCTTGCATGTTGTGAGGAAAGGACTTACATTTTTTATCTTGGTGTCCATGTAGGCTTAACTTAATCTGAAGGTATTCAGTCATGGCTTATTCATGAGTAAAAGTAGTTAAATTTTAAGAACATAGCTGTGTATTTTCATGAAAGGACAGTGTACAGTAAAATACACACTCTACTTTTAAAATCATATTAAGAATACTTGAAAATGAGCTTGGCTGCCAAATCACTTTAGGTGTCCAGCTGATATACAGCCCTGCTAAGATAGCCCTGCAGGACAAAGAAAGACCAAAGTAAGGTTGATCAGTGTAATAGCCTTCTCTTAATTTTGACTTGAATTCATTGTGCTTGTCAACTCTAGTACTGTTTCATGGCTACCAAGTGTATTACCCCTAGGGGCTGTGAAATCTCCTGCAAGCAAAACCAGCATTTTAACAATGAAAATGTACTAATAGTGTTATTCTTGCAGTGTACATCTTTTATAATACCCAGCTAAATACATATCTATGTGGATGCCCATTGTTGTATAACTGAATATTTGCTTGGGTTTTGAATTTTAATTACACAAAATTATTTAGGGTAAAATCCTAGTTCCTTGGAGTTGATAAAATTGTTTGATTTCCCTGGGATGGAAATGTGTTCCTCACATTTTGCTCAAGATTGTTTTAAAACCATGCTACCAAATCTTTCTATATGATCTATTCCACTTAATATAATTTCTTCTAATTCACATTACCTGATTTTAGCACTGTGCAATTCTTTTAAGTTATATGAAATTACACAGGACATTGCAACTAATAACTGCAAAATCTTCAGCTACCAATAGATAATTCTTGTCATTTGCTGTAGCTGAATACAAGATACTTTCTCTTCTAAATAAAACTTTCTAAGAGTTTTGGGAGGCCAAAACACTACTCAGGAAACTATGGTTGTAATTTTTGTTGCATTCCCTGGGCGGGGTTCAGGACAATTTTGCATTCCCTACATCACTGCTGCTGCAAAAATCCTTTTGTCATTGCCCAGCGAGATGCTGAGCTTTTCCCACCCATTGTAGGACACTTTCCATGAGGCTTAGGATCCAAGAGTGTAAAAAATGTTTAGATCTTAATGCTGCATGTAGCAATATTTGAAGTTTTAAATCTAGTCTTGGATTGATATTAACAGAGTCAGGTCACCAGGTGGCCCTCACCCAGGCAGCTACAGAGAGAGCTTTGAGAGCGTATGTAAAGGACTGCACGCAGCACAGCAGACCTTCACGCTGCTGCGCTATGGAAAGCAGAAATGCTGTGACCTTAATACCGAGGAGATGTGATCGTGGCAAGTCTTTGTTTAAACAGTGCTAAAATGATCAAGGGAATGATGAAGAGCCTCAAAGAAATATTGGCCCTTTCCCATAATTTATATTTTCAGATGCTAAAACTAGTTGTTGAGCAAATGCAAGGTATCTATTTTAAGATACTGCATGTCAATATCTGACTACAGATGGCTCCATGAATCATAGTTGGAAGAAGGAAAATGTTAGACACTAAGATATTGTTGCTAAGAGATTTTTGTACACAGTATGCTAACATGTGCTGGCAAATTTGGGAACAGTAGCAGCAGCATGCTTTTGGAGAAAAAAATTTCAGTGGTGAAGAAACTGTCTTCAAAGGACTATTTAAAGGATAGTAACATTATTGTGCTTTGTTGTATCAAGAACTGATGAAGATGAAATTGTCTTTCAAGCAGATAATATACAGAAAACATCCAAAAGGTAAAGCTAATCCTGCTATCCAATGAAATAGAAAGAAGAAACTAGAAGGAAAAAGAAAAAAATAGACTGTACTTTGGGGTTTAAATTAAGCAAATTTCAAGAAAATTAAAGGTTACTGTTGCTGATATTTTGCCATCTACTGGACAACAGATATATTAATATACAAAGTTAGTTCCTTTCAAAATGGAAAATATTGGGCTTGTATTACATTATATAATTACAATAGTTAAGAATTATTTTCTGTCCAGGAAAGAAGCATGTATGAAAATGCTGAGTACAATTTTTTACTTATATTGTTTAATAACATAGAGTAACTATAATAACTATAGAGCAATTTTAGAAAAACTGCCAGCATTTTATTGTCCTGGCAAAGATGTAGGCTATTTCTGCACTTAATATAAATCTTTACTGACTACTATTTAAAGAAAAGAATATTAAATTTTACTGCTTTGCTTCTTCTATATATATCTTATACATCTTATTTCAATGAGTTTTACTGAAACTTGAAAACAATATTATATCTGAAATAAAACTTCAAATTCCAATATTCTTTTAAAATTCTTTCTCTCTTTGAATAAAACCTTTTACAATTCCTACATATTCTCAGCAAAAATATTATTACTTTATGTATACAAAATGTTACACAATTATAAAATTCTGAAAGTAATAATATGTTTCTGACATATTTCTAATTATATGTATTATATCTCAACTTCAAAACTGATTACTTCTTATTAAAAGTTTTGGAGTGTAAATGAAAATATATGTCTCCATAATGTAAGCATATATATCTTCCTGAGGTTGTGTTTCATATCATCCATTCAGGAGCGCTATTAGAAAAAGAACATGAAATAGTACATTAATAGTATATTAATCAAGCATTTGGTTTTATTGTATAATAAGGTAAATTAAAAAGCCTCCCTTAGTTTCATTTTACAATGTTATAGCCTCAAACTCAAGAATCAACTGTAATCAATACAACTGCTAAATGTGGGATGATGCTTTGCCCTTTGATTTTGGAAAGTAAAATACAGAATTCATGATTATTCAGCATTTGTATTTTAACTTTATTTAGTTATTGTAACTGCATAGAATTTTCCAACTGGTTCAGAAAATATAATTTTTGCTCTATTTATTGAATTCTTAATGTCTTCTCTAATTGAAAATAGCTAAAACTTTTATATTTTGATAGGATATAACAAGAAAATGTGTATCCAAAGGAAAATGAGTTCTAGATATGTTTTTCTATTTATTGAATTTATTATTCAATTCATTTAATTATTCAAGTAATTTTAAAAGCTCTCTGAAATTGAGCAAGAAACCAGTAATTCTTGATAAGTACATTTTTCTCCCACACCTATGGAAAAGAAATTCAGAACGCAGATTGCTTCATGCTTTTCCAAACCAAACTCCATCTGTACCACTGAAGAGAGTTTTAAAATCTACATGCTGCTCATATATGAGAGCAGCTAGTGGATATCAATTTAAGATTTTTTCTGACTCTGCAGAGTGTGCTATATGATTTTAGTGTCACTGTTTATCAGGAATGTAACCTCACTGTGCTATGAGCAGCATGGGCATACACACTCATGCATGAGAGCAAGGGCTTCCCACTTAAGAACCTAAATTTAACTTTCTAACGTCCTTGTGGATGAATACTGCATACTTGATGGTGAACAGTGACAGACTTCAGAGTGGGTTTGGACTCTGAAAACCTTTTCCTCTTAGTTGTATTAGGGAGAACTTTTCTTTCAGGAGGACACGATAGAAATACGTTGAACTACATTGCTTTTTCATTGCCCCACAGTAAGCACCATTATATTTTCATATCAAATTAAAAAGTGCCTGTGTCTAAAGATTGTGATTATAATGGAATGGTTTAGAGATCACCATGCTGTTGGATTATTACACCTTTTTTGATGAGTCAGCTATTGGGCGAGTTGTTGGTATGGTTTTTGTCTGGAAATTTATGCTCATTAAAAATGATTACATTTCTGATGTTTTTAATATTAAGAAATCATGTCACAATTATGACACATGGAAGAGCTCTTCAGGCAGTGTCTTTTTTAAGAAAGTGATCCCAACTATTCCTTCCAAAGGCACTTGGGATAATTTGTCACCAGTCTCTGCTGCTTGTGAATCTTATTGCATAATGGTGGTGGCTGCCTGAATGGAGTTTCTTCTATTTTTACCATACTACAGTCCTTAGTGGTATAAAAAATAAATTATAATTTTATAAGTCTATGATTTGAGTGGAAAACAATTTTGTTGTTTTTTGAAAAAAATTTGTGGAGAATCTTATGGTTGCAGTCCAATTGCAGGGTTCTATCACCTTTTCCTTCCAGTTCCGCCTGGAGATAGGAACACGCAGTGTAGATAGACCTCTGAGAATCCTGTATGTTGCATGTTTCCCCTGCTTGCCTGAGACTGAGTAAAGTCACTTTTTGTCCTGGGATAGAGCTGTCTCCTTTAATGTATAGTGCCATACCTGAGCTCAATGCTATTTCAAGCTTACTTGAAAGACCATCATTTAGCAAGCACTGCTGGATAGCAGAGACAATATAAGGGTGAAACACCAGCCCTGAAGGAAAGAATAATGAAATGTACTTTCATCAGGAAAGTGAAATTGTCTGGAAGAGAAGAGAAGGGGGAGAAAAAGCAGGTGGGGAGCACTGACTGTTTTATCATGAACTGCTTATTGTGAATTGCAGCTACAACTGCAGCCCAAACAGCTTCCTCCGCTCTCCATTTAGGCAGAGCATTTTAAAGCTTTATGTCTCGCCTGGTCTAAAATTTAAGGATGCGCAGAAGGAAGTGCAGCAGCCTCGATTGACAGTGAAACGTAAATGAACTGTGAGATGCTCTCATCGCTTCCATGTAGAAAGCTTGTCAAAGTTCATTGGCTGGCTTTAAGAGGGGACAACTTCAGTTTCTTCCTTCCTCTTTATATATTTTTTATTTTTTATTTTTTATTTTTTATTTTTTATTTTTATTGTTTCTTATTGTGAGGAACAGTTGGTTCCAAAGAGTAATAATGTAATTTAATCATGGCGCTTGCCTTTCAGGGGCTAACATACAAAGCTCTAAAATCGTGTTTGCTAAGAGGCTACAAAGATCTTACTCTAATTTAATATAATCTCTACCTGTGATACATTTCAAGAGCAAAAAAAATCAATTGTGAAAGGTTAGTGACAGGTAAAGTGTATATATAATTTCCGATTTCCCGAAAAGAACAAAACACTGCATTAATCACAATCCAAAAAATCTAAATGCTTGAAGGAAAGTAATTGATATATTGACAACTGCACTTATGAGGCTGAAAAGAGAGACTTTTGTGAGACAGTACTGCTACTTATATCTGGTCCAGTGTCTGAAAACATTTATGAATCTCTCTCATGCTAAAACCTGTCACTGGGCATCTGTCAGTCTCCAATGCAAACACAAAGTAGTTTTATTTGCCTTCATTTAAACTAAATTTCTTTGGGGAAAATGATTCAGGAAAGCAGAATTAACCAGATGCTTTGAATCTTTAATTTCTGAACTGACTTCCGAAAGCCAACCTAAAAACTGCCTGTATCCAGAGGGAACATTCCTCGCTGTAAATATCAGGAAACCAAAAGAGGAGAATAATGCTGTGCCAGGAGAAAGAAGTACCCTTCCAGTGATGCCTACCAGCTAGTCTTTTGCTCCTTGTCCAGTGGTGCAGTCCTCGTCTGGACCAGTAGTCGCAGAGTGTCCCCGTCCTCTGCCCGCTCCCCCACCCCAGCCTAAGCATCACAGCTACTTCATTCATTCAAGTTTCTGCTTCACTGAGCTGCCACTTAGCTACCATCCATAGCAACTAGCCACGTGTGGATTAAAATCATCCTCGTCTTCACTGAATTGGTGACAGAGCATCTGGGATTGCCTGGCATGACAAACAGCAAGCCACTGTAACCGGTCAGGTTTGAAAAGAAACATCTGTTTGTGAGACAGTAAGTGAGATGATGGGGTACTGTAACAAGCTTTGCTTCTCCCGAGGTAAAGCAAATATCAGTGTAAACACACAGCTGCTGGTCACGCTCTGCGCTGACAGTAAGAACCGGCTCCCAGCCCTGCTCGGCTGCCTTGCCCAGTGGGTCATTAACCCCGTGGCTCGGTGCTTCACAGCCACCTGAGTGCAACTCAGCTATGACCTGTTTCAGTGACTCCATTAACATTTTGTCATGATGACATTATGCAGACAGGGCATCATGGAAGCAGGAGATGATACTACCATTCTATCTGCATGGGTTTGCCCTACTTTATTTTATTTTGTGAGTTACCTCCTACTCAGATGGGTCTTCTGGCTTAGTGTTACTTTCTGCTTGCTCCCCCATCGTAAGGGTATGTGTTTATTCAGGTTAACCATCAATGTAATCAAATGTAATCAGAAAATAATTAGGTGTCTATGTCAACATCCTTAGTGAAGTAAGTTGAACTCGGAGGGGAGGGAACTGATACATGGTTCACTTAGGTTACTATCGTTCATATAAGATTGCCTCTAATGATGATATGAAAACCAAGAGAGTTTCTGTTATATGTGTTGTACAGCTGAGTATGTGGCAGAGATCCCAACCAAATGTCAGTGCAGCAGATAAAGATCCTACTTTGGATCTGAAAGCACCGCACTTGAACTACTTAGTCATGCTTTTCAGCTGGACTTTGATTGACACCATGCTGGGATGCCGCAGGTGCAGTCTTTCTGATTCTGTAGCCAATGCAAAGTAAATATGTCCTTTAAAAATAGGGCAAAAAATACAGGTTTTAGTGGAAATTGTAGATAACTGACTTTTTCAGAAGATGCAATAACCAGGCTTTATCAAGTTTTACAGAATAATTTGACTAAGGACATGAACCTGAAATATCGTAAGACTGCTGTATTTGCTGTTTTTAAAAAGCTGCAATTTTTGAAGCTTCAGCATAACAGAATCTGTAGAAAGCCTCTAGTTATAATGTGCTAGCTCCAGACTTTCATGGTAATATTTCATGTCTAGAAACATGCATGTGATGCATTTTGATGACTGCAATCCAATTCCTACTAGAACTGGAAGAAACTTTCACTGTAGTTTTGTTGCTTGTGCTGCTTTTTCACTGCCAAGAAGAGGTGTCCCGTGACCCAGCAAAACCTTCTTTCCTGCCATTACTGCAGAACGTTCTTGCAAGCAAGAACAGCTATCTGAAAACATGTAAATTACCCAGTTTGTAGAGTATCAAACCCCATTATTTTTTGTAAAGGTACATTAGTATTTTTTTCTAAAGTACAATGAAATTTAGTACAATTACAGAACTTCTATTGGTTTTCACTCTAGTTTTTGTCTCAATTGAAGGGAGATGTTACACCAGTTCAGTTTGGATTAAACTTGAACTGGTTGAAGCCCTTTGTTCCGATCTTGTGAAGACCACTCATTTGCCCTAATGCATTCACACTAATAGTTTTTTCTAAACACACAAGAACTTTGCATCAAGACAAATTTTGGTGGAAAAGAGGTGGCTGCTGTGCTTTATACAGTTTGCAACTGTAAAAATTGAATGGATATATTTTTGTATCTTTCAGATTTTTCTCTGACTTCTCTTTCTCCCACACTCTTTACCCATCAAATTCAAGTGAAGCACATTGACATTATGCCAAGAAATATTTGTACTTTTTTACTTTTTCTTGCTTTCTCTAGATCTTAACATACTTGCCTTCATTTTTGCTGCTGGAATTTTACATAATGTTTTTACTGAAATAAAGTAAATTGAATTGAAAGAGATGATACCTTGAGCTTGCTGAATCTAGTGCTTGATTCAGAAACAATTCTCCGTCAAGCTGTCTCTCAGCTATCTGGCACTATCTTTTTTTTCAAGCAATAAAATGTGATTATCACTCGAAGAGCATATTTATACTTGAGTTTTAAAATCTTCTCTGTATCAAAAATTCTTTCATTTGAGTAACATGGCTGCTGTCTAGCAAGCTGCCTGTCACTGCTGAGTTCCCTGCTTGAATTTTGCATGCCAGTTAGGGGTGATGCTGATGAAAGGTATTATTGCTTGCTTAAAATGTAAAAAAATCCCTGATGTATACACAAATGTTACTTTTATGAGGCAGGCTGCAGAATGTGAGGTTAAACACGTGATTTTTGCACAGCTTTACTGTTACTTTCATAGTGCCATTGGCCAAGGATAATCATGAGTTACGCTTTAGAAACTGGGCAGTGAAGGCTGGGGGCCAGATTCTGATACATTATCTATGCTGAGAAGCAGATTTTTTTCATGAGTAGTTCCTGGAATAGAGGTGATCCGACTAATGGTTAAAGTAATAATTTTCAGGTAGATAATTATCTCTATTGGTGAAGAGGTGGCAATGCTCCACCATATCAATCTACCTCTGTCTGACCTCCCTGATCTTTGCAGATATTATGTCAGGCAGAAATTTTATGATTTATCTGAGTCAACTGCAGCCTTAAAGCAGAAGTGGGATTGATTAGAGCCAGCATTATTGATTCATAGTAATGCATTTTGCTCACAAGAATCCATTGTTTGTTGTAACACAACTGAGAAGTGCTCAAAGCAAACCATTTCCTTGCTTTTAATATCGTAATGAGAAAATAATTACATGATTATCACTAGTAAGTATGGTGGTACTATATGTGGGTCAATTATTTAAAAGACAAAAACTATTATATTGCACATGCTGCGCTCATCGCTGTCTATTGAAGATTATTTTAAAACACAACTATATACTTATTAAGTATAACTGCTAGGGGCTGTATAAATATGGAATAGAGTTTGTGCTATCATTTATACACTTGAAATGAGAAACAAACTTAATTACTATATTTAGCCTTTATGTTGGATGGAATTTTGTAATGAAATAAACAATTCACTAAGAAAAACAACAGAACCTGAAAAGCAGTAAAATAAAAAGAAAGGGGGAGAGGGACACCTTGGATTCAGGGCATGAACATGATAAATGTAATGTTCAACTGATACCAAGTAAAGCTTGAAACAAATTTTAAAAGTCATTCTGATGCTGTATTATATTTAAAACACGGTAATCTCTTTGGAGGCTTGCTTGTACTTTACTAGCCAGTAGACTTTACAACCTGAACTAAATCAGCCTGTCTCTCCTTAAACCAACTGCTGCTTGCTTAGGACCAAGAGACAAATCAGAGATTACTCCAGTGTATTTGAAAATATTTATTTAGATCTGGGTCCTTCCGCAAAGATTTCCAGGACTGCGTACAGAAAGGTTTCATGAGTGATGGCTTGAGGCATAAGTACAAACACAATGTGAGTCCCAGATCTGAAGAAATGCTTTAAAATGAGCTCAGCAGAAGGACTGTAGAGTGGATTAGACAAGATGATAATCTGTCAACAATTCCCATCTAGTTTTATTTAGGAGTTTTGCAATGAATTATCTTTTCTAAGATAGTTCACCCATTCCTGCAGCTAATAGTCATTGTAGGACTGCTTTTAATGAGAGTTGTTCCAACATTGCAGTAGGATACATGTAAATCCACTCTGAGGACTACACAAGATGCACTAATGGCAGAATGAGGCACAGTGTAAAAAATCGATGCTGAACAAAAAGCACAGAAAATGTGTAATTATTTTAATTTTAAATGAAATAGATGTACTGAACGTGAATCTAAGCCTACCACTTAGAGTAGATCTGGAAACTCTTACATACATAATAGTCAACATTTTCTGTCTGTATCATGTTGCTCGTGTATAAAGTCTTCATTTTTGAGGACTTCCGTATTATTTTGTTTCAGTTAAGAGTAAATAGAATTGGCCTTTCAAAGAAATTTGCTGCAGTGAGAGCAAAAATTTAGGTTAACTGTACCTCATACAACTCCCTAAGAGCATTTTTTCCTTTTCATTGTTCTTCATCCCTGAGATCTGTGGAGTGGTTCAGACGAGCAGATAATCTTTCTTGGTCATCAGCTCAGAATTTTCCCAAGATTTTCAGTCATTTCTCATATATTCTCATGTTTCTCCCCTATATCCAGGGGAGTCCTTAAATACTTAAATAAGTTTTTTTGCTTGTTTGTTTGTTTTTGTTGTTTTTTTTTGTTGTTGTTGTCATTGTTGTTTGTTTTTCTTTGTTTGTTTGTTTTTCTTCTTCTTATTATTTTTTGCTTGCACCCTGTATATGCAGAAGCTACTATGAGAAAGGGAAAGGTTAGCCCAGCTTATGCCCGTTACCAACATTAAGAAAACCACAGTGCCACTGGCGGGGAAAGAAAGCTGCAAAATGGATACAGAAAAGGGAATTGCTGGGTATTCAGGGCAAAATAGGAGAAGAAGAAGAAAAAAGGAGGAAATAGAAGGAGCATAAGCAAATCTCCATCCTCATATCCAGTGGAGATATTTCTCTTTTTAAGTTCATTTAGATGAAAACTTGTCATTATAGTTATTAAAATACTTTAAATTCTATACATTTGCATAAACTTTTGCAGTTTCTTTTTTTGTAGTCATCTTTGCTGTCTTGGTGATACCTCAGTACTTGTAGTTTTTGGTACTTCTTTCCTGATTATCCCATGTACGTTGCACTGCAGCTCCTGTTTCATTGTTCAGGTAAGGAGCAAGGCAGGAGAAATTAAAGGAAAATAATACCTTAAACGTATCAGAGCCTGCCGTTGTACAATTCTCCACACATCAGTATAGCACTGAGAGTGCTGGGGATGCTGTGTTCAATGTTCACTGCTGATTTCGACTGCCACAACATGAAAATCTCCACAGCTCTTCTAGCGGTCGCCTGAGACATCCATGAGCACAGCAGCCTTAGTAAATGGGTGACTGGGGGACTTGCCGTGCTTCTTTCAAATAGGTTGTGATATCAACTCTTAACATAGCTTCAGAAATGCATTGTGTGCAGTTGTAGCAGAATGGAAGTGGAAATGTCCAAGAAATAAAGAGTTACTCCATTTTGCAAAATGAAAATATGTGTGTTGTTTGCAAATAACGTAACATACATATTTTCCTACTTAAATTATAACAATGTATTAATTGTAACTATTTTACAATCCTTCAGGTGGCTATAATAGCTGGAAATTTTGAGCTTGCTGAATATATCAAGAATCACAGGGAAGCTGATATTGGTAAGCAAAATATTTACAAATACTGAAAATGTTATACATGTTTAAGCCAAGATTTATAAAGATGTTAAATATGATTCAGTGTGAGATATGATTACAGGGCTAGTGATAGTATTTTTTCGGGGAGATTTTGAAAGTAACTTTTCCTTAAAAAATGCAGATAGGAGAAAAAAGATTAAATGTTTTCAAAACATACTCTAAAAAAAGAAAATTTGCTAAGTAATGCAAGTCATAGATGTTTTGTGAGTATGAATTAGCCATTTTCTAACAGGTTAAATACACGTGCACATACCCAGCAGAGATAAATTGGCTCCTGCAGGCTGTTTTGAACTTTTGCATCATCCCAAAGCAGCTGTCAAGTAGGAATAATTGGTCAGAAGAAGATAAAGATGCTTCTCTGGAATTGAAAACAGATAGGGCAGAAACCATATCCGTACCTCTCAGTGAGGGTGGTGTGTGAGACTGGATGAAGTCTACAGCAGTTCCAAATGACAGGCTTTAAGGGCCCTTGACAAAAAAACTTTAGGTTATTTAAAGATCTTTTTATATATTGAGTTCTGCCATTAAAATAAAGATCATTTCAATAAAGTGATTTCTAATACAGTTTAATTAAAATGAATTTAAATCCTTTAATTGAAACTCTATAGGAACATCCTGAAGTTGCACTAAAAAGGCATTCATTGTGAAGTAGGAGGGTCTGTATAGTTGTCTGCACTGATTTAACTCCATGATGCGTGTGTAAGACTTGATAGTGTTTAATTTATGTGGGAAACGAGGCCAGCTCACATACAACACAGGACTGTGAAATAATTGCTCTAGATTAAGGTCTCCCCTCCCTTTCCCTGCCTAGCTGCAAATGCTCTGCAGGGATATGGTTTAAAATTTGGCGTGATAATGTGAATTCTAGTAGCATTGTTATACTTTTAATTATTTGCAGTATGCATTGAGAGAACTGAGGAAACTGTGTAAAAGTTTTGCATAAAAGTCATGCTTCTGCAGTTCATAGTGAGCTTGGAAGGTTTTTATCTGACATAGCTGGATAGTTCCTTTCCATATAAGATGACTTCCTTCTGGATTTATAAATAGTCTGATGTAAAAAGTGAACTTAAAAATGAACCAGCTATTCGTAATACGGCGAGAATCTTCTTGTTTATATTTATACATGGCAAATGGTTTTAAAACTTTGTGAAGATCTTGAAATGAAAGGAAAGGGTTGGTTAGATTCAAGTGGTTCCCTTTATTTCTGCTGTACCAATTCTTGGTTCTTTGTCTTGCCTGTATAGCCAGAGCAGAACAAGTGCTTCAGGTAGACAAAGCACAGTACTGCATTTTATGTTTTTCTAAGTGTATTTTTTCTCTTAAAAATAGTTAAGTACAAGAAAAGAAAAAAGTCTAGTGAAGGAATGACTTGCTAGAGTTAACTATGTATACACTTTTGGTATAAGCAGCTGTAAAATGTGAGTAATGCAGTACACTTATTGTCAATAGCCTCTAAGCTGGTTTGCAGGAAACCACATTGACATTGATGTCATTGTTTTTCTGCCTGTTCGGTTCTGCACTGCTTTTCCTTCCCCCTTACTGGTGCCATTTCCAAGTTGTGTCAATGTATGAGAGAAATTGGAATGTAGTTAAAAAGTAAATGGATGAGATTTAATTTGGGAAAGAAATGATAGCCACATGGCTGTTGCTTTAGGCAGAACTTACTATTCCTGACTATAAAAACTTTCTGTAGGATTTGGTGATTTCTAAAAAAATGTTTCTATGGGAAGATTCTCCAGATTTTCCTGATGCCTTCACTTTTTCTCTGAAAAATGGAAATATTGGTGCTTCCATCACTCACTTGCATTTTTGCAAGATGGTGTTTGATTGTGTATAACTGTCTAAATTAGTAGGTTTGTCTTAAGGAGTTGCTTAAGCATTGCTTTATGATGTTCCTCCCAGCTAATTTAATTTAGCCAGACTTTTGTCCTTTAAGATTTATTACTTACAAAACAAACAAACAAATAAAATCTTCAGCAACTTGGCTTTTACTTACCTTGGCTTTTACTTACATTACTTGTCTGGTTATCTGCTATATTCCTGTAGTCAGTGCACCTTCTTAGAGCACAGAGGCAACAGGGTGGCAAGAAGTAGCAAAGAGCTAGAGAAGTATCCTCAAGATTTCATCTTTCATCCCTCAGAAAGTGTATTTTTGGTTAGATATTGAATTTTGATATTGAACGAGTTCACTAAGCCTTGTTGTTATTTTAGACCCACTTAATAATCAGTAAGTTACAACTTTGGGAAATTCTTTGGAATACATGCAACTTTGGGTGGGTTCCCTTTTCCCATGGAAGTTTTAGCTGGTAGATGATGAGGTGTTCGATCATTTAATAGTAAGCTTGTCAATGATATTCACGACTGTTCACAATAGCATTCATTGGTAGGAGGGGTTGGTTATGTATTGGAAAAAAAAACCTCCTCATTACTCTTGGAAGAATTCTGAGCTAATATTTTAACTTTTAGTGATCTTCATACAATATCTTTAGCAATAGACACTTTTAAAATGGAAGCCTAATATGCAACTAAGTAGTAAAAATAGAAATAATATTTTTTTCGTACCAAATCTACCTGCTTTCCTGGGTGTGTCATCTTGAGGCTGGGAAACTTTTAATTGGTGTGAGTGGTTGGAAGCTGGACCTAAGTTAGTAGTTTCAAGAGCAGCTTTTTTATCTGGTGACAGAAACAAGTTTTTACATTTCTCAAGCTGAAGTATCTGAAATTCAGAAAATAATATTTGCTTGAAATCTCTAACCTTACACAGTGAGGAACTACATTATCAGTGTCCATCTGTTTTGACATGCGCTAATTAACATTATTCTTAGATAATTTTGTTGTCCCAAGCTATTGCAGTAGGAAGTCACTTGTACTTTCAATGCAGAAGGTATTATGTGGGTGTCTTCCAGTTTGTCAGTAGTCACAAAGCTGTTTCGAGTGCTGTTGCCAAAACTGCAATTATAAGGATCTAACGGCAGTAATGTAATGCTTATGATTCATGGTCCTGTGCCATGCATTGCCGTGAATGAGCTGCTTTGTTCAGTGGCAGAGATCATAGCTCAGCCTTTCCACAGGAGGAGGAGATTGCTGCCTAGGCAGTAATGGGATGAGGCTGCAGCGTGCCAGCAGCAGGAGCACTACGTCTCAATGCACTAGTCCACAAGAGCTCTACATAAATACATTTGCATGCTTAAGTGCTGGGTATATCACTCATTATCTATTCCACCTTTGCCTGACAATTATATTTCATTGGCTTTTAGAGTAGGATAACCTTTTAAGTCATACACAAAATCTAGGGTTGTTCAGTTAAGGAGAGGCTGAACTGCATGTCTTGAAGTGAGCTTTTTTTTTTCTTTTTCTTTTTTATTTATTTATTTTTTCTGGCCTAGATCTATGCCAGATTGTAGTGCTAAGACTGTCCCCATGGATGAAGATGATAGAGAAGCAGCTCAAATGGAAAATGACCTGGGTATCCTTTAGCAGTAGAAAATACTAATTTACAGCAGAACTACTAAATCTTTGCTCCTCTAAAAGTTCAAAAATCTCTACAGATCAGTTCCCACAGAGATTGCCCTTCCTTTTTATTTCGTTATGAAGCACTTATATTAGACAAATAAGTTAAAATAATGAAAAAATAGGCAAATATAAGATAAGCCTTTCTGCAATAATTGAAAGACTTGACACTATACTGTAAAAAAAAAAAAA
>VXAA01001991.1:302637-332563 GCA_013399115.1 Anseranas semipalmata
AAAAAGAAGAAGTAGTAATATCTATTTTACAGCCATAAGAGGCAAAAATGATGACCCAAGTTAATAAAGTAATGTGACATCTGAGTGTAAGAGAGGGATGTTCTAAGGTGTGTAATGTCTGTTTGTGTCACTCAAATCTTGCCAGATTAAAACATCTACCCAGGGCCAATGTGAGCATATACTTTTAGTCAGAGAGCTGAATTATGTCTGTTTCCCTTTTATAGAAGCAAAGTGAAATAATGTTTGTATCCAGAAGAGAGGACATATGTGCTATTGGCAACCTGATTAATCCAAGGAATCCATACCTAGTAAACCTGAAAAAAGAGAGAGGAGATTTTTCCAGGAAAGTTTTCAGCTACATAAAATTGTGCTATAGAGGTGACTCAGTTGGCTAAGCTGAGTCTGTTTCAAGACAGATAAAGTCACTCAGGGTTTCAAAACTATCAGGAGAGGTCAGAGCTGGTAGACATACTCTGAGAGAGCTCTTAGCAGCAGCACGGTGGTTGAAGAGCATGAGCCACAATTGTCCTCCCTCCATCATTCCATCATGTCAATGGTGTCCATCATTCCTTCAGTCTGGAGAAAGCCTGATGTCCATCACATTCTTATCATGGATGGGTGCAGCCCTCTATCTCTTGGCTGATTTAACAGAGGAAGCTTATGATGAAATGAGGGATAATCCATGGAAGGGGGAGACACAGAATCCAAACCTGCTCACTATTTTCATGACTCTGATTTACAGTGCGTTAAATATTCAGACAATGTTGTACTTTAAGCACTTGCATTCCTCTTTGGCTCTAAGCCCTTGTCCCTCCCAGCAAACCAGAGTTTCAATGAACCTGATTCCGCTTAGCCATGGTACCAGCATAAAATCTGTTGGCAATTCTGTCCTATTAAAAAAATTCAACCCTTTCCTCTGAATGCTCAACATTGTGTGGGTTCTCTCACACATGCTCTGCCTTCTTGTATCAGCAAGTCGTTTCTTCCTTACCTTGCTGCTCTTCCCACCATCAGTTGCCACTTAATCTTTCCATCATACATTAGGTATCTGGGTGACTAGTCTGTTGAAACTGTGGCATGAAAACTATTCGGCGCAGATAACTATTTTCTGACTTGGTGCTGGCGTTTTCAGAAGCAGATTGAGGAAAAAGCCTTGCAAATAATTCCTGTGGCTCAGTACAGTAATGGACACCTCGCTGTCGTTAACAGGGAATGTTTGCATCCGTCTTATTTGACAAAAATGGTGCCATTTTGTAAGAACAAATCATATATGAAAGATAAAGGATTCAGAGGAGAGGAAAAAAGGATATCAGTAAGGGATTAAAAACCAGATCCGGATTTCATTGTATTTATTTCTTTTATGAGGTTCTAAACATCAGGGAATCCCTTTGTTTCTTTGACAGATGTTCAAAAGGTGAATGGAAATTGCCCTATCATTTTTAAAGTAATCCTATCTGAAACAAATGAAAATAATACTTTTCATAAAGCAAGAAAACCTATTACCATAAGGTACTTAGAAAGTTGTTTTACAAGCACTATAAAATACTTAGTATAGCTTCTCAGATTATTTCAATTCATCAAGCCCCTAAATTAGTTTTTTTAAGGAATTATAACAATGTCAAAACAGCTTATTCTAATTATCACTTATTATGAAAGTCTTTGGAACCCAGAAGTATCTTGGAGCAATGTGACTATTGCCCATCTTTTTTTTCTGCATTGAGGAAGACATTTACACACACTCCTGATGTACTGCACAGCAGTTACACATCATTTTAAAAAAAGAATGCCCCTTTTTAAACTTCTTTTTTTTTTCTTTTACCTAGTTACAGTACATTCATAATTTATTTAACTTCATGCATTTATTTATTGCAAACTAAGAGAAAGTAATGGATTAAAAGATGTGATGAATGGAAAAGTTAATCCCTGATTGTTTTCATCCAGCCTGCAGCTGTCTGTGAGTAAATGAGCACAGCAGATTTAGGAAGCATTTGCTATACAGAATTTACTATGGCTTCTATAGGATGGAGGTACAAAAACCAATCATATATATAATATTGAAGCTTTCATTAGGTACAGATATGCAGATATTAAGTGTGTTGCAAGCTGAAAATCCTTTGACTTGGACAGCCTATTTTTACATCTGTCTTTTGCCTTGGTTCTTTGTGATGAGATGAATTTTCAGATGGATTAAATGAAATGGGTTGTTCTTCTTCAAGTGAACAAGGTTTGTTTTATATTGTTCATCTTGTTCTTCAGCAGCGCTGAAGCTAGAAGCAATAGGATTCTTTTGCTTTGTTTTTGTATGCATTTTGTTTTTGAAAAATGAAACACATTGAGCTGGTGTGTGAGTTTTTGGTAGTTGATTAGCAGACTAACTAATACTTGGATACTGTTGCTAGGCTTCAAGTCAGAGTTCCTGTATTCCTCTATAATTATGCAGAGATATGTGTATGTGATGGTTTGTCTGTGCTTTCACATGGATTTTCTTTTCTTTCTTTCTTTCTTTTTTTTTTTTTAAATATTGAAAGTCTGCTAATATAGTAGGCTTATCCTTTAAAACATACATATTCCACACAGGGTAATTGCTTTTATATAAAACATTTTTCAAGTATGTGTAAAAGTATTTATTTTTATTGGAATTGTGACTGTAAATAGCTTAAGAAACATGCATTTTATTGTAGAATAAGCAAAACAGCTCTTTTAAAAAACAATGATACTAGTGGGTTTGTGGTAAAATTGCTTTTCTAACCCATTTTCTTTAATTAGATCAGAGTGATTGAGGTCAGCATTCCTGTTTTTTTTTTTTTTTTTAAGTTGCAAGCGATTTTATTAAATGCTAGCCAGCCCAATGAATATTCTGCTTGTTTAGTTATTTATTTATATTTTGGGGGGAACCTTTCAGCAATCTTGATTTTCATAAATCAAATGTCTGCAGAATACTTCTCAGTATGACTTCTCCTTACTTGAGAAAGATAAAAGCAGAAACAAGAAAGGGCAGTAAATCAAAAGACTTGATCTACAAAACTGTCAGCAGCATGCGACTAGTTCTATTTTTATCTCATGATACTTAATAGAAGCAAAAGGGACATAAACATGTATTATAGCCCTGTGTATTTGTAATTTGAATGGGAGTTGCATTAACCTGTTTCATATGATATTGGGCATTTTAACATGGAAAAGGGATAATATTAGTGTAATCAGGATACCAGTGACACCGAGATCTTCACTGCCCACATTTTAAATGCATATTGCATGGTAGATTGACATAATCCTCTGTTCCTTTTTGCAGTTTATTTTAAATACCTATGCTAAATTAATAGTTATTTCTCATGTCCATAGAAAAAAAGCTTTACATTAATGACTTCTAAGCTGAGTTGCAACCCAACAAATATTGAGTGGTGTGCAATAAATTTGTTGCTATTATTTATCTGTTTTTCTCCAAAGGGTTACAAGGAATAGAATATCACATGCTCAGTCTTGGTATGCAGTAGCAAACAAATTGGAAAACTGGGAATTATTATCTCTTAATGTAATTACATACAGAAATGTAGGGCAGAGTTTGAAAAACTTACAGTAGTTTCTGTCCCTTTGATCACAGGTAATTTTTTTTTTTTCTGCATATGTATTAGCACAAAATAGTGCAGTAACTGTTTAGTTTTATTTCAAAGTTTAAACTTCATTTTCAGAAGTGGATTGTTCTTGTTGGCCTTTGAAATTGTGTAGTTCGGTGCATATTAATATATTTGATGTTCCTATGGGTTTTGTAGATCAGAGCTTCTAAACTATCTGATGTGAAACTGCAGGAAGAGCAGAGTATTGCAGATTATGTAGTACTTGGTCATAGCCTGTGATTTCTTAGGCTTACTCTAAATTCTGAGCAGGCAAGTAAGGAAAGAAATGTTGACATGTAACTGCTAATATAAGTACTGTAGATTTCAGAATGATGTGGTCTGGTTTTGTAAACCAGTCTGTAGTGTGTTCTTACCACCTGCCAGGTAGGGAATGATTGCCACAGTTGCTCCTGTTAGAGTTTATTTTACAGACAGAACAAGAAGAGCCTTGTAACTGAGCAGAAAATAACCTACCAGAGGAACTCCAGGCTATCTTCAGTGCCCTTGAGCTAGTTTTGGTTTCATGCTCTTGCTTTGTGGTCTGAGCAGTGGGTGCAGATCACGGAGGGCTGGCTGGCTTATCCCCATCTTCCTCCTGGAGATGCCTGGGAGGATGGCAGAGGAAGGGTGGAAAGGAAGTGGGGATGCAATTGGTACATGTTTGGGTCTTGCCCCATTTGTCATGCTTGGACCCAAGCGGTTGGAATTATTTCCATGTCCCTCAGCTCCCACTTCTCCCCTTTGATTTTGCTTTTCATAGCTTTCACTGGCTTGAGACTTCTGAAGTAGTGTTCAGGGAAGTAAAATTGTAGGCTGCGTAAAGACCTAATGCAAGCTGATGAATTAAACAACGAGCAGACAAATAATATTGCTAGCATTAGGCTAGGAGAATAAGAAAAAGAAATAAAGCCTTACAGCATAAGCAGTAGGAAAAATTATCCAAGTATACCAAGGGTAATTGCTCTGACTGGAGACAAAGCAGAATGTATTTTTGGATATTGACCAGGTTATCAAATGAGTAAGAGTAATTTCTTGCTTTACAAAAAATAAAGTAATTGAGTGGATTATACTGTCCTCAACGATTTTGGTGAAATACATAAAAGGATAATGCCATTGAGCTAAATAAGCAGATCAAGGGTCATGTTATAAGCAGACAGCAATGCAAATACCCCAGAGAGCTCGAATGCTGAAGTTTTGAACTAATATTTTAGCCGAACTAGAACTTCTGATAATGATTTTCGGTTACTCCCTGTGAGTGAAATTCACATCTGTGTAAGCAGCTGTTGCAGTTCTGTTTTCACTAAAGTGCAGCACTGAGGTCTGAAGTGTTCATCTGAATGGTTCCAGCTGATGGCCGGATCCTGTGCTGAACCCCTGCAGCTCCATTGGAGTTGCTGGAAGTGGTAAGCAGGTAACTCGTCCCTTGGGAACCCACCTTTCCTAGCCAGTCTTCCAGATGAGATGCCTGATCCTGCCCCAGGGTGCCTTCAGGGGCAAGGCCAGGTACCAGAATATGTTGAATTAGGCTTAGGGGATCTAAGAAAAAAGTAGTACTTTTGGGTTTATATGGGACATGAAATTTGTTCAGTCTCTGACTCAATTTTATAGGTCACAGATCCTAAAGCTGGAGGAGATTTAGGGTGATCATGCAGTCTGACCTTCTCCATAGTGCAGATTACAGAATCTGTATTAACTAATTCCTGCTTGAACTGGATTATAACTAGAAAAAAAAAATGTCTTGTTTAAAACCTGCAATAATGGATAGATGGGATTTGGAAAATTGTATCAGAGTCTTGCTATCTGATGGCATTGGATCCATTTGTGAATTCTTCTAGTTGATAACTCCTTCATTAAACAGATGTATCTCGTTTCTAATACCAGTTTGTCAGCTGTATCAGCTGGACTTTGAATATAGCTCAATCTTCTCGTCTCTACTGTGTTCTGCAGCCACATTTCTGTTCTCCTTGATTTTTTTCTTAATGGACCGCCCTAAAACCATTCCTGTTTTAGCAACAATGTGATGATCTAAACTATTAGAGAGAAAAAATTGTGGGTAGGTAGGAGATGTAAAACCTGAATGAAGTTTAATTCAATTTAGAATACGAGAAACTATCATGGAATTTGTGGAGGTTTTCTATTGCTGTTTCATCAATATTATTGTAATTTTAAGTGTCTTAGGGCTAACTTATCTCAGGGTACATTAAAGTCTGTACCGCTATACTTTCTGTAATTGTGTGTGGGTTTCTTTTGTTTGTTTTGTGATTTTTTTTCTTAGGAGGGTTTGCTCTTTGGAAGTATGTGATCAGTGCATTTTAATCATTATATATATACATATATGTATATAAAATAAAACAGGATTATTTGGATGGCAATATGAATATCAGAATATCAGAGGGCCCACACCTGGTAAGATGAGGCAGGAAGTCTTCAGTGCAGATATGAGGCAGCCCAATCAGGGATAGTATGGAAGGAAAATTGTTTGAAGTGTTGTACAGAGAGTTCTAGTATCCCTGAAAAGCTAACACATTTTCTTTAGATCATTTTTCAGCATAAGCCTCGAGAGCTCTCTAAGATTGTGTCAAACACTACACAGGATTTCAAACAATGAAGCAGTGAAGCCAGGTCAAAAATAGAGGTAGGCCAAATGGAGAAATAGATGTGTGCCAGAATCCCATGGCTTTCTATTTCTGCCATTTACAATGGTAAGAATGCAGAAACAAGAGATGAAAGAATATGAAATATATGGTAGAGCTTAAAAAAAAAAAAAGAAAGAAAGAAAAGAAAAAGAAAAAGTGGAGTTGGCAAGAATAATCAGGAGTTCTTCCTGAAGAAAATTCCTGTATTTCCCAAAGTATATACAGAGATAGACTGAAAAATAAAGGAAGTGAAAAACAAAAAAGCTGTATGTGATGTACATCCTTATGCTGAGGACTTCATCACAAGCCTTTTTATGCACTCAGTGATTTCCTTTACATAATGAGACTACCAGACGAATACAAGCTTAAGGCTATAGGCAAGAAGGTGGATTTGTAACTTCTGGATACATGGCTGTTTATGTGTCAGTGTATATGTTAATGGTTGTGTTATGGAAAATAATCGGGTTCAATATAACTCCTACTTGGGAACATCTTCTATGGACTAATTGGGTTTGGATAAGGACAGCCTTCCAAATACAAAAGCAACTTGCTTCCATTGACAATCATATAAAACAATTCACTAAGCATTTGTATGAGCCTAGTGATTGTCAAAGATAATATTTTTCTTTTAGAATGGTTCAAATAACCTTTTCAAGCTACGCTTTTCAGTAATTGTTAATATCTTCCATTTGAACAGATATGTTACACTTCAGTGACTCCCTTACTTGGAGCTCCTCTGTCTATTATGCTAAATTTATATAATTTTACCCTCGTTCTTAACAGCTAAACATACTGATTTTCTTCCAGATGAGATTATTTATCAAAATTAAGTTGATGTTCTGTTTTCCATTCAATGTACAATGGTTTGGCAATTTGCTTTAAGAACCTAGGCTTCAGTGAAGAAATTTGTTTTAATATTTCATGACTAATCTGATTTTACTATCGTGTTATTCATGTCAGAATTTCAGAGAAAGTTGATCTTGTAATATGCAGTCTCTTTAAAAGGAAACAGTGTCCTCAGAGAAGACCATTTGTTGTCAAATTACAGATGAGGCTTGATAAAGGGATAGGCTTTGAAGCATGCTGCTTCATAATGAGTGTAATATTTCACACTGTATTTCACACTGCTCACAATATTTCGCGCTGTTGCTGTTACTCTGTTTATATCTCAATCTCATAGACTGGTGTTCCTATGTCTGAGTTGACAGCCTTCCCCTTGGAGTTCACGACAAGCTGTATCTTTTGCAGTCAAGGTTTTGTCACTCTGTGGAAGATACCTTCAGAGCAAACACTTCGTGAGTGTTTAAACCAGATCTCAGGATCTTGGACAGAGTTCTCAGGGAGCCCAAGGCAGTTAAAACTACTTGATTTTTTTTATGTCATTCCATCTCTATTTCAATGAGATGGTGTTTGGAGATTTTTTTTTCCTCTTTTGTTTCATTGCCAGATGTTCAGTTCATTGACAAAAAAATATTTTAGATGATTTTTCTGTATTTTGCAGTTTTGAGGGTTGCTGAATCAGTAGGATGTCTAGTTTACTAATTCCCATCGTTCTCTCCAGTCACACATGGTGGTCCTAAAGAATATATATATTTCTTGTTGCAGTAACTTTTTTTAAAGGAGGTCAGGGAAATTGTTTTTGTGTTATCTAGCTTCGTGTGTTTTCAGAAATAGTTGAAAATGTAAATTATTTCTTAACATAGTAATATACAAAAGAATTTATGGACAGCACATGCTGTTAAGGGATGTCAATTTTAATTTCTTCAATTCCCAAGTTAGCCAATTAGACATCAAGTTTTATTTGCTAGCCTATCTAAAGCTATCTTTGTATTTGGCTGTAAATATACATATAGATATAAATACAAATAAATAAGCTGGTTAAGGAATGACCTTATTGTTTTCCACCTCTTTCTCTGGAGCACTTCTCTCTGCTCACTCCCTGATACTTGGCCAGACATCTTCCATCTGGAGAGTCTTCCACAGTCTGCCCAGGGCAATGATGTTTACATGCAGTGCACAGCCTGGGAATCATGAGGATGTGCAGCAAGATTGATTTCTCAGGGAGTCTCTAAACTGTTACGATATTTTTTTCTCTTACCCTTTTTATGTGTGTCTTGACAATTTCATATGCAGGTTTTGAAGTCAAAAGATTATTTTCTGCTCCATCTTCTATGTAATGCTGCTGAAATAATTGTTCAAAATTTTTCATAAAAGACAATTATGATACTGTCTTGACTCAGAAGAGGTTGCAAAGTAAATTTTATCCAGGAGAGTGGCTACAATTGAATGAAATCCGTGCTGAATGAAAACAACAAAATATTTATTAAATTGAAGAGGCAGGAAGAAATAACAACCTTAATATTGTACTATCTGTCTAAGTGTTGGAGTACGTCTGTTTTGTTTTTAATTATATATTTCCGCTAACTCCAGTAGATTAGGCCCTCAGTACCCTAGCAAAGATACCATCCTAAAATTATTGTTGTAGCTGTTTGGCTTTTAGAAATAAGGAAAGAGTGAACATAAAATGGCCTTATTTCTCCTTCTAAAGTGTTCTCTTACTTGATAAATTTCCTTTCTCTATATATGGCCGTTTGTATTACAACATTTCCTACTTGGTAAACTGCCTCTTACATCTCTTCAGAACATCTGCAATAGTGAAATTAAACATGCACTCTGTGGTGTGTTTTCACTTTTAAATGTACCTTATCAAATTTATAATTTAACACAAATCATTTATTTATCCTGAAGAAATTATTTGTTGCTCCTGAAAAAGCCTTTCAAGTGCAGACTGTCAGCTTGCTTGCTGGTTTGAGTCTCTTTCCTTTTTTTTTTTTTTTTAATCTAACATCCAACCACTAGTATTGCTAGCATTTCTGGGACTGCAGGCACCAAGGTACATGTGTGTCTTGACCTCAGGGATTTTAGCAAATTAGTGTTTTCTTGTGCATTATGTATCCTATTCCTGCATGTTCTGCCTATGTGAATGCTCCTGCAGAGATGGGAACCCCCATAGCCCCCATCCCATGGAGATGTGCTACATCTCATGCTGTACACCCTGATCCTGGCTCACTCTCTTTGCCTTCAAAAGGAAATCCAATCCCTCCTGTTTGTCCACATAGCACTTGTCCAGACTGTTGTGGTCACATTAGGCAGGAAATGAAAAGAGGCTGTGAGTCCATAGAATTTTTTTGTGTTAGTTCAAATTTATCTTTACCCTTTTTTTGAGGGCTTAGCTTTTTATTTTGGGTCAAAGCATGACTTGTCTTGCCAGCTTCATTAACACTCTCAAGAACGCCAGGTGCTAAAGAGCTCTATTTTTGCTGTGCATATCAAGTGTGTCTAGTTTCTTGTGGCCTATTTTTACATATTTCTTCTTCTATGACTAGGAAAAGCAGTGAAGAGAACAAAGCGACTGAGAATAGCCAAAGAAAATGGCTATGATATTATTACAGGAAAATAAAGGGGAGGATATATTTGTGAGATTCCATTTCTGAAAGGCCATGGAATTAAAATTAAAGGAAGGAAATGATGCATATGAAAACAAATAAAATAAAAAGCAGAATAGTCCATTTTGTTGGCTATATTTCATCAGACAATTGACTATTTTCAGATAATTCTATGAAAAATATTTTTAGGCCTTTGAATAAAGGGTCCTAAAGTGCTAGTGGTTCAGAAATTTACTCCGTTATCCACCAGTATTCCAGAGTGCATTCTTTATTTAGCATTCAGTGTTAAGCAGTTATCTGCACAAAGGGAGGAGATGTTTTCCCAAGAGGAGGAGACATATATTCTACCTGGGAGGGTGGCTTAACCTGGTAGTCCCATATCTTAAAAATGCACAAATGGCTAGGTGGTAGGGAACTTGGAGGGAGGAAAAGAGATGCTCTGTTCTTTTGTGCAGAAGCCACCAGCCAACACAGGGACTCTGATGCTGACCTGGCAGCAAAAGGCAAGGGCTGGGATTCTGCTCTGTGGTGGTTTATATACATTTGATACTGATGGGATGAAAACCAGAAAAAAGAGCTGAGAACCACTTGTTATGACTTGGAGTATAGCAGCAACTTCTGGACACCCTTCTTGTCCCCTCAGCTCTTTCTAGTTGATGCATATCCAATACTGTGGTTGACAGGAGCTGAGTACCTAAGACAGTGCTCTCTAAGCATTTTAGTGTTGTATTTGCTTTTTTTTTTCTTTTTTTTCTTCTCCACAACCCTCCAACTTCAGGCATAACTATGTCTTTTGAAGGCAAGCCCAGAAGTTTCCTACATGTGCTTAGAAGCAGCAGCTGGGACACTGCTTGCTTACACTGAAAGGCAAAGAGCTCAGCTTTGTGTTGAACTGTGTTTAACACCAGAAAGCCTCCAAGCAATCAGGTTATGCTTGTTCAGCTTGGTTCTGTGCTACCAGATCCATACAGTGACAGTCTGGCTTGAGGAAAGTCTAGAATAACTTCACTTGTCTGCCCCAGAAATATGTCATCGGTTTGTCAGCTACTGTAACATCTACAGCCTTTTCTTCAACACTGCTACGAAGTCATTCATATCCCACATTGGATGTGTCCAACTGTAAATTCCAGCCACAATATTTTATAATTTTTTCAATTTAATTGCATCTTGCCTGTTTCAGATCATTTATCCATTTAACCATGATTGTTTTCATGATTCTTTCCTTCATTCTCACCTTTCCTCATTGTTCTGTTTTTGTCAGTGCCAGCTTCTTTCCTGTTCTCTCAAGTATGGTACCTTGGTTCTCTTCTGTTTTTTTTTTTTTTTTTTTTTTTTTTTTTTTGNTTTTTTTCCTTTGTTGTTCAACTTCTATTCCCATATAAGATACAACCCTTTTCTGTGTCTGAGGAACTTGATAAGATTTCTGCCTGCTGACTTGTCCTTTGACTCAGCAATTTTGTATGAAACTGTAAGCTTATTGGAATACGGAAAATACCCTCTTTGCCCCCCATTCTAAAAGAGTAAGGCTGAATGTGACCGTGCATAGGGTAATCTTCTGCACCTTTTCAGAGTCTGGCTGATACAAAGCTAAAACTCTGCTTATGTTCATCATGCCACAGTGAGTGCAGCAGTTGCAGTGAATTCTGAAAGTGATATATGAGATACTTGAGCCTGAAGTACTGTGAGTGCCATGGTATCTTGCATACTGCTGTGCTGCAGCTACTGGTGGAGGTGGCCCTGTTTTATAATAGCATTGGACTGCTAGCAGTGGATTAACAGCTTAACCCTCCTCGAAGAAAAGATTGTATTAGGAGAAATCGGGAATTACAAGCAGTTGTAAAATATGGTGTTGGTCTTAGATTGGATCCATGGAGTTCCATGTTTTAGAAGTTATGTGACATTTGTTTTGGAGTTTAGGAATTAAAAATAGCTAAAAGCAATCCCAGCAGTCTGCTGACATTCTTCCTTTCTAATCTGTACTTAGGACAGAGTGGTTTTTTTTCCTCTTTTGACCTATTAGCTTAACAATGTTTATTCAGACATCTTAGTAAGCAACAGATGCACAATCTTACATATGAAGTTAATCAAAAGAAACAACAAAATGTAAGAACTAATCTAACACTGTTTATTTCAACTAAATGAGAGCAAACTTACATTAGCTAGATTCCTAATATAGAAAATGCCTTGGACTTTCTAGCACAGAACTGTGTTTTTCTCCTTGTGGTAAATAATGCAGTCATCATTGTTCTACAAGCCACCTGAAAGGTGTTGAAAAGGACATTGAAATATAAGGTTCTAAAATGCATATTTGAATTCAGTTATGTACCTGTATGTAAACATTACAGAGTGAATATAGTGTTATTCTGAAGATGCCCATAATTTAATGAACACAATAAAAAGAGTGTAAGAAAAAAGCTTTCTTTACTTGAGAACCTGGAAACAGAAAGCATTGAAGGAATCTTTCACTTCTTAAAAATATCTAAGATTCATTCACATTGAAGCCAACTCCAATAATTTAGCTAGTGTAATGTTTACTAAAGTGCTCTGCTTGACCTCTGTGCATGTATTAAATCCAAGATCCACTGAAATCACTTTTTTTCTTTTGCTAGCTTGGTTGTGCATAGTTGGAGAACATAAGTTTTTCTTACTGTGGTTGGATGGGGAAGAGTTTGCCTTTATCATCTTTGTTGCCAAAAACTGAAGTCTGGAGCCAGTCTGCCTCCAAAGCTGGTGGAGGTTTCTCACCACGTGCCTGTGCTGAAGGGTTTTTTATTTCTTATTTTTAAATAAGAGAAGGTCTTGCTGAGTCAAAATACCAGTGGGTTCACTGTGCTTCTCGTCTTTCTGTGGAGTACCTGTGTTATATTAGCGAGTAATTCTAAAGTGAGTTACTGGCAAAAATAATTTACACAATTAAGCATATTTATGACCTGTCCAGAGGTTTGGAGTGAGCAGTACTTAAAAACTTTTTGATTGTATGGTGGCATTAATTATGATCAGAGCTTAATGGAATTGTGGTTTTGTTCATTAATTTCTTTTTTTTTTTTTTAATTTCTAAAAAGAAAGCAATTATGGAATTATAAAAAAATGTATGTATATATATAAGTGTAGGGGTTCCCCTGTTGAAGGAACTGCCTCTCCTCCACTGTGCAGAGCTGCAGCCCTGGGGATGGAGGACCCGTTCCCTCCCAAGACTGCGGCGTCACGCAGCGGTTCTGAGTGTGGGGTCCCTGCGTTAGGGGATGCGCCGGTTGCCATGGTGACTGCTCCGCGCAGCATCCCCTGGGCTGGCAGCGACCGCCCCACCCGCGACAGGAACCTGGGGATTTCTGTGCCATGGGCACTTTCCTTCTTGTGAAGCCGTTCATGTTTTTGGTTTCCACCCATGGCTGCTTCTAAATAATCCTCAGCTGGAGTTTATGTTACACCAGCTGATGAGGGAAAGGGTTCAACTGATGAAGGAAATTTTCTTGTGTCTAAACTGTTATGCAAGTGACAGCTCGTGTTTTGCATTAAAGAAGTGTAAATCTGGATGAAATCCACATAAATTTTTACAGATTAAGGCCAGTGCCTTATCTTAGGGTGTGTTTGAGTTTCTTCTTTGAGAAGAAAAAAGACAAAATCTATTGTTGTTGCTGGCAGCTAGTGTACTGCATCCTATGCAATCTGAAAAATATCTATGTCCTGTACAGATTAAAAAAATCTGCTTCTCTTTTGATGTACATCTTTCATCTAAGTGAAAAAATAAAATGGAGCAAGTTGGCAGTAAAGAGTTGTTCAAAACCAAAGATGCCTCATTTAGTTATATTTAATGTTTGGTAATGATGTATTTTTGACATATGAAGATAAAACTGTAATGTGCTTTGGATATCCAAATGTTTGTACTGATCCAGTGCTATATGCAGATTAAAATCTAAAATTATTTGATTAATACTGGGTTCATGTATGGTAGCAGTTATGCTGGTTTCTGAAAAAGTAAGTTACAATGACATAAGCTTCGAATATAGCTTTTATAGATTACACCAGCATATGGCTGAGACACTTTGTTACCACCCCTAACACAACAGGCTCTAATTTTAGAATGTCCTTTATCGGTTACAGCTAAATTGTTTTTGTGATATGCTTTTATTTGAGAGAAGTAAAGGGTTTTTTTTGTTTGCATTTTAATAATCATGCTCAAGTCCATTGAGCTTTGTGGAAGCTAGAAAGAAATAGGAAAACAATGAGTCATTAAAATACATGCTGTAAAGGATTACATTCTCTATTCTGGTTGAATTGCTTCCAGGCGCTAAGGAAAAGTCAACCCAGTATCATATCATAGTGTTAAAGAAGTCTCAGAATTTTGGCAAGATTTTTCTGCCTTTTTTTTTTTTTCTTCTTTCCTTGATAAATACTCCTGAAATTTGACTTTGGGTATACCAGTCATCCATGCTACATGACAGGTGCCTATAAAGGTCTGCATAAATTGGGCATAATAATATTGGGTGGCACTGGTACAGTACCATTTGACCATCAGCTAACATCAGTGTTAAAGTAAGGTGTGTTTCTGAACTCATGTGTAAGTCCTTGTCACCCAAGGTCAGTATTTTACTAAGTTGTTATATCGAGCAGAGCTATTTTAAGGGGTGAAATGTTCAGGTCCAGAATTTATTTCATGGGATGTCAGGCTAGCACACAGGTACAGTCATTAGAGATCATGATCAAATAAGTAACAGTCTGTGACTTACCTTCCTTATGCATATCTGTAGATGTAGGGTTGCAAGAAATGGGTTTTAGTCATGACATTTCACTTACATACTCTGACCATTTTTGTATCATGATAGACCCATTGCATTTACATACACCTCATAAAAGCTGCAGGGTGTCCTTTTCAAAACAGGGTTTTCTGTGTAAAAAGCATTCATACTTCTGGGTTAAATAACATTTTATAGGTTGCTTACTTCTGATGTGGCAAGATGTGAACAGATATATTTAAAAAAAAAAATCCAGATCAGTTAGTTAAATTTCTTTTTTAGCCTTAGATAAGGAATATTTTCTGCAAAACTGAACATCTTTTGATTGCATAAAACTGAACAAGCACAGCCAAGAGTTACACTTGTATAAAATAAAGCCATTAGGGTCTATCTTTTTTTTTTTTTTTTTTTCTGTGTAAAAACATCAGTGCAATAAGGACTGACCCAGAAGAAGCTTTAAATCAGAATCAGTTCTCTATGTTTAAAGATACTTAAGATTTCATCTTTTATCACGTATAGATTTGGGACAAAGTCAGTGTAGTTTGCATATGAAGACAGGTGCCAGTTCTGAAGTATTTGGCAAAATATTTGGGTACATATTTCGTGTCCTTTTTCTAGAATGCTACTGTTTTGTGTCCTGGATTAGGAACAGAAGGACAGGAGATCTCAATTATTCAACCAAAATGAATAATCAAATTTATTAAGGATTTTGAGTATACATGTACAATGTCCTAATGATATTAAAAAAAACTAATTTTAAGAAATTTTTTACAATATCAGTTGATTTCAAATGTAGGGGCTACTTTTGGCAAAGAAACATCTCCACATATTCTGTGGAAAATTTTATATAACTTTGTAATAAAAGCATCATGTTTAAAGTACGTAGGATCCTGAGAATCGGAGGTTAACATTGTCTGAGGATGTGTTTGTGCTGGGTCTTCCTAGGGAGAAGTAGAGGTCTCTCTGCTGAAATCAAGAAGACACCGTGAGAGTTGAGCTTCAGTCTAGATTTATGTGAACATTAAAAATGTATTGGTAATTTCCATTAAGTGAGAGCCTCACCCTGTTCTCTCTGACTTTGGCTCCTGTTTCCCATCACTAACTGTTGTGTTCATGGGTGGCTGCTGGCTGTGTTGGTGCTACCCGATACAGTGTAGATGTCACATTCCAGCCTTCAGCAGATCTAAAAGAGAGAATTTAACTGAAAATTCATGAAGGGAAATACAACTGAACTACAGGAAAATGAGCTGCTAGTTTTATGTCAGTAGTGTTTCTGACCATGTAGAAGATAATGTGACTATCCTAAGATACTAGCCAAATTCTTACAGAAAAAATATTTCATATTAAATTCTTGGTGGAGGTTGTTATTAGTTTTATTTCCTTTCTTTGTCAACAGCCTATTTTTCTCACTGTAGTTACAATATCTACCAGTTGTTATTATTATTTTTTGTCTCAGTCTTTCTGATGGTCAAATTTTAAAAGGACTGCAAAAGGGTATGGCACTAATAGATTTTTTGCCACCTAGAGTAAGGCATATTTAATTTTTTGTTTGTTATTTTACACTTTCAAATTTCACAGTTATGACAAGAATGTGTCATTTTCTGTTGTAATTTGTCATTCTGAAATTTCATGAGATCAGGTCTAGGGTTGCAAACAGTATTTTTGAGTTTAACTGATTGTTGATATGAATAAGTAGTTAATTAAAGCTAGCCTTTTTTTTATTATTGAAAATGTCTCGTCTTAAAAATAAACATCAGTTTCCACTGAACTGTAAAATCTCTTGCTGTATATCTGTGGGGAAAAACTGCAAAAAAATACGACCACTATAATGATTGTCCTTAAAAACAGAAGCGCTAAAGCTATTAAATTCTGATAAAGAACATTAATGTATGGAGTTTATAACAGCCTGAGTATGCATCAATGGTAATAACTTTAGATTTGTGGAAGCACTTTGCAGTATAAGGTTTATGTAGATTTCATTGAAAATTTATCCAGGGTGATTTCTATAAACTTGCAGAAATTATGCACGCCTCTACTGTTCACGTTAGCTTGTATGTAGTGTATAACTTCTTAACAGCTAACTGGACCTTTAGTTTCTCATTGAGATTTAAAAATGAATTTATGATTTCTGATTGTACTGTTTACTGTTGTATTCTCCTATATAGACATAATAAAATAATTGTAATTGATCACAATATCAGGTAAATCCCATTGACGCTTTCTATTGAAAATAAAGATGGTGACAGCAATAACTTCTACCCTCACTGAAAAAGTGTTTTATTAAACTTTAAATTTGTTTTTATGCTTGAACGTTTTATGGCACCTTTTATGGCCAGGGTGCCACAGTCAGATAAAGAATGGAAATAAACTCCAAATTATAGTCACTGCTACAGCAAACAAAGGCTTTTAAAAATAGAAGTCAATTTTTCTCAGGTATGTGCCAAAGAATCCGCCTTTATTGACAGGGAGGGAGACTCTGCTTGACTACAAATAAAGCACGGGCATGAGTCGGTGCTTTTGCCATCATTCCAGAAACAGGCCAGTTCGCAGGTTAAGCTGCACCAAGCACCTGCAGCCAGGAGTGGGGCCGCAAGGATCTGTGCGGCTCCTGCAGTCTCCATGCTGGCGATGTGGAAGAGTCAGGAGTTCAGAGAAGGCTGTGAATGATCTTCATTCTTAATTGCTTTCCCTTGATATGCATTTGATTCTGAGCTGCTTAACCACTGGTGGATTATTTCAATTTTCCTGGTGAATAATGTATGAGGGTATATAAGTGGATGTTCCCAGGCTGAGTGGGCTGCAGATGAAAAGTGTCAGCTCCTTTGCAGCATTAATGTGCAATTTTTTCTCAGGTTAAAGCTGTAGAGAACCTAGATAAGCTTTTTTTGGATAACTCCTACAAATGCCAAAATATTGGCAATGTTTGCTTTTTCTCTTCTTTTCCATTTGAATACCTGTTATTACAGTGAAAAAAGTCAGTTGCCAATTTTCCATTAAGAATTTGTTTTCCTCGGGACTCCCCTTCAAGATTCAATGCTACATTGTTGTACCTGCTGCTTAAGCTTCCTGAAAACTGACAGGAACGGGGGTGTCTTTGTTTCTCTGCCACTGAGGTTAATTTCTTTTTCTGGCTCAGGAGACTTTGAGTTGATCCCTTCTTGCACCTCCTTCTTACTCTTTAGTATGTCCCCAAAGGATAAATGGAGTATCCTTCTCACCAGCAACCCTGAGGCATAGATAGATGTGATTCTAGTGTATAATATGTCCAGTATTCTGTACCGGTAGATCTAAACACAGTGAATCCTGTAGTAATTGAAGCAACACTTAAAACCACCCATGGTGCACTTGTAGGAAAACGTCTACTGATTTTCCCTTATCAAACTACTAAGGGGCTGTTGAGTGTCTTAGTGGACACTTGTGTCAGTCACTGGAGTAGTCAGAAAAGATCAGAACTTGGGCAGTGTTCAACAGCTTATTAGAAAATATCGTTTTGTATTCCTGAATGCTAGAAAATTAAAGCACCGCCACTCTTCTCATTGCTTGTGGTTAGGCTTATAATTATGGGGCATTTATTCATGATCATAATTTGATCCCTAAAATGTCAAAACTCTGAAACTTATGCCATGGGCCATTCTAAACCAAGTGTTTAATTGAAATGGTCAGATGTGTAATGTGAAGGCTTTCAGGGAGGTATGCAGTGTATCATATATTTTGGAAAATGACATTTGATATGAATCCAGTGAAAGTGGGGTTAGAAAGAACTTCCTAAAAAGTGAGATCATGTTACTGAAGCAGACAGTCCTATAAAATATAACTTCAAAACTCCCCGAATATAACAATATCACTTGAATTTAGACATCCAGACATGAAATGTAGATAAGCACATTGTAAATTAACGCTTTTAAGCTAAATGTGGCCTGACATTTAATAAGATAAAAGATTGAAAGCTTGTGAAATTGTAGAGATGGTATAGTAAACATGACATAAAGTTGTGCAAATGTTTAAAAAGCAGCTATGGTTTAATATCTATGATAGCAGAACTCCACAAGTATTCAAAAACAGTCCTATGAGTATTTTGTGGGCTCTTTGTAGTGTTTGATGTTCAGATGCTGAAATTTGCAGTGAAAGATTTGGCAAAAATGTACATTCTTAGAAGTGTTAGTTTTTTACTAGTATCAGATTGTACAATATAAATTCTCAAAATATAATCAAAGAATAATAGAAAGGCAAAAGAGAAAAAATGGTTTGAGAAGATGAGATTTCAGATTTTTTGTGACAGTGGGGTGTTGGTGGTACCTTGTCCACCACTATGGAAGGTGGTCCCAGCCTTTCACGTGTGTAACTCAAAGCACTGCAGAGGAAGCAGATTTTTTTGTTGTTTCAGTTGTGACACTAAGATATTCCAGTCTTCCAATCCCCGTATCACCATCCTCTGCTGTCCTTAATTACTCTTAACATTCTTCATTATCTTCCATTACCTTTATCATTATCTCATTTTCATCATCCCATTTCCTGTGCAAAGTGACAGGGACAGCAGAGTGGGAGAAACGAGAGCTCACTTCCTCATCTCCTCTAAATGTTTGTTTTCCCCTTTTTTCCATTTTCAAATCATGCCATAAGAAGAACTTCACTTACATAACTTCTGCTTTCAAATTTCTCCCCTTAAAATCGAATTCTGACACCTAACTTTTTGATGTTGCCTTCGTTCCTTGCCCTTCTGAAAGGATCCTGCTTCTCATATCCAAGTAGAAGTCCCCGGAATCTGTTGCTGTCAGGTAAGGGTTAAACCACAGTCATTTTTCTCTTTGGGGGTAATGGTAGAAAGATCTGATTTTGGTGCTTTTATTCCCAATGAAGGAAAATTAACAAAACACAGAGGTATTTTAGGAGTGTAGCTGCCCCACGAGGAAAGACTTCACAAATCACTATTCTGTTACCTTGAGCTTGTTTACATTGGCGGTGGCTAAAGAGGATCTCTGTTAAAGATCCTGGCCTCAGAATGCCTCTGAACTCCACTTTTGGGCCTTAGTATGTTGAAAAGATGGATGGAATTGAGAGAGTATTTTTGGAGTAAAATGCTATTCATTGTGACTTGTAGAATAACCTGTTTTTAATGTTTTATATTATGCTCATATATATGAAATTAAATATCCAAAATTGTTATTAAATGCTGTGTTATCCCAGTCAGTATGCCAAACAGAATGCTAGGGGGCTTCTGTTTTGATGAATGACAGTCTTGGCACCACTCAACTCTGTGTCCTGGGCAGACACAGGCACACGCACAGCCCCTTTCTCTCCTTTGTTCCTCTGCTGGGTTTCCTATGGCTGGGAGGCTTGGCTCATGGGCCGGGAAAGAACTGCAGCGTGCTCTGGTGCACCCCAGTGTGAGCATCCCCTTTGGAGCTGTTCATGGAGGAGGACTGCAGGATGTGCAGTAAAGGACACCTACCACGTTGGGTAGGGCTAGGCTAGATCTATCAAGAGTCTGATGTACTCTAAGTGATTTAATGGGCCAATGCAAACATCACCAAGAAGCCCCGCAGAGCTTAATTTCCTTCTGCCTTTGTTCCCAGGAAAGAGAGTTCCATAATGGATCAGAGACAATGATTAATAGCAAGGCAGACAAAGCACAGCCTTTGGGTGGAGGTGCTGTTGACAGTAATGACAGAGATTACTTATATTTCCATACCACAGCACATGATTAACAAAGCCTCACGCATTCTGGAACTGATGTGCAAGGCTTTACTTACTTGTTGGTGACCTTCTATATGGGGACCAGTGAAAATATCTTAAACAATTGTAAATGTGGAAGTATGTTTAGAATAACATTTATTTTAAGAATGGTGGAATATTGTATATTTATACTGTCAAGGAAAAATAATGCAATTCTGCACCTGATCTCACAGTCTTGTTGCAAATGACATTTCAGCAAGGATTTTGTATATAGGAGCTTACTCTACATGGCCCTATCTATCTTTATTCTTTGGAAAGCCAGAAACGTGCAGCAGAAGAAAGGCAGCTTTTATTTTGGAAATTTCTGCTTAAAAATTAGATGTTTTATGGTTTGGACCAAATTAACATTTTTTTTAAATTATTATGTCACAACAACAGATCAAAACAGAGACTACAAGCAGGAAGATTGTTTTAAACCTTATAACTGCAGTTAATATGTACATTGCAAGAAGTGGGGCAGGCCTCCTTGCAAAATGCTTGGTTTGTCTGTCTCCCATCCACTATAGAGCATCATCCATCTAATTATGATACACTGTGCTTTTTTTTTTTTTATGAAAACCTTAAAGCTCGTTGTTTGATTTTAGTATTTTTGATGTGTAATAAATAGGATACTAACTATACTTCTATGAATATAGATAGTTTTTTTCTACAGATTTCTTTTAAGAGATTGGTTATAGCTTAATCTATACTGATATTTTACTTTGTGTTAGTGTATTGATATTTTAATGGGGTTTGCAATTTGGTTGTTAATAGGAAGACTCCAAATTTTATCACACAATATAGACAGGACTTTTTTCAATGTATGAAAAGAATAGCTGCTTAATTTTTATTCAAAGTCACTGGAAATTGGGCATAAATGTCCTTTTAAACATGCTAACTTATCCTAACTTTGGAATTTAATGGAGACAATGGCCTCGATGCTGCACAGGGGTTTACAAAGAGTCTACATGAGCCATATAGATTTCCAGAGACAAAGTAGGGAAATGGTTGTACAATATATGAGCTCAAGTTCACCAGATTCATTCATGTAACATTTTTATCAAGAACAGTGTAGACAAAGAAAGCTTACATAAAGTATTCTTGTAGTATGTCTACAGCATATTTGTCTGTGGACGTGTACACACATCTGGGTATATGCATATCCATTTTTTACAGTAAAGTGAGTGACAGAAGCCATTTTAATAATTTCTCATTTTTTAAAATAAAATGCTTCAAATATTTCAATAAATATATATCTTTTTTTCAGTGTCCTTATCATTATCAAAAGTATAAAGGAAATATTAAACTTATTGTTATCTTAGGTGTATTTTGACTGTACTCTTCTGTCACTTTAACTGTACTTTATCTTTTTTGCATCCGAGTTTCAGAAATGGATGTGACTAATAATATGATGCTGGATCAAAGGAAGGATTTTCAGAATTTAAATACTTGTTGCAGCAACAAAGACCATGTTCGCGGTTTCTTAAAAAGCAAATAAACTTCTTTTCGAATCAGTAGGGATGAATTAACCAGTATTTTTTTCCATCAAGAATGTAAGACACAGTTCAAGGTGTTTGTTTTCTTAAATGATTGCACAGTATGTTTTGCAGGAATAAATCACATGGATAGCCTTTTACAATAGTAGAATTTGTCCTTTAAATTATGAAGAAAGTTTGAAGATAAGTCAGTTAAATTCCTGGTGAGAGACATTCGGTTAGAATACATTTAATGATTATCTTTTATCACTGTTATGTCTCAAAGGAAAAAAATACTCGATGTGTAGTTGCACATTGTTATAAGAAATGGCTGGGATTGGCATTTATGAAGACTGACACTGCTTGGTAACTACAATATTGATGTAGTTGACAGCTTTTGAGTTTGCCTCAACCGTGTTGACCACGTTAGAGCTGGTTAGAAATTTCCAATAACTTTTTTTTTGGAGGAGGAGAGTTCATTATCAGTGAAGTTAAAGTTTGTATGAAAATGTTTGAGTTTGATGAATCTCTGAAGTATTCTCCAGTGGCTACCCCACTCCTCATCCAATGTAAAAAGTTCTTATTTGTGTCTGGAGACTTGCTGGTTTGTCTCCAATCTCCTATCATCATTTGCTTATAGTTCCTTTTCAGACTTTGTTCTGCAGTTGGATATCTTTTCAAATGTATATTATGCTAATATAGCCAAAGTGATGGTTTGCTGTGCTGTGATATAAATGTTTTAAGACTCTTCCCCTGAGCCTTAGCTAAAATACAGGATGTTTTTAATGCAGTTTCATTAGGTTTCGTTATTACTGGTTTAAAGTTGTAATGTAGTACCTTCAAAGTTTTTTTTTTTTTTTTTTTACTTTTTTTCATTTTTATTCAAACCGTGGTATAACTTGGATTACAGGTTGTCAGAATCAAATTGTGCTGCATTTTCTACCATGGTTACAGCCTTTGTAATAAAATGTATAGATGTACCATGTTCTGTTTTTATTAGAAGTTGGAATTTATCTTGAGAACTGCTTAGTTTTATGACATTTTCTGTTCTTGTCAGAATCTGCCATGACAATTGCTTAACAAGGAATCATAACCACATGAATTCCTAATTCTGCTCAGTCTTTCACCTGATGAAATGTTCATAAACACACAGTACGGGGTGATCATCTTACATCTATAAAAAGGGCACTGAGAGCTGATCTAATTCTTTAATCTGTGAATGTGCAACAGAAGAGAAATGTATACAATGCATATTTTGGGGAGGATAGTTTTAAAAGGAAAATGCCCCAGTGGGTTACAAAACCAGTGAGCAAAACTACTAGTCCTGCTTCCTCTAATTTATATCTCTTCAGCAGCTTTGAGCTGATCCAGACTCAACCTAGCTGTAGAGCCATTCATTCCCTAAGCCCAGCAAGCTCCCTGGGCAGCGGCTCTTGGTCCAGGAGGAACAGCTAAGCAAAAGTGTGCCTGAGCATTGCCCATCATCCAGGCGTCCCTGAGTGGTGGCAGGAAAAGCCCCATTAGGGAAATCTGGGTCTATGAGAGCTGCTGTGAGGCAGCCCCCAAACCAAGGAGCACAAAACTTGCCTAAAGTCGATTTTGTACAGTTCTTTTCAGTGTAGCTCACAGGACAAAAATCTTAATAGATTAAATAAGAAAGATGAGCCTTTCAGAATCTAAGGAAGACATGGTTTTGTAAGTAATCATTTGAGCAATTTGGAACACTAGATAATCACAAATCATATTCAGTTATTGAAAGCAAATGACAACTTTCCAGTTACAGCTTCAAAGCTGTTTGCTGCCTTCTGTATTTTCAGAGGCTTCTCACTATGTAAAGGAAGGTTACACCAGGACACATCTTTTGATATCATCTGACATTATGCCGTGCACCCATCACATTGCATCATCATTGAAATAAACACTGTTCCGATCATGTCTTTTCCTTCCATTAAAACTTAATAACAAAAAATTGAAATCGCACTTGAGACTGAATGGATTCCTACTAGTTTTCTTTCTGTATTTGGTTTTGATTTCAAAGGCTAGGGTAAGTAGAGATGAAAAAATTTCATCTTTGCTGAAATCAGCAGTCCTAATGAACAGTTATGAAGGTTCAAATCTTCACCCTTTGTAACTTCCTAGATGTTTCATTTTTCAAAATTTAGCTGGGGAAATCAGATTTGGTAAAGATCTAGTATAGTACAACAGCTAGATGAACGTTATTATTCCAGCTTACTATATTCCTGCAGCATTTTGTGTGGGTGTTTGTATCCTGTTCAGCTTTCTGTGTCTCAAACATTTCCAGTTTCCCCTGGGAGATTTTTTCACATTCTAATGCACCTCATTGTCAAAATTTAAATCAGTAATATTTTGATGCAATGAAGAGACATGATAGGATTGCCAAATTAAAAAAGAAAAAACAAAAACAAAAAAACAGAATTCTTCTTTCATGACAGTCCTTTTATGCTTGAATGGAGACAATGTTCAGGTCAGCACCCAAGCCCTCGCTTGGTTACAGTAAGTCATGTTGTGGTACAAGGTCTGCTTCTATTCCTTTTTTGCCATTGTTTCAGTGGCATACTACTACGTTGCATACTTCTTTTTCTTCACAGTTACTTTTGTGTAATGTCTGTAGGGAACTTAAGCAGTGACTTACACAGTAAAATAGCATGAGTAAATTATTTAAAATAGGTATAGTCACTTCAGTGTGATTTAATAATTAAAAAACCCTTTTAAGAAAAAGGCAGCTCCACAGAGACCTATGGTAAAGTACTGCAAACCCTTGTTTGAGATCTGGTGGCTCTGACCAGCAGCCCTGAAATTTCTGGATTACTGTGAAATGGTCAGCTGTGACAAGGACAGGAAGATCCTCTCAAGCTTCCTATAGTCCCTGGTGTTTATGTTAACCGTTTAGCGTGAATGTTGCATCCTGACTTGTAGAACGGTGTATGGGAACCCTTAGCATAGACAAACTTCAGAAATCTGTCTCTTTTTATTTTATTTTAAGCAGTATTTTTTTTTAATAAAATGAAGTCCCTTTTGAGGCAATTTTTTGGGAATGAGATGTCAAAAAAATGAATCAAATATTCCAGGTGCAATCTTTTTATGATTCTAGGAGACTATTTCCAGCCCCCTTATCATGATGCCCCAGTGCATGAAGATGCAGACTGAATGTCCTTTTTTGCTTTCTTATTTCTTTGCAAGTTCACGATTAAATTATCATCACAAATTCAGATCATTAAAACATTACCTCTCTTGTCTTTCTATTGCTCTCTTTTAAATAATTGTTTAATAACACAAATGCATCTAATAACATGAATCTGTTACTTTAAATAAGCAATATTTTATTATCAAATCCAGGCTTTTATATAAAATCTGAAATGCTCGCTTTATTTGTGTACATGCACATGCACATATAGAGAGAGTTAGAAAAGCCTAGTACTAGCAGTTTGTTTTCCCCATATATAGCTATAAATCTGTGCAAAGCCCAGTGTAAATTGAGATGTTAACTTTAGATTACAAACAGCTTCATTTAGGAAACCATGCAGAGAAAGGTATTGCCTAAGGATGTAAAAATATTTTATTTCCCTGAGAAAACAAAGTGGTTGCTATGGGACAGAAAATTGTCTAATGATGGCTTTACACAGATAAATACGACTGGGCAGAATTAAAATATTCAAACCACAGTGGGCAAAAATGTTGATTTTTCTCGGATATGTTTTTGAAATTTTTTTCTTAGTGTAGATCTAGATACTTTCAAGAAAAGTAAAGAAGCAGGTATTTTTCCGTAGGGTACAATTTAATTGTTTTTTCTTTCCAGTCCTCCTAGAATACAGTGCAAATGAAACATATTTGTTAAGTCAAGCAAGCTTTTAAATGCCTATAAGAAAAGTGCTGTCCTTCTGAATGCTGAATGGTGATTTTCTGAAGTTACCAGATAGTACAAGTAATGATTTTATGTGTAGCAATCTAGTTATAAATCTAAGCAATAACTCAGTTATTACATAAATTTAATCACCCTCTTTTTTCACCCTCTCACTGTGAAATGAGAGAAGCATTTAAATACTGATGTTTGAAATATTACTGTGTGCAATTCTAAAAGTGCCCTCAGCATCATCCTTTAATTAACCAAACACAATTATTGAATTAAGTACTGTTGTGGTGTCTGAGGGGTTGTTTGGCTGCCTGAGATGCATTGTGACCCATCACAAACCTTCTAATGAACTATCTTCCCCTATCCTGCACGTGGAAGAGCTGTGGGTATGTCTTTTCTCTTGCTCCTTTCCCGTAAGATTTTCCATGAGACAGGAACTTTTAACAGCCCCAATCCTTCCACATATGGATGCACTACACTTCCACTCCAAGTGTACCTACATGGAGATTGGTAAAACTAATTAGTAGCTACAGTTAAACACAATATAATTAGGGTAATAAAAATTATGGATCTTTACAGGTAGTGGATGCCTGATGGTGTAGAAATGTACATTTTTATGATTTTTTTTTTTGAAATGTTTTATGCTTGTGTCCCACTGAAGTATATATTTTAGAATTCAATGAAATGGACATAGAAAATATTCTTTGTGGTAAATCCACCATCACTTAGCAGCAGTGCATTTGTGGTCACTTTTCACTGTCCGGAGTAATGGCAAGCTGAGATACCCAGAAATTGTGTAGAGACTTCCCAAGTGGTTCTGCATGGAGTACTGTGAGTAAAGGATGGCTTGCTAGCGCTAGCATAATGCTTGCCTTGCTGCATCCTCCTGGTTCTGCAGAAATCATTGGTGATCCATCTTTCCTTTTGCTCTTTGGGCTGGAAATATGGTGCAGAAGTGCTCAAGGCCAACATGGATTTTGCTCTATGCTTGCTGCATTCAACTGGTTATGTTAGTTAAATGAATTACTTAACACCTGTACTCTTTACAAAAATAAATAAATAAATAAAATTAATGTCCTTCCTAGCTTATTATGAACACTAATTTTTAATGCCTGTAGATTAGTAATGAGTAAAGTCCTTACTAATGCTTGAGAAAAGTTGGCCTCTTCTTGAATGAAACAAAACTTAAAAATGTTTTATACTATTTGTTTTCTATTCCTTTCATAACTTTACTCTCCTAACCAGCTTGAGGATCTCAGAGGTCTTAGCTCTCCAGATTATGTTTGAAATTCCCAATAGCTGTGTGTGGCCTGCATGAATGCGTACAAAAATTGCTGCCCTAGATCATCCTGCTCATGGCACGAATAGCTAAGAATGTGATCTTGCAACTTGATTAGCACTCTTGTGTCCTCCTAAATTCTCCGAGTGTTTCTAGCATGTAGTATCAAGCTAAATAAGTCTTAGTTGTGCTATTTATTTTTTTTCCTTAATGTACTATATTTTGAGAAGTTACTAAAATCAATGGACTTTGCTGTTGTGAGAGGTCACGAATTCTTTGTGCATGCTTGTACCCCAGTTTACTCAGAAATATCTCTCTGTGATTATTGCCATAAGTATTAAATTTCTGTTTTGTTTCATTATTCCTATCTCATTTTTCCTAATTTTTCATACAGTTTAAAACTGTTCCCTAAATTTTATGTCTTATTAATCCTTAGATTCCTGTTTAATAACTTCAGCCATCTTTCACAATCTCCTAACTGCAATTCATTCATTGCAGGCATGTCTGGAGCTGTGATGCTGTTTTCTGCCAGCCAGTTTTCTGAAGTGCCCATTCTGACACTACCTTTATGTGCTTTTATGTGCTTATGGGGTCAATTCATCACTGCTAATCCAATCTCCTTGTCCTTTTATTTTTCTCTCTCTCTTTTTTTTTTTCTTTATGTTTGCATGTCTTTTCTTTACAGTGTTCCCTGTTAGTGAAGAACAGTTGTGTGTTGAGGGTTTTTCTTCTCTTCTGTCACAGGCTCTAAGCATAGTAGGAAGGTTCTGAAAATGCAGAATATTGATAGGTGTGAAGTAATAATGTTGTAAAAGATGAAAGTTAAAATTAGTTGGTAAGGCTTAATTAGTAAGATTCTGAAATAAATCCAATAATTCCAATCTAAAATTGCCAAGACAGAGTAAGATGATGATAAGGAGAAATAATCTGTATTTCATTTATGATGTTATTTACCACTAGCAATACATGTTTTCAGATAAGGCAATCCATTCCTGTCAGTTAATGATCAGAAATTCTCACATAATCTCTTCTAAAAAATCCAAACAAACTTTAAATATTAAGTGTCTTGATCATGCAAGCTGAAAAACATTACTATGTAAAAGAAGTCTGCCTATTGTTTTCCGTAATGGAACAGTGGAGCATTAATTAAAAATAAATTCTTAGTTAATATTTTGAACCTCACCGATAGAAATATTGATAATGTTTGAATAATGAAATAGAAGACTCATTGGGTTGTTCTGCTGCAGTTTTGCTCTGGAAAGTATGCTTCACAGAGAAACTTTTCACTTTTGCTCCACAGATTATTCAATTTCCTTGGTGGATCAAAGAAGCAAATTGTTTTCCTCTATTTATTTTGCTAAGTTTGGGTTGTGCTAGAATACAGCACAACACTAGAGCTAGAGATAAACTGCTCTGCTCCTTAGAGCTTTCAGACTGAGGTGTGACTTGTGAGCATGATGGGCCGTGGAGAGCTACCTTCCAGCTCAACTGGCTGTTGTGGACCAGGGCTGCATCCTGCTTGCTCCTTCCCGGTGCATGCTTAGAAAAGTCCATGAAGTATGATTGCTCAGAGGAAGAGGGGGATTGTTCAGAGGGGGAGAGGAGAAGGAAAGTTATTTACACCTTTTTTCCTACCTTTGAATACTTTCTATGCTTCTTGACTGTTCTGTTCTTCTAGTTATCTTGCATAAGGCTGTTTCTATTACTTTGTATTGGTCCTCTATTTTGCATCATTCAAACATTCCTTTATTTCTTGACTGAAATTTTGGTCCCACTGGAGTCCATGGCAAAATATACACCACTTTTACTGAGACTAGAATTTAAGCAGCTGTTTTTTTCCTGTTTATCCATTAATTAACAAACTGTAGAATAAGACATGCATCTCTTCCCAGTTAAGACAATATTGAAACTTTGTGACTGAGAATGGTATAGGATCTTGCTTAGAGCATTTACCTTTTGTAATCTTTCCTACATAAATTTAAAACACTAATTAGTCACTCCTGCATCCGAATTATTTACTGCATTGCTCTTCCCTGCTGTGTGGTTTGTTAAATCTTTATGTTAAACAGAGGTTTGGTATTCAGAAACTGATATTCTAGGTAAAGTTTGAGAAGAGGCTGACTTGCTTAGTATCACTTTACCCTTGAATGTAATGTGCAGCATCGAAACTTATGTTGCTTTCTTGGTTAAGTATTACACAGCATGCTCTTCCTGAGATTTTGAACTGTCATTCCTAAGTATCTTAAAGCAGTAATCCATTTTCATTTTCTTCACTGAAAATTTGTTTCAGATTATATCTCTCAGATTCACTGAGAATCACTGGAATTTCACTGTATTTTCTTCCTATCTTCCAGTCCTTCCATTGCCATTCATACTTCATTTCTGGAACTCAAATGCATCCTGTGAGTCCCATTTATTTCTCCTCCTCCTTTCCTGTCAATAATTCCTCTGGTGTTGCTTGCAGCTTCCTAACATAAAGGAAAGCATGGTCCCACCCAGGGGAACTTAGTTCATGTCATTTCTTGCCAAATTCTAGACTTAATGGAAAATTTATTCTTTCAGTGTTTCCATAAATTTTTTTTCCCAAATTCATAAATTTCCATTTGTTCTTATTCTATTCTCCCACCCTTCCAACAGTCATCGTTGTCCGGCTGAGGGAGTGGTCTTAGGCTGCCCGATTCCTTTCCTGACCTCTGCTGGAAGCACGGAATGGTGGTGTGAGTAGTCTTTGGGTTTCTGTCACCTGTTGTGACGGAGGCTTCCTGGGCGCTGTGGTCCCCTCTAGGTGGTTCAGAAGCTCTGGTTCCTCAAGAGCAAAAGCAGCTGGGGGCTGCTTGCAGGATTGCTGCACCACAAGTTTCTGGTGAAACTGAGTCCAGTGCCCACTGGTGGAGCTGTGAGGGCTGGATCTTTCTTTCATTTTAGGTCTCTATTACAAACATTAGTAAACAAGTAAATATTGCAAGTAATTTGAATCCACTTTTCAGCTGAAGTTTTCTAATGTAATATCTGAAATACACGTTCCATGTTACTGTATCTGTTTTATCTGTTCTGATTCTGTATTTTTTTCTCTCCAATTCTGTATTTTTTTTTCTTTTGAAAAGTATATTCAGTACATACAGTCTATTCTTCATGCTTTTTTTTTAAATATATATATATATAT